>JBBGBA010000511.1:0-11751 GCA_038088335.1 Mesorhabditis sp. LJ9110
AAACCAAAACCAGATTTTAATTTGCTTCTTTTTTATATTACACTAATTTGAGCTAAAAAAAACTTTAGTATTTTTTTTCGATACTCTATCGAATGCCGTTGCAAAAATTCCGAGAAAATAACGAAAACATGCAAAAAAGGCCTGCCTGCCCCGTCCCCCCCCCGCGTAAAATTGTCCCCTCCCCCGCGTAGCCGACATATACCAAAATTTTTCCTCCCCCGCTAACGAACCAGAACTAGATTCCAAAAAATGTTTGCGTACCGTGCTGCCTTCCTCGCATTTGGGATGGATCGGCTCCCCCCTAAGCGAGCTACAATTGGTTTTAATTATTTAATCGTCGCGATCGGCTTACTAATTCATTTTCGGGTCGTATGGTTTTTGAATGCTGGGGCTGAGGCAGTGATAACACTTGTTGGCATCGACGGTGTCGAGATGGACGACGATCAGGGCTAGCACGAGGAGCACCGAATAGCGGGCAGACATCTTGTAGAAATGGCCGATTTTGTAGTTTGTGGAGTTTTTTTGAGTGACCGTTCGGATCTGTATTGATGCAAACCTTAGAAAGATGCAAATCGACAGCCCTCCCAAGTTTTGATTTGGCCCCCACTGTAGTTCCCCGGGCTGTAACGTTAACTAAAATGTCTGACCTGGCCTATTGAATCGGGATCTATTACAGTTGAGTCGAAAAGATTATGAACGACAGAAAGAATTTTGATGGAAAATCTCGGGCTTTAACCTCTAAAATGTAAAAAGCTTTTAGTGTGAATTGTGTTTTCAGTCGGCACCCGACCTCTCTTTTGCAGAATTTTGCGCTGATTTCGAATCTATTTTCAAAAATTACTGAAAGACGATTTTGACAAAGTTACAAAGTTTTTTAGCTCGAGAAACGCCTAAAATCGCACACTTGAATGCCCATAAAATTCTTAGAAAAAAATTTCCAGGAAAGAAATTAATTAGTACATGGTCGGAAAAATCTGCGCTTACGAATGAGCTGCAAAATGTTATCTCCCCCAGATTTGTCTCAGAAATTTTTTAAACGTGGTGGTTCTCTATATTAAACAGTATCGATTTTCGAGAATTTGAAAATTGACGTGGTACAGTTCATTCGTAAGCGCAGATTCTTTTGAGCAGACTATGACAATTGGATTTTTTTGTTATTCTTTCTAAGATTTTTATAGGCTAAAAATTTCAGAGTTCTAATCTGGAAAACTTGGTGATTTCGGTTTTGGTAAGACTGTGCCTTAACTCGTCCCCCAACAGTAGAAGGGTCTCAAAGCTTTCGGTATTTTCGCGTATTTTGTCGGGATTTTTGCAAGCCATTCGGGGAGAGCATCAAAAACTACATTAAGGGTTGTAATTGTAGCTCGCAATAATGCAGAATAAAAATTTGTCTAGCTAAAAATATTTGGGAATCTCCGGTTGGGGGGTAAAGTAAAGTTTTACCCCGGGGGTTATGGATGTCCTCTGAAGTTTTTGGAGGTCCAGACTCCTATGCCATCGTTGAGGTTGAAAGGTTAGAGGTTGAGCGCATTTTCTTGTCGTTTCTAAAGAATAGAAAAATGCAGGCAAAGAACTCAGCACTCTCCGATAAGAGTTGATTTGATGAATTCTGGTCGGCTCTTCGATAAGAACTTGGCATACTTCTCCCGAGTGCTTGGCCATGTTTTCCAGAGGTAACTAAGGCTTTGATAATTTTTAATGTTTTTCGCAGTGGTGCTCTTCAGCTGGGTGGTCACCGTCGTGCTTGGGTAACAGAACTTTTAGTTCAAAAATTTCTGCATAACGGTATGATCATAAGAAAGTGATTTAGCGGCTGGGGGGACCCGTTGCGGGACCTCGGCGTGCCGAACTATGACTGTGGAGCAGATCTGATGAAGCCTAGTGCAAAGGTTGGAATTACAAGCAAATTTTTTTTGATGTGTACAAGCTAATACGGCTCTTCGTATTTATAAATTAAATGATTTCCTTTCATTGACGTTTGTCTAAAAGTGGCTATAAAACTCAGAAGATGTTTTTGTAGCAATTAGGGTTTTACGCCTCCGACAAGCCTAACTTGTGCAGAATTTGGCGCCGATTCCAAATCTGTGTTTAGAAATTGCGAACCGAGAAGAACAAGAAGTTACGACGCTTTTAGGTCCAAAAAAGCCCGAAATGGCAGAGTTTCTCGAAATTTTTTAGGGATTCGCATCAGAAACCTTCTTAATTTCGTCAATCTTGTCATTCTACAGATTTTGTGGACAGATTCGGGACAGCTTAAAATTGTGCACAAATAAGCTCATAGGTTTGAACTGCTGTATTTCAGATTCCCACAAATGTCAACTCGGTCCGCCCGGGCGACATCAAGGTTGTAATGGCACTTGGGGATTCGATTACGGTATGAAAATCACCTTTAAATTTGCATTCAACTATCTAAACCAAGGCAGCAAATGGTGCCGGCGCCGAGGATCCGCTAGCCGTCGTCCTCCAGTATCGTGGGCTAGCGTTCATGGCTGGTGGGGACAAGTCGCTCGAGCAGCACGTCACCATCCCAAGTATGTTTTGCTTAAAGGGATGCCCAATCAACCCGGGACCCCCGTTTTGTAAACTTGGATGCTTTCCATTAGGTCAAAGTGGCAAGCAGTTGAGCGGAATGGGCGGGGGCGCCACAAAAGGGACAGGTGTCCGAATTTTGTGCGACAGTGGGCCTCCCATTGCGGAACAAACATCGCGCGTCATTTGTACTGCCCGGAATACATAACTATATAGTTGCCGCGGAAACATTGGGTATCCCTTTAAGGAACGATTGGCTTTTTCGCGGTTACAAACATGTTTTCCAGACATTCTCAAGAAGTACAACCCGAAACTGTTCGGATATTCGCTCGGAATTGGTGGGCAAATGGTGTGGGAAGTGGCGCAGTTAAACTTGGCGTATCCCGGAGGCCATGCCAAAGATCTACCGGATCAGGCCAAAGATCTAGTCGCCAGGATGAAGGCCCATTCCGATGTGAGTTTTCTCTACCAATCACTAATTTTTTACCGATCGGTTAATTAGACCTGCCTTTTTAAAAATTCAATGGTTTTTCGCTATTTGATTTCAAGGATTCTAGAATTATCAACATGTTTTAGAAGGTAGAAATACGTAATTTTTTTATTCCCAGAATTTCACGACTTTTCTATCAGTCTTTTATGATTAAGAAAATTTGAATAATGCTGTAAAAAATATATCATTCGTTATGGGGACGCACGGGTTTATTGGTGAAAAATTGGCTCCTCTTGCTAAAAGGGAAGAACCTAGAGCTATGATACCACAAACCTGCAAATTAGGTAATCGACATGGCCAACGATTGGAAGCTGCTTAACATTTTCATTGGCGGGAATGATATTTGTGCATTGTGCAGACGCCCGGTAATTTATACCATTACGGTAATCGGGTCGGCTTTTAGGACTATGCCCCTTCGAACTGTGTCGCTGAAATCCGGGAAGCAATTCAGTACATACAAGTGATAACTAAAGTTTTCGAAAAGGTCTTTTTTTTGCTTGCAGGACAACGTGCCGCGGGTTATCGTGAACCTGATGTCAATGCTGCATCTCGAACTACTTCGCCAGGTCGACACCGGAAATATGTTCTGCTTGGCATTGCATACGTAAGTTTTTTCGGCTGATTATTTCTTTCCACTTCTTTCCAAGGAAGTATCGCTACATACCTTTTTGCAGAGATGAATGCGGCTGTGAGCAAAACAAGAATTTCACGGATGCTATGATTTCGGCCGCTTGTACAGAATATCAACAGCTAGAGACAAAACTACAGGATGACGGCATCTTTCGAGAAAGACGACTTCACCTATGTCGTCCAGCCATTCGCCAATGAGATTATCCACCCGCCTAGTTATCCGGTAAATTGGGCAGTGATCTGGCCCTCTCACTCTCTCTCTCTCTCTCTCTCTCTCTCTCTCTCTATCCTTTTTAGAACGGCACTGTGGATTCGGACTTCTTCTGCCCCGACTGCTTCCACTTTTCTCAATATGGCCATGCCGTCACGGCCACCTGGGTTTGGAAGAACATGCTCGAGCCGGTAGGTTACGTCAACTGTCTAAATAACACTTAAACCCTAGTAAAGAATTGTTTTTCGATCGGTGTTTTAGGTAGGCAAAAAGACGACCAAGGGCAATCTCTCCGTGCCGGCTCTACCGTTGGCCTGTCCGGATCCGGTATGGGCTTGGAGAATAAGAGCCTTGAAATTCACACCCACCTCTCGACCCAATCCTTTTTTCAGAAATGCCCCTTCATCCGGACCACCAAGAATTCGGCCGACTGCTCGAAATATATGACGGAGTAGCTGCCTCCCACGGATACAATTTTTACGATAAAGAGAGCAGAGTCAGAGATTTTCGACAATTCCCAGCACGCTAAAAGCCTTTTTAAAGCGGGAAAAAACGCAATTGTCAATTCAAAAGAAAATTAAAAATGAATAAATAAAATTAAAATTAAAAATGAAAGATATAAAGAAAGATTCCTTAGCGTTATTCGAAGATTTTTTAAGTGTTACCAGGGTTGAAAAGCCGCTTCGCGACTTTTCAACCCTGGCCCCTTCGGACCACATGCTGTTTTCCATTTGCATAATTGTCCTCTATTCAGAAGACAAAAAAAAATGCGAAACAACCTCTTCGGCCTCTTTATATAGGGGACAGCTCACTTCCGGTCTATGCTAATAAACCTAACAAAGAGGTATTTACAAAAACCTAAATTTAATTGCGAAAATGGCTAATTTTTAAAAATCTGATATGTGTGCAGTCATCCCTAGACCATTACGCACCTAATGACGTATCATACGTAGCCTAATACCCGTCCCTTCTTGAGATATCCTCCGGACAGACAGACGGAAGTGGATGCAAAGTGGCACACACACACACACACACAAACACTATTTTTTTATATATAGTAGGATTCGAGGATTTCTTAGACTTGTGCGAGGTTATTCGTGTTATGCTAAAAATCCCCCCGCTAACAGTCCAGCACCGAATCCCCTTTACCTTGAAATCAGGATGCAGATGCGCGAGAGCGAGCCAGTCAAACGGGCTCATTCGACCCCAATCATTTGTTGCAGCTCCATGGGCAGTGCCTTGAACCTGTCGAAGACGATGTAGCCGGTGCGGAAGTACTAAGCAAGCGTGAATTAACTGAAAAACCCCCTCAATACCTCCTGCATGACTAGCAGACAGGTACGGAGATCCAGGGCAAGCCGCCAAGAAAGAGGAAAACCGCGAAAAAATTCTATTCCATAGCCAAATTCCATCGAATGCCAAGTTTATTTTCCCCGGTAAAGTAACCACACGTGCAAATTTTCATTCCCAGAATTCAATGTTTATTCTGCACACACCGTCGGAAATAAGCCCAGAATCCGCGATATTTGAGCACGAGGAATCACAGAAAAAGGGTGTGTAGAAGAGGAATAGGAGAAGCCATTGATGGGGGCATATTGAAAGCGATAGAAATCGGTGCGGGAATTGGGTTGATCAGCTACTGGGCGCCCGTCGAGTCCACCGAGAAGCCGCCGGTGCGGAAAGCGTTCAGGTAGGTGAGCGTGCGGCGGCACCAGTGGAGCTCCAGCTGAAAAAAAGAACGATTTTGCGTTAAATAGCTCATTCGATGGAGAAAATTTTTCTAAATGCGATTTTTCTAATTTTTTTTTTGGTGACTTTTTAAAACGAGTTATTTGGCAAAAATGAGCAGCGGATTTGAAATCAGCAAAAAAAATTATGCACACAATGGGCTGGGTCCCATCAGGAACCGCCGCCTCTACCTGATGTGGTTCCCCTGTAAGCAACTTACACAAAGCAGACCATGCTCCATGTGGTTTTCGAGGAACTCAATGTGGAGGGCCTAAGAGAAGTGGGTGCTTGACAGTGGCCTTGCTACCATGTCCAGGGCCAGCTCTCGGCGCGGAATGTCGCCGTAGGCGTTGATGAACGCGCTGAGGGCGTTGTTGAGGATCAGCCTCTTCGCGTTGACCTGTTCCTGGAAGAAAAAAAAAAGTTCCAGTCAAAGGGAAGCGCAAGGGCAAGCGCAAGCGCAGAAGCGCAGATCACCCGGGCCGCATTGTCGACGCAGCGCGTCCAAAAACTCCACCTGCGCCTGCGGGGTGAGGTTGTACTCGACGAGGGAGAGACGGCCGTCGCCCATCTCATGTGTGTTGCGCGTGGACCAGCCGCGCTCACGCTCAACCTCCTTCACCGTGTCGGTGAGGCTCAGCCCGGCGTTGATGTAGGCCATCTCCTGGGCAGGGGTGCGCGTGCTGCAAAACGAAGATGAAGGTCGAGGTTCTGTGAGTTGTGCCTGAGAATTCGGTTTTTTGCAGTATCTGGGGGATAATCAAATGGTGCCATTGCGTCCAGAAATGCCCATTTACGCATTGGTAAGTGTTTTAAAAGCTCATTAGCAGAAATAAGTTAAAACGCTGTTGCTAATTGTATCAGAAAACTTGTGGACAATAGAAAAAATGGTTTCGCCTCGATAAGCACCCCGTTAATGCCAAGGCGCCCCCGAATTATACCTGCGGAACGCATAGCTACATCCGGCCAATATAATCGAAAAGCGAAGGGTGGCGACAACGCAGAGACCATCGTCGCTCTAGAAATTCCACCGGATTACGGGCGTCTCGCCAAAACACTTACGTCCGCACGACGCCGGAACCGCACGTTCATTGTCTGGGATAGCGCGTCCAGCTGTCCCTTCCCCAGCTCCGACACAGCCAATCGCAGTCCTTAAAACATTTTGCTTTTTCTTTAAAGGGGCTCGGAAGTCAAAATTCCTGCGTGTAGGGGATTGCACCTAGTGGTCAAAAACGAAAGGGATGCAAAGGCATGATTCCAGCGTCCAAGGCCCGCGAAGCCGATTTTGAACGCTGGTTTTCATAATTAAAAAGTGTGGAATGCTCAAAATTCGATGAAGATTCCAGAAATAGCGGCAGCATTTTGAAATTTAAGCGTTTTCACGTCCAACCAGGTGCAAAAGATCATGCGATGCGGTGGCGTTGCGGTGCCATCTGGCTATTTGCCAGAAATCAACACGGGGGGGGGGGGCGTTGACCAGATTTAGTAGCCCCTTTAAGCCCCACCCGTCATGACGGGGGCCCAGGCGAAGATATCGAATTCGGCGGCCTCCACGATACCGTCGAGCATGAATTCGATCGAGTCGATCTCGCGCTCACCGGCTTTCCATTGCTAAATTGAAATATGCAAGCCGCCCGCAGCAAAAATCTTTGCAAAAAAGCTTTTTTTTAATTTGCATTAAATTAAAAACTAGGTGCTTTTGCATTACGCGGGGGGGGGGGCGGTGGAAAACGAAAATTCAATTTCGGTTTATGCTAATACAACTTCACAAGTGTTTTTGCACTGTTTCCCCATTTTGAGTATGCAAAAACTTTAGATTTCTTGCCCAAAACTTGCCGATTTTTTTGCCAGAAATCCAAAAGCTAGATTTGAAATTGTTTTTCCGCTTAGGTATATAGTTAAATTAAATTGAAATCACTAGTAAGAGTACTGTTCCTAGTATAATACAAGGTGTCCCAATAAACAAACACCCCCTAACTCGATGGAGAATATCGGATCGGGATGATAGTTACACCATTCGAAAGCCCTTCAAACGGCCAGTTTACCAGCATTTTCAAAACCATGTTTCTATTCAAACGCGCCATTTTACAACACTTTTAAAAACATTAAGGAACGACCTCTTCATCTAATTAACGGCTACTTCCGATCATTTCTTTGGGGAAAATTTTGGGCAAAATTTAAGATGCAACCCCAAAAGGCCGTAAAATTTTTTCAAACGGCTTGTAAATGCGCATTTAAAACAGAAATGGTTTTGAGTTTCAAACTTTGCCGTTTTAAACTTTCAAACTACGAGGGGGGACGGCATCCCCGAAATCGGTCGAGGTCCGAAAAGTTCATAAGGGGGCCCTTATGATTTTTTCGGCAAAAATTTTTTGCGGCGCTGTTTATCACTGTTTCGAAACAATTTTGCTTTAAAAACCCATTTTTCTCTAATTTTTGCCTGCGGCGCTCGTTTTCATTAGTGCCCCCTTTTGCTGGAAAAGTTCCCTTTCGCGCCCCCGTTTCCGATGTGTTTTTAATTTAAGCGTTACGAACGCCGTTTTCTAAACCCCCTCCGGGTGTTTTGGGGCTATTTTGAAGGTTTTGAAAGTGGCGACCGGGGGGGAGGTCATAAAAGGGGGGGTGCCCCCAACCCCGCCCATGCGCTGGTGTAACTATCAAATTTCAAATATTTCCAACAACTTTTTGCTTGCTCAACAGTCCAGTTCGCGCCTACCAAAATAGATCAACAAATTTACTATGGTATATTTAAAAAAATCATGCTCTCTCAAGATAACACGAAAGAATCGGGTTTTTAGGTGGCGAAAAAAAAACCCCAAAACCAACAAGCTGCAAATCGGGTCCGGGGAAAAGGGTTGGAAATCCGGTCACGAACCGATTTCCATTTTTGTCAAAATGCTCAGCGGGTTTGAGTGATTCAGGATAAATTAAAAAACTTTGGGAAACACTCTGTCTCGAGATATGACCCTTCAAGTTGGCTACTAAAGGGACCCTCACTAGCGAAAATCGTAGTTTGTTATGTCAAAATGTTGAGTTGATCCAGGATCAGATGAAAAAACTTTTTGGAAAAATCGCTATCGGGAGATATGCAGCACACGCCAAAACGGGCCGACCCGTGAGCAATACACCTATGTAACCCAACCGTACATAGGAAAGAACGAATGAAAAGGGGAATCGCTGTTTTTGGGGAAATGCCCAGACAAGCGGGCCGTCGCTTTGGATGGGCTGCCGCTCCACTTTTTCGAGATCGGGGGGCCCGGCGCTTCGCGCTGTTCGGGCGCGTTTTCGAAAACCGCGCCCATCGAAGCTTTTTGGGCTCGGGTGGCACGAAGCTTTATTTTTAGCTCAAATTGGGTGTGAAGAAAGCAAAATCTTATCGAGCACTTATCTATTTTCCCATTGAAAATGTTACTAGGGGGCGGACGGGTTATATAAAAGAGTGGGTTGAAGTCAAACTTTAAAGTGTCCTATCTTAGCAAAGTCTCTCGAAATGTTTTTCAAATTGATCCTGAATCAGCTGGGCCTGCTGGGTAATTTGACATAAAAATCCGAGATCGGTTTAGTGACCGGATGCGACAATTTGGCCTCGGATCATACCGGAGCGTGCTCAGCGATGGCTCGGATCAACGGCAGGTAGGTATCGTTCCGGCAGCGAGGGTGCGTGTTGGCCATGTAGCTGTGTGCGCCGAGCACGGCTAGAAAAAGGTGACGTTTAGGATTTGCGAGTTTACAGAGTTGCCTCTAAAAGTGGAGGGAGAATCACACGTACCCATGCCGCGACGGAACGATTCGGGGGTGCCGCCGTAGGTTTCCTCCAGAATATCGGCTCGCATGCCAGAAAATGGGCCAGGTTGACGTCCGGCTTGGAACTGGAAAACAAAGGGGAATGGCCCATTCAAAAATATGAAAAATACCTTTGTGAGCTGGCAATTTGTTAAGAGGATCTCTTCGTCGTCTTTGATTCGTTGCTCGAGCTTCTTTCAGCTTCGGCCTGAATTTATTTGGGAGAGAGAGAACGAGAGAGAGAGAGAGAGAGAGAGAGAGAGAGAGAGAGAGGGAGAGAGAGAGAGAAGAGAAGATACATCGCTAAGCCGCGTCGTCGATGAAGACGACCATCCATCGTCGTCGGCTCGCACTCAAGGGGTCGCCAATTCGCCCTCCATTGCGCTTCCTAACATTTTTTCTTTGAGCAAAAAGCCAGGGGACACGATCGGCGGATGTAGAAATTTCGAAGCCCATGTCGCGCCAGTCGGGGATGGTAAACAAAAAAGACCACTGGAATCAGGGTTAGACATTTTGAACCACGAGTTAAACTTGTACTCATAGGGGCTGGGCCTTCCGTTCCTTTAGGGGGTATTCCGGGGAAAAAGATTGGGGAAACGCTTTCGCATCATGATCAGGGGCCCAAGATTTTTAAATAACGGTTAATTTAAGGAAATTGAGGCAGTTTACCACCACCAAAATAAAGAATAAAAAGTTTTGAACATTTTTGTTTATACGGCTTTTTATCTAAAAACTGTAAAATCTACAACAATGGTTTATAGTTTTTGATCGAAATTAGCTAAGTAGACTGTAAGTCATCCTTTTTGAACCATGACACCTTATACTTAAAATACAAAATGAATATAAGGCTACAATCCAAATTCAAACTCTGTAAAAAATTACTGCTAATTCTATAAATTCCCTCTCTTCTATCAACAAAAGAATAGGGAATCTCCTTTTACTTTCATGAATGCTAAAATGTATGACGCGGATCACCTGCCACCTTATTAACATTGCTTAATTTCTTTTCAAATTTCTCTAAAAAATTAAAATATCTTAAATTCATTCCTTTCACCGTTTCTTATTTTATAAACAATAAATATAATTAAGTCGCAATTGATAATTCACTCTTACATTCTGCAAAAAAATATAAAGTTCAGTCATTTCAACTCTCCCTTAATAAATACAGCTAAAATTGTGAACTTAAGTTGTCAGAACTTCTGCATCTAATACAAATTCTATTAAATATGAATATAAATCAGCATTTCGAAGTTTGCATCTAACAAAATTAAAATGCGAACATAAGTTCATCCATTTCGACCTTATTTTCTTATCCAAATATAGTAAAATTGCAACAAAGTTCGCTTCGAACCCGTTCGCCTCTAAATTACTAGCAAATGATGCTTAAGTCAGTCCATTTACCCCACCCCTATTAACTGAACTATAAAGTTCAGTCCATTTTCGAACCCCTTTACTCTTCTCTTAATACAAATTACTAGCTAAAAATTGACTGAACTATAAAGTTCAGTCCATTTTCGAACCCCGTCTGCCACTCCTAATACAAAATTACTAGCTAAAAATTGACTGAACTATAAAGTTCAGTCCATTTTCGAACCCTTTACTCTTCTCTTAATACAAATTACTAGCTAAAAATTGACTGAACTATAAAGTTCAGTCCATTTTCGAACCCTTACTCTTCTCTTAATACAAATTACTAGTAAAAATTTGAACTATAAAGTTCAGTCCATTTTCGAACCCTTACTCTTCTCTTAATACAAATTACTAGTAAAATTGACTGAACTATAAAGTTCAGTCCATTTTCGAACCCCTTCTCATTCTCTTAATACAAATTACTAGCTAAAAATTGACTGAACTATAAAGTTCAGTCCATTTTCGAACCCTTTACTCTTCTCTTAATACAAATTACTAGCTAAAAATTGACTGAACTATAAAGTTCAGTCCATTTCAAACCCCTTTACTCTTCCTTAATACAAATTACTAGTAAAAATTGACTGAACTATAAAGTTCAGTCCATTTTCGAACCCCTTCTGCCATTCTCTAATACAAATTATTAGAAAATTGACTGAACTATAAAGTTCAGTCCATTTTCGAACCCTTTACTCTTCTCTTAATACAAATTACAGTTAAAATTGACTGAACTATAAAGTTCAGTCCATTTTCGAACCCCTTTACTCTTCTCTTAATACAAATTACTAGCTAAAAAATTGACTGAACTATAAATTCAGTCCATTTCGAAACCCCTCCTGCCACTTTAATACAAATTACTATCTAAAAATTGACTGAACTATAAAGTTCAGTCCATTTTCGAACCCCGTTCTGCCACTCCTAATACAAATTACTAGCTAAAAAAATTGACTGAACTATAAAGTTCAGTCCATTT
>JBBGBA010000459.1:0-13960 GCA_038088335.1 Mesorhabditis sp. LJ9110
ATGAAAAATCTACTGTATTTGGATTTATGCTCGGTTAAAATGAGCAATCTCTACATATCACGTTCCCACTGCCAAGTCCTGGATCGTAAATGCAAAGATTTGCGTGAGAGACTGCGTGCGGAGCCATCAAAAGGTTCCTTATTTTAAAGGCAGGAAACGGAAGACAGTTTAAGCAAAAAAAGGAAAAATCTACTGTATTACAGGAGAGAACGACTATGTGAGAACCACTGCTAATTGCCTAGCCAAAAACATGTAAGAAATATTTGAAAGCGCGAGAGATCGATCAGGAGTGACTTTGAAAGACGTCCTCAATAAGCCCTGCTCGCTACCCAGAATCTGTAAAATATCAAGAGGTCAATAAAAACATTTTAATGTCCAAATTTATCGATCGGAAACGTGGCCCTTGTAGAGGATTTCCGGTTTTTGACCACCTGAGAGCAAGTCGGTACTGATGTCGAGTTGTCCTCTTGCTTCGGCTTGCGCAGAAAAATGATCGTTAAAATTCTAAAAATCTTAGCTCAAAGATTTTGCATTAAAACTCACGAGGTATACGGTAAATTCAGAAAAAGCCCGGTCTGCAGCACGGCAAGATTGGTGATAAATGATATTTGGGGGCCCAGAAATATTCGCAGCGTGATTTGGAGCGTTTCGGCAGCGCGGAGCAAGAAAATATAGGCGGCGGATGAGAAGACGAGCTGAAAACTTCAGAAAATTCCAAAAAAAAAAATACCAGGCCTACCATTAGTGCCAGTGGCATCTTGGAGCTGGCTTGGGCTGGTGATTTTGCAATGTGCTAAAATTCAAAATATATTTTTATTCTACTTTCAACGTGATTATCGCTAAAACACTGTTTGAATCCCTTTAAAAAGATCTTTACTGCGCACATTTACACTAGAAATCACCTGTTTTAATTTCCGATACGCAGCCATATCAATCGCCGCGATATTCGCAATCAAAATCGCATCCAAATGCCGTAGCCACTCGGTGTAGTTTGTAGCGTCGAATTCGGCGCCGAGTCGTAGCAATAGTGCAATGGTATACGGTAGTAGTAGCTGCAAATATGGCAGCTTGACGCTCATATGGAAATATCGCCCGTCGAAGGAGAGGGCGAGGAAACGGCTGAAAATCGGTAATTTTTGGGATTAAAGGGGCAGGCAAGGCGCGGTTATTGATTTTTTGATTGTGGAATCCCTATGGATTCTCCCAACGGTCAAACGCAACGCGCACGCTCGCCCTATCATTGCGTAATCGGTTAACGCCATTTCCAAGCGGCAAACGGCGTTCGCGTCGCGTCTTGCGGCCGCGCAAACTCCATAAGGGATCCATAGCCTTCAAGTCATAGAAAGAAGAAACGTTAAGAAACTCTGAACGTGCAAAATCCATTGTAAGTGACTTCCCGATCCCTTTAGAACGCGAAACCTTACCCAAAAGATACAAAGTACTGCGCTATCCGAATCCCGGCCGATAGAGCCCGCATATTCTCCGTCATCGTCAAGCCGAACTTGAACATTGCCTGCGCGATGTCGAGCAGCCATTCAACGCTTTCGGGGTTGCGGTAGGAGAATTCGGTGACATTTCTAGATTTAAACTTTAAAAAGTAGATTGGGCTTGGGCCCAAGCTTAAGCTTAGGATTAGGCTAGGGCTTAGGCTTAGATTGGGCTTAGATTGGCCTTAGGCTTATGAAAAACTAAGCTCAAACCTACAAGCCGTTCCAGAAAATCGAGTCGACGAGACAGGTGACTCCTCTAGAAGCGGCGACGGAAGCGAGGAGAAGCCTAGGCCCATTCTTATAATAGCACTCCTACACACCGAACTGGCAATACGATATTTTTATTAGCCAACGAATAATAGACGCCCAACGGGCTGACGATAAGGGTTAATAAATATATCTGAAAATTGCATTTTATTTTGGAGCTTATTTTTGGGATCCCAGCCCTGTCAATCCATCTAGAATGAACTTACAGCAGCTGTACTACCAAAGTATATCCCATTCACGTATGCCTCAAATTTGTCCTCATCAAATTTCACGTTGAATAGTATAAATCGTATGAGCCAGTCCGGTAGCACGCCCAGAAGGAAAGTTATAGCTAAAATTTCGTTTGCTAATTAATCGAAGCTTTTTATTTAGTTTTTCTCCATTTTTAATTATGGTTCTTACTATTTTTAAATTTGAATTTAATTTCATTTAAATTTCCTTAGCAATTGAGTTTCTTCTCGTATAAGATATATTATATATTATGTTCATAGGACATATACGGAACAACGAATAAACGGGCTACACAAAATAAAGCGCTAAAATTTAAAATTTATACCTAACAATACCGTAGTTATCATAATAACCTCTAAAACCTCTCGAAAATCCTGGAAACTCCACATCTCAAGCGCAGTGAGCATGAATTCATACTTTAGGAACCCGGTGAATCCACAAAGTTCAGAGTTCCCACCCTAATTTCGACCTAATCACCATGGTGTGTATAGGTACGCAGGGGCACATTTTGATCGGAAAATCCCAGAGTCCGACGTTATGGCATCGGATCGGATCGGTGAGAGAGAGAGAGAGAGAGAAGAGCGAGCGAGAGAGAGAGCGAGCGAGAGAGAAGCGTTGTGGAAAGCGTAAATTTTACATTTATTCAATTTTCCTGCTATCTATAACTCGTTTTCTTGCTTGATTGGGTCGAGTCTGGCGAGCGCCTCCACAATCTCCTGCCGGCAGTTTCGAACCGCAGCTGGAGCGTTCCCGTTACCAATGACGTTTTCGTGCACCTGGAAGCCGCTCAAAAATTAAAAACAGGAACACGATATTGGCATGCCTTTAGCTGCGTCAAGCGAGCCACAAATCCCTGATCGGCCTCTCCGTAACCACATTTTTTGGCGTCCTTCTTGACACGCGACGCGTACTCTCGAATGATTTCGCTAAAAATTCGCAATTAATTTTTCAATAATGTCTTTGGATTTTACTCGCAATTCCCGCTAGCTCGCGGCCAGGGATTCCGCTCGGCCTCCAGCGCATTCCAGCAATCGTGCAGCTTTTGATCTAAAATTTTCAGCGTTTTAGGGGTCAGAAAAACTCTGCTGTCGTTAATACGAACACACTACTTACAGCCACTATGCAAACCCGGGAATAGCCAGTGAGTCAGAGGGGCATGGACATCGTTGCAAGCACGAGTGCGCAAAATTTCGACGACACGGACCCTGTCTGCGTTTTCGTCAGTTTCGATGATTTTCGTGAAGCTCCTAAAAACCGATCGTATGTCAAAATCCAATAAAAATGCGCAAATTTCAGAATTGGACAAAAAAAATAGCATAATAGGGCTATTAGGTTGCACCGAAAGTCCTTACAATCGAACTTCAGCATTTTTTGTAAATATTTTGTGGACCGCTACGCTTGTTTCTTTTTTTTTGCATATATCTGTTGAGTTCAATAATTAGTATGGTAAAAATTGCTTCTATTAGAAGCAAGACGTCAGCGAAACTAGCGTTCGACGCGGTATGGCTCATCACACAACACAATTAACTCACTCGCAGATCTCATTCTTCGGCCCCTGGAAAAGTTTATCCAGCAAAAGATACCAGCCACATCTAAAAACATTTCATGAAACGTCCTACATACCCGGAAATGAAAACCCCAATAAGAAGGACTTCGTAAGGATGCATCGTCATGGAAATATAATCAATGGCAGCGTTGTGTATGGGATTGGCGAAAAATATTGGGGAAAACGATCGCGTAAGCGAAATCTCCCTCTCTTCCCCTCTTGGTCAGCAATGACCTCTTGCAACGATGTTGCGGTTCTCTAATAGCGGCTTGCTCTGAGAAACACTTTCGTTTTCGGGATTAAATGAATTGAATTAAACGTAAAAATGTGCCGTCGGTGGTTATGCAGGATTGATCGACTTAAATTTGTGACTTCATGTACCCGATGCACAAAATACCCCATGCCAACGGGAAATACAAAAACGTAAAAATTGCCTGTTGGGTTTCTTTAGTTCTATCAGGGCCTAACTATACAGTGCGGGTGAAAATGATAGGTCCACACACTTTTTCGCAATTTTCTCGGAGGAGAACGATTTTTAAGCTATAGAAACAGCAGGTCTTATAGCCCTTGAAAAGACAAATTTTTTCATGTATTCAAAATATCTCTGTAAAAACGGATCGCCGATTTATAAAGCAAACAATAAAATAGTGCCAAAAACCGATGTGTCAAAATGATAGGTCCACACTTTACATATGATTACAATCAACAATGGTATGAATATTAGATGCTGATCGGGATCAGTGTAGAAAAATAGCAAGCAGCCGGAAAATGATTACCATAATTAGAATATAATTAGCAGCTAATATTCATACGCATTGTTGATTGTAATCATATGTAAAGTGTGGACCTATCATTTTGACACATCGGTTTTTGGCACTATTTTAATGTTTGCTATAAATCGGCTTCCCGTTGATTTCTAGACATTTCAAGTAGATCAAAAACTTCGTCTTTTTTAGGACTACAAGGCCTATTATTTGGGTTAGTCAGAAATTATTTCTCCGCCGAGAAAATCGACAAAAACTAGGTGGACCTATCATTTTGACCCGCACTGTATTTGGCACCGAGCCAACCGGAAATGCTAATGCAAACAAACGGCAGAGAATCGGGCTAGGCAAGAGAGAACAGAGAAGATTGCTAATTTTAGAACTAAAGTCCGTTTTATGCTAATTTTTTTCTGGGCCTTCGCGATAGAACAAAGATACATAGCTGGCAACGTTTAGGGCGACGGATTCGTCCAACGTAAGGAGTCGATCTCGGACAACAACGGCCTGCGCACATCGTTCAGGGTCCGTCCGAAATTGCAGCGTGACGTCAAGCTCTTCGATTTTAGGCTTACCGCAAAGTACGCCTCCGTCTCTTCGGCAACAACCCACCGAAATGGCCGGGCCTTCAGAAATACACCAGTGATTAGCTGTTCTTCCTGTCCATCGCTCAGGTGTGTCGAACCTGCTCGCGTAGCCCTCCTAGGTTCCGGCGCATTTCCCCGTATTGAATTTTTAGGGTTTGGGTGTGGGCGCATCAGTGACGTGAAAAGCAAGGACGACGAGTGGCAGACGAAGTAAGAACTTTTTTTAGGTGATAGTGGTTTGCTTTAGGAAACATCCGCCGGCTCGGGTTCGCATCAACGAGGTGATGAAGAATTTCGAGGATTTTGCGGCGGCCTTCAAGTGTCCGGTGGGTTGCTCTATCAGTCGCACTCACTCGCTCTTCCGGTTTCTCTCCCTCCCTCACACTCTCTCTCCTCTCTCTCCTCTCTCTCCCTCTCTCTCTCACTCTCACTGACTCTCTCTCTCATCGCGTCCTATTAAGCGCGATTCTCCGATGAACCCGCCGGTGAGGTTCTGCGTGTGGCGTCGCATCAAGAGGCACTAGATGGTCGGCCCAGCCACACCAGTGACGACTTTTCCTCGATCGTCGCCCCCCCCCCTCTATTGAACCTCATCAGAATACGTTCGATTCTGCCCTGTCCCTATCTACAGTAACCCAAGGTTCTGTTCTATTTCGCGGGGGGGGGGGGGGGGAACTGTGCGGGGGGAAAATATGCTTCGCGGAACCTTCCATCTTTTCGCTGTTTTCTCGGGATTTTTGCAACGCCATTCGATAGAGCACCAAAAAAATATACTAAGAGTTTTTGTTTTAGCTAAAAATATTGTCATATAAAAAAGTTATAGCAAAAACAAAAAACTATTGAAGCTGGTTCCGGAATGTTAGTTTTCGGCATTTTCGCCATTTTTTCGATCTTTTGAACCCGTCATTCGATAGAGCATCGAAAAATCTACTAAGAGTTTTAATTTCATCTAAAAATATCCTACTATATATAAAAAATAGTGTCTGTGTGTGTATCTGTGTGTGTGTCTGTGTGTGTGTGCCACTTTGCATCCACTTCCGTCTGTCTGTCCGGAGGATATCTCGATAGGGGCTGACGTTTAAGGTATGTTTGATCCGTCATTAGGTGCGCAATGGCCTGGAGATCCCTGCACGCATCCGAGATTCAATAAAATCACCTATTTTCGACAATAAATTTAAGTTTTAGTGAAACTTCTTTGTTAGGACTAATTAGCATAGACCGGAATTTGGGATTCGACCATATAAATGGACAGGAAAGCTCGTTTTTCTCTTTTGTCATCTGAATTTAGAACAATTATGCAAAGTGAATGATAAAATGGGGTTAGACGGGGCCAGGGTTGAAATGTCGCGAAACGGCTTTTCAACCCTGGTTGGAATTTAACGAAAGTTCGTCGCCGAGTTTAAAGGGCCCGGGTAAATTCGAGATAGTCCCCCTGCACATGGATATGTCATTTGTAGCCTCGACCTAAATCGTTTCGGTAGGAGGGTCCTGGGCCGCCAAAGTCAAGTAGAGCCGAGATACAGGCCGAAGAAGTTTTTCACAAATTTACCAAAAAGTGTTTTTGCAAGTTATCTCTGCATAAAATTTGGGGAAAATTTTTAAAACCAATCGATAGCTCTCGATGAGTAGATATCGATAGATGTTGAGATCGTCTAAATCGGACACTGGATGGCCGAGATATGGGCCTCTGAAATTTAGGCCATTTCTTAGAAATTTTCCCGAAATCCCATACATTTTGTCAAAATTGACCTGGCGGGTCCAAAAATAAAGCAGCGATTTTCGGCCTCTGCATGCGAAATGTATCGGAATGTATGGGATTTCGGGAAAAGTTCTAAGGAAATGGCCAAAATTTCAGAGCCCAATCTCGGCCATCCATGTCCGATTTAGACGATTCAAAATCTATCGATATCTACTCATCAGCTATCGATTGGTGTTAAAGGTATCGATGCAAATTGCTCTATGCAGATACTTGAAAAACTTTTTGGTAAATGTGAAAACTTCCTTGATCTCGGCCCTCCTTGAAGTTGGCGCCAGGACCCACCCCCCCCGAAACGGTTCAGGTCGAGAGTACAAAGAATATCACATGAAGAATGGATATTAAATTTAGCCAGCCGTCCAAAATGGCGACAGAACTTTCTTTCCCAAACCCCGATATTATAAAATAAATAGCAAAAAAAAGGTTTATTCGGTGTATCCACAGGGGATCGTGGGGTCGAAAGCTCGTTTTCGACATTTTCGATAACTTTCAAAAATTTCTTTAATGCCATTCGATAGAGCGTCAAAAAATATACTACGAGTTTTAAGACAACTCAAAATAGCATCATATAAAAGTGTTATAACAAAACGAAGAAAATCCCCCCCCCGTACAGTTTTTTCCCCACGCGAAATAGAACAGTACCTAGCCCAATATGTGGCCACCCAGTTGTGTATTTCTCTTCGGAATAAAGTGCTTTGAGGGCAGGCTCACTGTTTCGTTGATTAAAGGGATGGTGCCAGCAAGGTGTTTAAATGCCAAACACAATTTCTTGAACGGACCAGAAAAATTTGGCTGACCCGATTGGCCTACATTTGCTTCCATAACTTGGTATTTCTGTCCGCGTAGACCATACCATCCAAGAATTATGCAAAGTTAAGTATACGTAATCGACGGGAGGGGTGGTCGCAAGCGCCAACCCTGGTTTACATAAAAAACCGGCAATTCTTTGAACAAATTCTTGATTAGAATGCGCCCAAAAAACGGAAATTAACGATTTTCTTTTTGGTGCAGGGCCAAAACCAGCCGCCCGACGTCTTTTGCAAAGACTCTTTGGTATGCAAATCACCTCAGATAAAGTGAATTTTTGAAGCGCCCAGTTGATGATCTCGCTTTGGTTCTTGTTTGCGATTGGTAGCTGACGATATAGCTGTGAAAGTAAGGTAAAAATTAGGATCCGGGAAAGCGAACGGTGTCGACTGGCTGGATGCGGGCCATTGGGCTACGGTAGGTTTTTTTGGGTTTTTTTTAAATGTTTAAATAAGGTTCTTTTAAAAGGTTTTTGAAATTTTTAAGTTTCTACTTTTTGGAAGCGTAAAAATGGTTTAAAAACGCTTTCGCTATTTATAATCAAAAATTCGTTCCTAAGAATGACAATAATGCACAACCTTCCCCTCCCCCCCCCCGATAATGCCAAAGAACCCGGAATCTTTGTTTCAAGGGGGTTTTTTAAAAATTTTGGTAACCAAATCAAACCAGTTGTACGCTTGCTCACTTGCGATGCGACCAATCGTGATGTGAATCCGTGCGACGATTTGAGGCTTTGCGGGCGGTGGAATCGGGTACAAATCTTGCGTCACAAACAAAACGGTGGTTCCGAAGGTTCGTGGCCCCTGGGCGGCGCGCGCCCAGCTACAGAGTTAGTTTCCAGCGTATCTCAGTTTTAGGTTCTTGGGCGCTATCGGGGGAGGGTTTCTTAGAGACCCATTTTTTAAATATAAAAAGCGGGAGTTTTTGTAAACCGTTTTTAACTATCCCTAAGTGTAAAAACTTTACACTATTCAATCAAGAAAATATAGATTTTCGACCAAAACTTCGATTTTTTTTGAAACTTTTTTCAAAGTTTTAGATAGTTTCTAGTTAATTTATACACAGTTTTGTTAAAACTTTATGAAAATACTCCCTATTAAGTTATTAGGCATTTCTAGATTAATACAAATTCCCTTCCCCCCCCCCCCGATAATGCAAAAGAACCGGGACCCGAATTTTTTCTATGGGTCAACCATTTTCAGTCGTGATTTTCATAGTGTATTTGCCAAAATGTAACTGTATTTCAAGTATATTCTCCGCTACTTAGAGTCGAAAAATTTGATCCTACTAAAAAGTCCCCCGATATTGACAGCCCCAGTTTTAGCTCTAAAGAGGACAAGTCTGGCTCCCGCCATACTCAAGCCCAGAAATATTTTGAATGTCCGTAACCAGTCGGACAGTTCGTCAGGGTTATATCAGGTTGGATAATAAGTTCTGTCAATTTTTGAAATAGCCCCGTTCAAATCACAGATGTTGCCAATTTTGGGTTTGATATGGTTCGAAAGGTCTCCAGCTCTCTATCCTGGGAAGACCATCCTTTGACCCAAAACGTGGGTTTCAGATAAGGCCCGAAGTTTTTCGCAAAATCAAGAAAAGGTTTTTGCAGGGTTATCTCTGCATAGAGCAATTTGCATCGAACCTTTAGTAATCGATATTGAGGGTAGTATCGATAGATGGAAATCAAAAACAGACATCGGAGGCCGAGAAGGTCCCCGAAAGGCACGTTTTTATAACTTTTTCGAAATCCATACATTTGGTCAAAATTCGGTACTTTCAAAATCAAAAATCGTTTTGGCTCCGGTTGATCAAATGTAGGGATTTCGAGAAAAGTTCAAGGCCAAATCAAGAACCCGATGGCTGTTGACACCCTAACATCTATCGATATCTACTCCTCGGTCCAAAGGTATCGCATAAGTTATGAAAGTCTTTGCAAAATAGGTTTTTGTTTTTGCGGAAAACCGAATATCTCCGTCCCTCCATTCTTGGGTGCTAGGAGGGTCTCCCAAATAGACTCGTGAGACCTAACAAACCATATATTATACTATCAATTCGGGTACGTCTGCAGCGTTAACAAACGATTCCAAAAATTGGGACGAACATTATCAATAAATTAGGAACTGTCTGGCCCTCCTAGAATGCCGTCAACTATACGAAGGCGCTCGGGCCTATTCCACTGCTGGGGGAGAAGCTGCGGCCGGGGATGGTAGGGGAATCGGCAATAATGAATCCTCTGTCTTGACGATATTGGTACTGGGCTGTTAGCGGGGGGTAGCAGTTCTGCATTTTGCATCAAAAATTTGCGTATATTGTCATTTTGAGTCGGTTTTGCAATGGATTTGACCGAAAATCCGATTTGTTGATTTTTCCTACAACAAAATATCAACCATATTTTTGGCATTTTACATAGTTTTTACATATCAGGTTGGATAATAAGTTCTGTCACAATTTTTTGGAATCGTTTGTTAATGCTGCAGACGTACCCGTTGATAGTTTGGTATATGGTTTATAGGTCTCATCAGCCTTTAGGGTAGACCCTCCTAGCACCCAAAACTGGAGGGACGCCGAGATAGAGCTCCAAGAAGTTTTCCGAAAAATCATGCAAAACCTATTTTGCAAGTTAACTCTAGCTATTTCAAAAAATTGTGACAGAACTTCTTATCCAACCTGATATAAAAACAATACAAAAATAAAGCTGTTCGAAATTTGTTGACTTTTGGTCAAAAATAACCAAAAAGATAAAAATTTTTCGATTTTCCTAAAATTAAAAAATATTTTTTATGACTGTCTAGAAATCAAAAGCGTTTAAAACAATACGAAAATACATTAGAATCATCAATAGGCCGAACGAACGGTTCCCCCTGCTAAGCCACCCACCCCCGCTAACAGTCCAGAACCAAAATGTCACTTTGCACCTCCCCTTAACGGACCAAAACCTGTTCACCTCCATCTTCTTAAAAAGCACCTCGGCGATCCCCAGTAAAACTTCCTAAACGCCCGCTGAACGACACTTTCCAGATTTCACTGGCCGAATCCGGGCATTTGATTTTCTCAGCGGGGCGCATATCCCCCGAGAATATGACCCAACATCTTGAGCTTTGTTTTCAGTTGGGTCACCCACTTCCGGAGATTTCGCACGTTTCCAGGTCACGAAGACCATTCCACGTACCACGCTGGTTCAGCCCTGAAGCCAAATCGGCAACTGCGGAGTTGAGATCCATCTTCGACGGTTTTTATTGGGTATCGGTGGAAAAAAAGCGAAAAAAACCAAATTTGGGGAAAAACCTCCCTGCAGGGCGGGCACCCACTGACAGATCCCCCTTTCCACCCCCCAACAGACAGAACCTTAAGTTTATGTTAAGTTTTAGTTCTTCCACGAAGAATCGCGGCCCGACGCCCCGATGACGAACTCACCTGGGCGAGCGGGAATTCCCCAGGGTCCGTCTCAAAACAAAAAATTTTCGGTTTTAGTTTATTGGCTGCAGTTTATTTCCGCCCATAGAAGGGCGAGCAGCGAAAATGCTGGGGAGGACCGCCGAAGCTACGCGGCACGCCGAAACGTTCGCGAGGGTGAGGAGGAGCCTCCCTCACTTTATCGCTCTCCCTCTCACCCTCTCTCTCTCTCTCTCTCTCTCTCTCTCTCTATCGTTCGCTTCCTTGCATTTGATATCTCAAGCTATATTTACTCGACCTTATAAGTTTGTCCCCACAGCCCCAAACCTCATCTTCTTCCTCTGGCGCGCTGAACGGCCAGTCCATTGTTGGGGTGCAAGGGTGGATGGTGGGTGGCGATTCGCTCCTCCCACCAACGTTCAGTGGGTCGGCCGTTTACCAAACTCTCCGAACACCTTATGGTCAAACATCTGCGGACACCCGGGCAAGGAGGTGATTGAGGTGGGTAAAAGGTTAACAAACAAATCAAAAAATCAACTTCAGCACTGGCCAAAAATGTTTCTCTCGTTCCTAGGTACTGAGAGAAGTGGCTACCCAAAACCGGGCCATTCTGAAAAAAGGGTTGGCTTTCCTGGTTACCACAGGACCCCAGCTGATCAACATGCCAAACATGCTCGGCTCAACACAATGCTTATCTACGAGCCGCCGAGGAGATTGCGAGAATTTGTGGGACTCGTGAAATATCGATCCACGGAAAGTGTTACAGGACAGTGGCGAAGATGACTTGGGTATCCGTTGGGCTCACGAGAATTTTGTACCTAGGATTAGAGACCGGAGATCCGTTGTTATAGGACGTTGGGGATACGGTGGTCGATCGAGCAGGCCTGTCGTTGACCGGCTTTCAGGCGGAGAATGTTCATTACAAGTATATTTGTAAGTTTTTGTATCCTAGATCATATCATAGATCCCTTACCGAACTCACTCGCTCTCTCTCTCTCTCTCTCTCTCTTTCTCTCTCTCTCTCTCTCTCTCTCTCTCTCTGGAAATAATTCATTCCTAGATGTCCCGGTCGGTATCATGACCCCGCCCAACTATGAGCACACTTTGGCCCCAGTTCCACTACGGTGGCCTCGCTTCTTCATAGCGCAGAGATGACGCACTCCTTCGACGATCGGTCTACTTTCGGATAGCCATTTCACCACCATTACAGCCGGATGCCACCTGAGAACTTTGACAACGACACCGACAAGTTCACCGCCAACGCAGTGCCTGGTCGACCAGTTTGGCAACGTCATCTACGGCAGCGATTTTTACAACTTTACGGCTAAAGTGGGGGACCGGAGCAAGTAATTTTCGCTCGCACAACTCCAGGGCGACGGCGGAAAAAAGCACAGAGACCGCCGACAACAACGGCATTCGTTCCGCGTTCAAAGTTTGCCCATTTTCTACCGTAAGCCAATGAAGTTCAGGCGTACCGCAAGGAGCGCCAACGTATTTTTGGGGCACATCCGCCAAAGCTGCCTGGCCTTCAGAAGTACACGAATGATCAGCTGTTCTTTCTAGCGTCGGCCCAGGTTTTATTCAACTGAATGAGGGAGTATCATTATCCGCATCAGAACTTCTGCTCGCCCATCGATGAGCTGACGGGCATCGACGATGTTTGGCTTCGCGCGTAAGGAACCCTGTTTCTGGACGGGGGACCCCCTATATCACCGATGCTCGGGAAGACTCCAGATACCCCCCAGCCGGCCCCAATTTGATCTGGCTCCTGCATCTACAATGTGTAAAGTATACAAAATGTTCGTCTTGCTCTGCCGAGTATTTTGGTATACTTTACACACCTGTACATAAACAGGGAGCCGAGATACGGGCCGGCTGGGGGGTTATTCTGGAGTTTAGCCCGATGCTTACTTGTCGAAGATGTATAATGCTTATTAGTGTTTTTAGTAGTCTTCTCTCCCTCTCCCCCCCCCACTAACAGTCCAGAACCGAAACCTTGCGCATAAAATTCCACAACAATTTTTCAGGGCCCCATCCCTTCCATCCGGTGCGCGTCAACGGGAACATGAAGAACTTTGAGGAGTTTGCGACGGCGTTCAAGTGTCCTGTAGGTTCTTTCGCATTATCGGGGTTCGGGCGAGGGTAATTTAATATATTAATTTTTTTTATTGATTTAGAAATGCCTAGTAACTGAATAGAGAGTATTTTCATAATGTTTTCAGTAATACAAAGTTATATTTTAACTAAAAAACAATCTAAAAACTTGGAAAAAATGTCAAACATTCGAAATTTTGATCGAAAATCGATATTTTTGTATTTAATAAAAATGAGCACAGTTTTTGCGTTTAAGGATCGCAAAAAAAACGGTTTAGAAACACTTCCGCTATTAGTATTTAAAATTTGTTTCCTAAAAAAATTCTAACCGGCCTTACTAGCCTCGGTTTCATTCGCGCTAAAAGTTATCCTTTTGCAGCTGAACTCGCCGATGAACCCGAAGAACAAGTGCCGTGTCTGGCGTCGCATCAAGAAGCACTAGCCGGCCGTGGAATCAAGGGCGGCGTCTAGGATTCCATAATCGATTCGACATTTTTATGTTTTTTTTCCGTGTATTCATGGCGTTGTATTCACGATTGTCGTCGCTTGGGAAATAAATCTGATTTCGTGATATAATGCATAGAGCTATTTGCATACGATACTTTTAACACCAATCGATAGATCTCGAGGAGTAGATATAGATAGATGTTGAGATCGTCGAAATTGGACACCACATGGCCGAGATATGGCCCCTTGAAATTCGGCCCATTTCTTAGAATTTTCCCAAAATCAGCTTTCAGAACGCAAAAAGGAGGTTACGGATGAAAAATAAAAAATAAAAATTGTGAGCAGGTTCAAACCTTCGTTGGATTCCCCCAGACGCCGCCTACTACGCGACTAGGCCACGAGACGTGGGGAGGGCTAATGAAGTCGGGCAAAAACTTTAAAGGGCTGTAACTTTGTTGTATTACAGTATCCGCGGCTGAAAGTTACATCAATCAATTCGTCTCGACGAGCTCTACAAGATCATCTAACTGTCAACCCGAGATTTGAGGCCGAGCGGCGACCATGCCCTAGTCAAGCCATGATCT
>JBBGBA010000456.1:0-13583 GCA_038088335.1 Mesorhabditis sp. LJ9110
GATCGCGACCGTTTGCCGGGCCGAGGAGGTGCAGGCGAATGGCCCCTCCCGGGGACCTCCCGAGCCATCGAGCGGATGGTCGGCCCTCGCGCGTACTGACTCCGTTCGAGCCCACTGGGGCCGGTGCCGAATCCTCGGCCGACTCGGACCGGGCCGGGGTCGCCCGCGGCCGTGGCCGCCATGCTGAACGGGATCTCTCCGAACCTGCACTTGAGGAACCGTGTGCTCTCCGTCACCCTGCACGGAATCAACCCAGGGTGACGAGGGTCACGGGCTCACCCCCCACCTCCGCCGGTTTCGGCCCGGTCAGCCCCGGCGAGCCGCCATGATCCTTATTTCGCGGGCAGGGCGTATGGGGAGAAGGGGTGCGGTCGACGACCGGCGCTGTCGCCGTCATCGGCCACCCCGACTCATGCACGCCCGGCCGAACCCGCGTCGACGGACTCGCCGCCGATTCGGCGTCACCGCCACCGCGATAACCAGCACTCCCCGGAACCGCGCGGTGCTGACGTCGGGCGCTACGGGCGGCGTGCTCTACCCGGAGCGACCTCGGCAACGCGCTCACCGAGCGGGAGCAGCGCGATATCAGGCAGTGGAAGCGGGACGATCTTGTCGACGGGCGGGGGCCCACGAGGCTGACGGCGTATAGGCGACGTCACCGGCGGATGTTCCCGACGCGACCGCGGTTGTCGTAGACCGGGGCCGCCCAGGGCATGCGGCCGGCGGTCGCTCGATCGGCCTTGGCGCGGATCCGGACAGCTGGGACCGAGGCGCGCAGGATGCGCATCCCGCCCACGGGAGTCCGGGGTTCGGCTCCGCCTCGTCGACGGCGTCAGGGCCGAGCGCCCGCCAGTGCCGTCGGCCGCGGTACAGGCGGCGGGCGTTCGTCGCGACACCGGGGCAGGGCGTCGTTCACGACGATCACCCATTTGAGCCGGGCGGAGCGCGTCGGTGCGGCGGTGTCGATCTCTTCGGGCGTGAATCCGACGGTTGTTTGCATGAAGAGCCCCAGATGATCGGCGTGAACGGCAGCAGCCTACTGACGATCGGGCTGAGGTGCGTGAACACCGAATTTTGTTCCGGAATTGCCGCTATTCTGGCCCGTTGGAGGGAAAGATCGGGCGATCCTCGCGCAACTCCAGTCGAATGCACGGACCAGCAACAGGGCCTGGCGGCCGTCGGCGTCTACCGAGCACCCCCCGAACGCCCCGAGGCGTGCACGGGGGTCCGGGCGCGACCCTGGACGTCGATCTCCGTCTCATCGGCCGCCCGGTTCAGGCACTCATCGCCGTGCGCATCCGGCCGCCGTCGCGTGCGGCGATCGAGGCTTCCGCGACTGGGTCGCCGACCTGCCGGAGACGATCGGTGTCTTCGTGACCAGCGGCGCGGAGGACTTCATCGTGCACGTCGCGGTGGAAGCAACGCAGCCTCTACAGCTTCGTGATCGACCGGCTGACCCAGCGACGAGATCGCGGACGTGCGCACTCCGTCGTGTACGAGCATCCGCCCGCGCAACATCGAACCGAGGCGTGAGACGGCCGGCCGGCCGGCCGGCTCCCCGCGCATCCCCGTAGCCATCGCTCCCGGGCGGTGCATGCTCGCTCAGCGGCGGATGAGCCCGTCGAGTTCGCGCACGGCCGCGGCGACCCATCCGGCGCCTCCCATGCGGTGAAGTGGCCGCCGCGTTCGAGCCGGCCGAAGTGCGGATGTCGGCGTACTCTTCTCGGCGAGCGAGCGCGGGTAGTCGGCCTCGTGGCGCTGGATGAGGATGGCGGCGGGCACCGTGACGATCGGGTGCGGTCGTCGCCCGCGCCGGTCTCCGGTAGGGACGGAAGCTCGTGCCAGTCGTCGCGTCAAGAGAGACCATCACGTTGGTGAGCACATCGTCGACGTCGAACCGGTCGAGCCCGTCGCCGTCGCTCCAGGCCGCGACCTTCTCGGCGATCAGGCGACAGCCGCTGGGGAGTCGATCAGGGCCGCCGCGGGGTGTCGGGGCGGGTTCCCTGTTCTGCGCGTAGCCGGACTCCGCGGGCTTTGTTCACCGACGCGGAAATCCTTCTCCTCTGCCGTGAGCTCGACGCCCGGGCGTGAGCTCCCGGAGAAAGGCGTGAGGGCGATGACTCCTGCGACGTGCTCCGGATACGTCCGCGATCCAGTCGCTCACCACCGCGCCGACGTCCTCGCCGTAGGTCAGGTAGCGCTCGTAGCCGAGAGCCTCCGTCATCAGCGTGTTCCAGCGCCGAGGCGACTCCGGCCGACGAGAACGGCTCGGGAGAACTCCGGAGAAACCAGCCCGGGGAGGGACGACGACGTCGCGTTCGGCGCTGAGCACTTCGGCGAGTCCGACATCGACACGGAGTACGGCCAGCCGTGGTCAGCACGATCGCAGCGGTCGGTTCGCGCTTCGCCCCACGCGCACGGGTGGATCGGGCATCCGTCGTGTCGACGATCTGCTCGTGCCGTTCAGCCTGCGCTCGACCGCGCGCCAGTCGTATTCGTCGCGCCAGGTGTCCACAGGCGACGCAGGATGCGGGGGGATGCCGTTCGACCAGTCCGGACCCGGCGTGGCCTCGGGGAGGATGGCCGATCGGAGCCGCCGCGCCAGATCGTCGAGCTCGCCCTGCGGGATGTCGATGCGGAAGTCCATGATCCGACGCTAGACCCGTCCACCGACTGTCGGCGTGACGCCGGGCTCACGGTCGCGCTACCGATCGGTACAGAAATTTGACACCAGCTTCTGCGGCGTCTATCGTCCGTTATTACCGAATGGTCAGGGAATAAGAAGTGGAGACATGGGACAACTCGAAGGCAAGACAGCACTCGTCACCGGACACCTCCGGCATCGGCCTGGCCGTCGTCCGGCGGTTCGTCGCCGAGGGTGCGCGTCGTGGTCACCGGGCGCAACGAGACAAGCTGAACGCGGTTCGCGCCGAGCTCGGGGATGCGGTGACGCCGGGTGCGCGCATCCGTATCCGCGCTGGGTGACCTCGATGCCGTGTTCGGTGAGATCGCCGCGCGTGGCATAGGGCTCGACGCGGTCTTCGCGAAGGGGCGGCGGAAGTTCCCGCGCTCGAGATCACCTGGGGATTGCCGGGACCGAGGCGAACGTCCCAGGTTTCACCGTTCAGAAGGCGCTCCGCACCTCAATCCCGGCCCGCGATCGTGCCACCGGGTCCAACATCGATGTGAAGGGCGCCCGTCGTTCAGCGTCTACCGCATCGACCGCGGCCTCGCGCCAGCTGGGCGGCGAACCGTCGGCCGCGGCATCCGTGTCAACGCCGTCGCACCTGGACCGATCGAGACACCGGGCCTCAGCGGCCGCCCCGGACCCGAGCAGGCCGAGCCGCTCGGGCCCGCCTCCGGGGTCCCAGGCGCTGGCTCGCCGGAGGATCGCGGTCCGTGCTTTACCTCCAGTCCGCGAAGTTTACGTGACCGGCCCGCACGGAGGGGACAAGCCAGACTGAGGGTGCCGGACCCAGGAGGCCGCAACATCCCGTTTCAAAAGGGAAAGAACGCGTGTCCTCGCAATGGTGATCAGTGAGTTCGGCGGCCCCGAGGTGCTTCGGTGGCGGAGGTGGAGCCGCCGACCGCGGCGCCGGGGGAGGTGCGATCCGTTAAAGCGGGGGGCGCCACGGACCTCAACATCCGTGCCGGCCGGCTCGCGAAGGCCCCCAGGGGCCAGGTCCTGCTCGGGTTCGAGGCGGCGGGCGTCGTCGAGGGTGGGCGACGGGGCCGAGGGTGACGTCGGCGACGAGGGTCGCCCGCCCTGCCGAAACGGGTGGCGAATCGTCGCGACGCGCGGCCCCGGGCCGCCGGAGGTCGACTGGGTGCAGGCGGCGCTGCCCGCTTCGGCGAGGCCGCGGTCGGCACGCTCCGTGAGGTGCGCGCGGCCGAAGGAGAGACGATCGTGGTGCTCGGGCGGCCGGCTCCGTCGGGCTGATCGTCGTGCAGGTGGCGCTGGCGCGCGGCGTGCGTGTGATCGGTGCCGTCTCCGATCGCGACGCCGACCTGATCCGGGAGCTCGGCGCCGAGCCGGTGCAGTACGGCGACGGCGTGTTCGACAGGGTCGCGGCCCACCGACCGGAGTCGACGCCGTCATCGACGCCGCCGGCCACGGCGGGCTCTGAGGCTGCGGCGGCGGTCGGCGACCCAGGCGGGTCGTCACGCTCGCAGACCCGGCTGGCGCGGCGGCCGCGGGGTGCGGATGTCGGCGGACCGGGGCGCGCACCGATGCGCTCGCCGGACGCTGCCGCTGCTGGCGACCGGGAAGCTGCTGGCTGAAGGAGGGGCGTCGTTCCGTGACCGAGGCGGCTGAGGCGCACCGGCTCCTCGCATCCGGGAGGACCCACGACAAGCTCGTGCTCACGCTCTCGTAGAGCGCCGGCGGGCCCGATTTCTGTTCCGGTCGGTAGTAAAATTGCTGCGGGAACGGAGGATGTCATGGTCACACGGGGCGGCCGCGCGAATTCGACGCCGATGAGGCGCTGGACAAGGCGATCGACGTGTTCTGGCGCCAGGGGGTACGAGGCACGAGCCTGACGGCCTGACGGCCGCGATGGGGATCAGCAGGCCGAGCCTGTATGCGGCCTTCGGCAGCAGGAGGAACCTTCAAGTCACCTCGACCGGTACGCCCTCATCGACATGGCCTACGTCGCCGACGCGCTCGCCGAACCCACCGCGCGCGAGGTCGCCAGGCGTTACCTGTTCGACAACGTCGACGCGGTGACCACTCCGGCCGGCCGGCCGGCTGCCTGTCGATCCAGGGGCCTCGCGTCGTCGCCGACGACGACCGGGTCGTGACCTCCTCGCCGCTCGCCGCGCCGACCGGCGGCGATTCGCCGAGCGGTTCGCCGCGCTCTCGCCGAGGGCGACCTGCCCGCATCCGAGCACGCGGAGGACCTGCAGAAATACCTCAGCACGGTGTCGGCGGGGATCGCCGTGCAGGCTGCGGCCGGTGCGACGAGGGCCGAGCTGCGGAACTCGCCGAGCGCGCTTCCTGGCGATCCCACGACGCGCACTGACCGTGCCAGACTCGGAACATGGCAATCGACGAAGGTGTTGAGCGTCACCGTGCCGGTTCCCGACCAGGATCGAGCACTCGAGTTCTACCGGGATGGCTGGGGTGCGAGGTGAGACTCGACCTCGAAGTGTGGCCCGGTGCGCGCTATGGTCGAGGTCGTGCCGCCGGGTTCGACCGTCGGCATCGTGCTGCTGCCCGCAGACAGTGAGATCCCCGTCGCGCTGCGTCTCGGCACGAGCGACGCGGCCGCCGCCTACGAGCGGGTCGCCGGTGCCGGGGTCGTGCTGCACAACGACAGGTCATCACGATCGGGGAGGGTCGCCGATGTTCCACTTCGAAGACCCGTTCGGCAACCCTCGTGCATCCAGGACGCCGAGTAACCCGCGGTGGTCGATGGTCCCGGCCCGCCTCGCGCGCGCCTTCTTCGACGACGTCGTCGCCCGATCCTGTCCGCACGCTCCCGGCTTTCCCGCCGCCGGCTCGGTGCCGGTCGGAGTGCTGGGGCTCGACGACGACCTCCCCCGACCCGACTGGGGCCTGCGGTTGACCTGTTCGTTCCCGACGGCGATGTCCGGACGCGTCGGGAGGGCTGGGCGGCGGGGGCGTTCCTCGGGCATCCGACGCGGTTCGCCCACCCGAGACCGGCGCCCCACCCACATTGGACCCGTGACCGGCTTGTGGTGTCGACTCGGGTTCGATCCCCGCACGGGCGTCTCCGTGCACGGCTGTCGGTGTCGGGCCGGCCGCGCTCGGTCTCCCGGCCCCGTGTTCGTCGACCGTGACGGCGGCCTCGGCGCCGCTCAGGATTTCTCCCTGGTACCGGACGACGTCTGGCGTTACGTGCTCGCGTGCGACTGGGCGCCATCGCCCAGGGCTTCCCTGATGGGCCGCGCGGCCGACGTCGGTAGACTGGCTCCCGCATCATCGCGGCGGGCTGGCGCAGATCGTGATGCACCTCGCGTTCCCTCGGGACGCTGGCCGCCGTATGCAAATGGTTCGGCTCCCTCTTCAGGCGGCTTCCGCTCCCCGAGCTCGCGCCGTCCATCGACGCGGCGACGGCTGGGGCGGATGCCAGACCAGGCAGCGCGGCATCGCGGCGGCACTGGATGCGCTGCTCGTGCACAGAACGGGCTCGGACGAGCGACACCGAACGCGCGACCGTGCCGTTCTGGGACCGCTCGCAGCTGCATCCGCATCCCCAGATCGTCGGCCAGCTCCTCGACCCGATCGTCGACCCGGCCGTGCGCGCTGCCGCGCGGCCACGGCTCCGTCGAACAACGGACCGACAACGTCGACATCCTGGTCGACCCCGCCGCGCGCCGCGTCTGACCGCGTGACTTCGTCGCACGTTGCGGCAGTCTCGGCCGATCAAGGACCGCGGCGATAGCATCGGTGCGAAGGGCTGGAGTGCGGCCCGGGGAGGCTCAGATGAGCAACACGAACGGACCCGCTCCGGCGGCTGGTACACCGACCCCAGGTTCGCAGCAGCTGCGCTGGTGGGATGGCATGCAGTGGACCGAGCACTACACGCCGGGCGCCCACCAGGCTCGGCGCATACGCCGCCCGCCGCGCAACCCGCCCCGACGTATGCCAGCCGCGGCCCCCCTACGGACAGACGTCACGCAGGAGCGCCCGCAGCTCCGTCGGGCACCGATCTACAACGCCTTCATCTGGCTCATCGCAGTTCTCCAGTGGTGCCGGTGCTGCTGCTCCGTTCTGGAACCCGCTCAGCGGGTTCTCCGTCGTCAATCGAGCAACGGCGGCTACCGCGTCTTCTCCGACCCGTCGTCGTTCATCAGCCCGATGTACTTCGTCCTCATCGCCGTCAGGTTCATCGTCGACGCCCTGATCATCGTGTTCGCCTACCTCGACTCCGGGAGCTGCAGCGCATCGGCGTCGTGAAGCCGTTCCACTGGGCGTGGTCGTTCTTCGTGTTCCTCAACGGGGTTTTCGTCTACCTCATCGGCCGTTCGGTCATCGTCCGCCGCACCGCGCCCGGCCGTGGCCTCATCCCGATCTGGGTGGGGATCGGCATCTATGTGGTCACCTTCCTCGTCGCGGTCTTCTGGATCGCCGCGATCATCCGTCGCTCGCCCACCTGCCGCCCCACTCCGGTCGGCTACGGCGTGATCTCCCAGGCGCCTGTCGGTCACCCTCGGGCGTCCGTTATGATGGCTGTCGTGCGTTCGCTTGCGGACGCTCAGGAGAACGTCGCATAGTTCGGCCTAGTGCACCACCCTGCTAAGGTGGAGTGCCGCTTTACAGGGCACCGTGGGTTCAAATCCCACCGTCTCCGCACTGGGGCTCCCCTACAAATTCATCGAATCTGTCCTGTAAATTCGAGGCTGGGCAGAAATGTCCTCTCATCGGGTTTTTCTATCAGGACCCCTGAATGTTGTCGAGCCGAAGTGGCTGCAAAGGTTCCATGTGCCCAGCACTCTCGGCGCGAGGTTGGGCCCAACGTTCTAGATTTCTGTGCGCATCAACATACGCACCTCACTGACGGTGACGCCTTCCCGAACATCTGCATGCTGTTGAACCAAGCTTCGTAGGCGAGGTCGGACGAGGTGACAGGTTTGTCCCGGTGGAGAAAGCCCGGATGCGCCACAAGGGGAGGTCCGACGCCAGCCTGCCGGCTTCAAGTAGCGGAGCGATACGTCAGCTCGCGCCGGGTCTGTTCTGCTAGTAGGTCGATTGCTCGCGGATGTCGTCGGGAATGGTTGGAAAACATCAAATGGCTTTCTGATGCGCTGATGGGTGGACGGTCAAATGGACTCTTGCGCGCCGGCTGAACTGTGGCTGGGCGACGATGTCTTCATCCTGGAAGAGGGCGAGGCGGCCGACTTCGACACCCACTCCACGCGTTCGGCAATCCGGGGCCGGGCATGCTCGGGCCTTGTGCCTGTTCAACAGCCAGGGCGAGCGGATGCACGTGCGCGCAACCGGCCTCGTCGCATCCGGAGCCCACGGGTAGACAATTCCTCTTCCCTCTGTGTCGAGCGCTGCGCTACGCTGTCTGGCACACACCAGCCAACGCCCGTCGACCTCGATCGACTGCGATCGTGCCGTTCCGCGCTGACGCGAACATCGCCGAGATTCATGTCGGATACGGCTGCCTACGGTTCCCGCACTATGGCCGTGGAGCCGGTGACGGCGAGCGCGAAGGCCCACCGCCCGTCCGTGACCTTGCCCCAGGGCGGGGGGCGATCAGTTCCATCGGCGAGCGGTTCACGGCCGATCCCGCAACGGGGTCGGGGCTGTCCGTCGATGTGCCGGTCAGTTCGGCTCGTCCGAACGGGACTCCTGCGCTCACCCTGGGGTGGCAGTCCTCGGCCAGAACGGCCCGTTCGTCGGGTTGGCGGCTGTCGGTGGGTCGGGTGCAGCGCAAGACCGACACGGGATCCCTGCTACACGGATGGGGACGGCCCCGATGCCGCACGTTCACCCTCACCGGCGCGGACGACCTCGTGCCGCTCTGCGACGGCCGGGAGCGCCGGCAGCGGACGCACGAGCGTGGCGGGGTTCCGCATCCGGCGCTTCGCTCCCGCACCGAGGGCTCGTTCGCACGCATCGAACGGTGGCTGGATACGGCGACCGGGGACGCCTGGCGGTCATCTCCCCGCAGAACGTGCTCACGGTCTCGGAGGATGCGTCGTCGCGAGTCGCGGATCCCGCCGATGCCCGTCACGTGTTGTCGTGGTTGCTGTGCGAGGTGCGCGACGACGTGGGCAACGCGATCCTCTACGACTACAAGGCGGAGGACGCGACGGGCGTCGATCTAGGCTCGGGCACGAGCGTACGCGGTGACCCGGACAAAAGCGGCTCCCGCACGGCGAACCGGCACCTGAAATCGGTTCGCTACGGGCCAACCCGCTCCTCGACCCGAACGGCGACCGGCCGATCGATGTCGACCAGGATGCCTGGCGGCTGCGGGGTGGATGTTCCAGGTCGTCCTCGACTCGGCGAGCACGACCTCGAAGATCCCGCCCGGGCGACGACGGCCCGTGGGCGTGCCGGGACGACGCGTTCTCGACGCGTACCGGGCGGGATTCGAGGTGCGGACGTACCGGCTCTGCCGGCGCATCCTGATGTTCCATCACTTCCCGGACGAGGCTGGGGTCGGGCGGACTGCCTGGTGCGCTCTCTCGTCTGGGTTACGCGGCGGATGCCCGGCTCACGTGCCTGACCTCGGCGACGTCTCGCGGGTACGCGCGCAGCGGTGTCGGGTACACCTCGAAGGCGATGCCGCCGCTGGAATTCGAATACAGCCCGCGACCCTCAGTGACGAGGTGCGCCTTCTGGAGCCAGGGAGCCTCGACAACCTGCCGTTCGGCGTCGACGTTGTCTCTATTCGTGGGTCGATCTCGACGGCGACGGCCTGACGGCGTGCTGAGTCAGCTGGGCGCAGAGATGTTCTACAAGCCGAACCTCGGCGGCGGATGCTCGGCGCGACCGTCGCACTGCCCGGGCGACCCGAGACCGAGGCCTCGCCGCCGGTCGGTGTCGTCCCTGCTCGACCTCGACAGGACGGGCGCCCTCGACGTGGCCCGTCTGGAGGCGCCCGCCGGCTCCTACCGGCGGAATCCGGATGCGCCGCGGGCTGGAACGACTTCGTCCCGTTCGACGGTCTGCCAACGGTCGACTGGTCGAGCCCCGAGGTGGAGCCTGATCGACCTGACCGGAGATGGCCTGGCCGATGTGCTCGACGCCGCGGCGAGGCTTCGCCTGGTACGCGTCACTCGGGCAGGCCGGATTCGGCCCCGGCGGTTCTGCAGCGTCGCCCTGGGACGACAGGGGTTCGCGTGCGACGGTCGTGAACGGCACAGAGGGCATCTACCTCGCCGACATGTCGGGGACGGGCTGACAGACCTGGTGCGCATCAGGCCCGGCGAGGTCTGCTACTGGCCGAACCTCGGCTACGCCGATTCGGCGACAAGGTGGTCATGGACGATGTGCCGGTTTCGACACCCCGGACCTGTTCGAGGCCGTCTCGTGTGCGCATGGCCGACATCGACGGCTCCGGCTCGATCGACCTGCTGTATGTCCGGGCGCGACGGCGTGCGGTTCGCGTACAACCGATCCGGTAACTCGTACTCTCCGGTGGAAGCATCCGTCGTTCCACCGGTGGACGACGTGTCGACTGCGCGCCGTCGACCTTCTCGGAACGGCACCGCGTGTCTGGTGTGGTCGACGATCCTTCCTGGTGAAGCCGGCACGCAGGTGCGGTACGTCGACCTCATGGGCGGCGTGAAACCGTATCTGCTGGTGGGCGCGACGAACGGCCTCGGCGCCGAGACGCGCATCACATCCTCCTCCTCGACCGCCAGTTCCTCGCCGACCGTGAACAGGGCACCGCGTGGGTGACGAGCCTGCCGTTCCGGTCTTCGTGGTCGGCTCCATCGGAGTCGGTCGACCGGGTGAGCGGTCTTCGCACGAGCATCCGGCGCACCTATCACCAGGTACTTCGACGGCCGGGGCAGGGAGTTCCGGGGATTCGGGCGAGTCGACCAGGTGGACACCGAGGACGTGGGTGCGGTGACCGGGCCGGGACAGGATGCGTCGCCGGAGACGTTCCAGCCGCCGGTGACGACGCGCACCTGGTTCCACACGGGCGCGTACGTGCCGGCGCTCGCCGTGGCATCCGCTGAGGGAGAGTACTTCGGCGACACCGCGCTCCCGGAATCGGCATTCGCGCCCGGACTGAACAGTTTCCGACGTCCTTGACGCTGCACGCGCTGTGAAAGGGATCCCTCCTGCGGGCCGAGGTGTACTCGTTCGACGGCTACGAACACCAGAAGGTGCCGTACCTCGCCGTCGAGCACTCGTACAAGGCGCGGGTCGTCAGCCTGCGACCGCAATGTCGCCCGCAGTGTTCTTACCGGTGTCGGTCGAGTCGGTGAGTCGGAACTACGAGCGCGATGCCGCCGACCCGCTGGTCGAGCATTCCGTCTCGCTCGAACTGGACGACCGCGGTCTCGTCCTCTCGTCGGCCGCGGTGACCTACGGTCGCCGTGTGACGATGCGGGCATCCTGCAGAGGCGGCGGCGGCCCCAGGACCGGCTGCGCATCGCGTGCTCGACGCTCACCCTGACCGACGACATCGACACGAACATCCCGACACCCGCGTACCGGATGCGCCGCGCCTTCGAGAGCGTCGGAGGGAGCTCACCGGGTCGCCCGGCCGGCGAACTGTTCGCCGCGGAGGAACTCCGACGGGCCGTCGGCGCGGCGGCGCCATCCCGTTCGAGGCGGTCGCATCGGGCATCACCGCGGCGCCGCACGATCCAGCACTCGCGGACGATCTTCCGGGGGCCGATCTGCTCCTCTGCCTCTCGGCCAGTGGACCGCGCGGGGGCTCGTGCACCAAAGGGCACCGCCTCGCGCCTGACCGCGGGTCTGATCGCGGAGGGTACGCGGCGCATCGGATCCGCCGAACTCGTCGCCGCCGGATACGAGCAGGTGGATAGGGACTGGTGGATCCCCTCGGGCAGATGATCATCGCCCACGACCCGGCCGCCCACTTCTTCGGAACGTGGGCGCGCGACGCGCTCGGGATGCGCACGATCGCGACCTACGACCACGACCTTCTGCCCGTGAGCATCCGAACCGGTGAGGACAGGTGGAACACCACCGGGCCGTGAACGACTACCGGCTGCTCGCCCCCGGCCTCGTCGTCGACGTGAACGGGAACCGTTCGGAGGTGCGCCGGGATGAGCTCGGCGCGGTGACTGCGACCGCGTTGATGGGCAAGGTCGGCGACACCGACGGTGACACCTGGACGACCCGACGATCCGGACCGAGTACGACGTGGATGCGTGGGTGTCGCGCGGCGCGCCGGTATCGGCGCACGCTGGCGCGGGAGCGGCACGGTGCGGCGAACCCGGGATGGATCGAGTCATACCTCTACACGGATGGAACCGGGCATCCGGTCATGGCGAAAACCGGGCGGCGCCCGGTGACGCGGCCCGTGAATCCCGACGACACGGTGACGACGGTGCACGCGGACCCGCGCTGGGTGGGCGCAGGACGCGTGGTCTACAACACAAGGGCCTTCCGGTCAGGGCCTACGAGCCGTTCTTCTCCGACACCTCAGTTACGACCGCGAGGCGCTCCACTCCGGTCTCTCGGCCGTGCACCACTACGACCCTCTCGGACGGCCCGAACGGAGCGAGTTCCCGGACGGCCGACATCAGTCACCGCTGACGGCCTGGGCACGACCTACTACGACGCGAACGACGCGGTCCTGGAGAGCCCGTGGTACGTCAACGGGGAGGCGGATCCGGCCGCAGAGTCGAGCCCACCGACCCCGATCGCCGCGCCGCCTGGCTTGCGGCGAGACCATGGCTACGCCCGTCGTCACATCGCGACAATCTCGGCGCACGATCGTCACCGTCGCCGATGTCGGCGGCGGGACTTCCACAACCCTCCGAGCTCGACTCACCGGTGCGCGCTCCTCCACGTTCGATGAGTTCGCAGACTCGTCGCGAGCGGGCGATCAGGCCTGCTCGCCTGCCGATCGCCTCCGACACGGCCGAGCGAGGGACAGGATGGGGTCTCTCCGACGTGCTCAGCCGCACGGTGCTCCACGGGGCGCTGGGGCCACCCGGGACGGCAGACGTTCGACAGGCTGAACCGGCCGCTGGCCTCGTACGTCACCGAACCCGCCGGCGCCGAGCGTGCGACGAGTCTCGTCGTCTACGGCGACAGGCTCACGGACGCGTCGCAAAGGAACCTCAGGGGACGGCGCGCAGGTCTACGACAGTGCGGGGGTCGTCGAGGTGCCGTCCGCCGACTTCCGGGCGAACCCACGAGCACGGTGCGCCTGTTCCGGCCGACGTGACCACGATGCCCGACTGGACCGCCGCCGCGGCCGCCGACTTCGGGGGTGCGCGGCACCCCGCGATCCTCGCCCCGGACTTCGTCACCGGCTCGGACTTCGCGCGATCGGGCGTCTCACCGGCGTGACCCTCCCCGACGCACCGCGATCCGGCCGCAATACGACGAGGGCGAGAATCTGGTGGCCCTCACGCTCCGGCTCCGAGGGGAGAACAACGACAGGACCTTCCTCTCGGGTGCGGGTTCGACGCATCCGGACGCATGATCGCAGCCGCGCAACGTGTGGCCGCGGGACACACCTACGATCCCCCTCGCATCGCCTCACCCGGGTCGTCCGACGGCGCCGGGAGGCCTGGGAATCCAGGGCGACCTACAGTACGACCCGTCAGGGCTGACCATCGCGGATGCGGCTCAGCGGTGATGTTCTTCCGAACGCCGTCGTCTCGCCCGACTCGGACTTCTCATACGACGCCCTCTCCAACTCGTCTCGGCGACGGGGCGAGGCTCGTGGCGGGCAAGCGGGCATCCGACCGACCAGGATCTCGGCCCGATCCGCAGCTTCCCCACCAGAACGACCTGCCCGCTGCAGCCTACACCGGACGTACACCTGGGCGTGCTCGGCAATATCACCTCGAACACACGGCTTCGGTGGCCGGAGGAAGCTGGACGCGGCCTCGGTACCGTACGGGTGGGGTCCCTCCGGCCCAACCGCCTCGCGGCCGTCAGC
>JBBGBA010000542.1:0-17511 GCA_038088335.1 Mesorhabditis sp. LJ9110
GGGCCGATCGACCAAGTGCATGAACCAATTGTCTGAACCTGCGGTTCCTCTCGTACTAAGCAAGATTACTATCGCAACAACGAGTCAACAGTAGGGTAAAACTAACCTGTCTCACGACGGTCTAAACCCAGCTCACGTTCCCTATTGGTGGGTGAACAATCCAACGCTTGGCGTATTCTGCTACGCAATGATAGGAAGAGCCGACATCGAAGGATCAAAAAGCAACGTCGCTATGGACGCTTGGCTGCCACAAGCCAGTTATCCCTGTGGTAACTTTTCTGACACCTCTTGCAAGAAACTTTCTTTTCAAAAGGATCGATAGGCCACGCTTTCGCGGTCTGTATTCGTACTGAAAATCAAGATCAAGTTGGCTTTTGCCCTTTTACTCTACGAGAGGTTTCTGACCTCTCTGAGCCAGCCTTAGGACACCTGCGTTACGATTTGACAGATGTACCGCCCCAGCCAAACTCCCGACCTGAAGCTGTCTTCGGTCCGAGTCACGCGGCCACCAAGTGGCCCCGCTTAACGCTAGAAGGAAGAGAGAACTCAAGCCTCGCGTTACCGAGTAAGTAAGGAATCAGTGAAAGTAGTGGTATTTCACCGGCGCCGAAGCTCCCACTTATACTACACCTCTCAAGACTCTTCACAGAGTCAGACTAGAGTCAAGCTCAACAGGGTCTTCTTTCCCGCTGTTTTTGCCAAGCCCGTTCCCTTGGCTGTGGTTTCGCTAGATAGTAGATAGGGACAGTGGGAATCTCGTTAATCCATTCATGCGCGTCCTGGGTGTGGACTGGGGTTTCACGTCACCGTGCCCCACTAGTTGAATTTTGCCCTATTTTCAGCTCATGTGTACAGCTGGCGTCTACACTTATCAACTAGCCAGTCCGACTGTTGTATTGAGAAGGCCGCCGGAGGTATTTCACAACAGTCGACGGTCCTCCGACTACCGTGCTTATCTGTCCCTATGTCACCGCCTGCATTGCCGGAATTGCCACCTGGAATCCGCGTTGTATGGGACTTACAATGCATCGAGTCCGCCCTTCGTTACCCTATGTCCGCTCTCGGGCTCCGGGCTTTGCAACTGGTTACCTGCTGTGAGCCCTTCAAGCCATCTCTACTTCCTCAACATGCAAGCCCACCCGAATCCCGAAGGACTCAAGAGAACTAGTGAACAGCCAGCTTCGTGCAATCATGCATTACTTCAAGTGGTCATTAGGCGACCTTACCCTGGCTGTTCTTATTACAAGGATGGCTCTGGTATAGGCGCAATGCCTATCAGGGTGTGCACCACGTGTGCTGTCCCTATCATGAACTCCCTCATGGCCATTACTAGTAGAGACTGGATCACAGGCGTGTTGAATTTCTCAGTTACCGGTGACAATCGCACTGTCTCCTCCGTGCAGGAGACACGCTACTGAGCAAGTGGTCACGTGGGGTGAGACCCTGAACCACCCAAACCTCAGTGAAGCAGACATGGTAGCTTTCCCGGATTCACCCTTTGCATGTACTAGCCTGATCGAAGTGGTGAAGTACAAGTTCCCGCCGGCACCAACTTGGAGGCCTCGGCCATTCGACCAAGGGGATCTTTCCGGTGTCTTCAGAATCTCCGGATCTAACCTGCACAGCGATCGTGCCGGACGGAAGGACGCTACCTGGGCAGGGTGAGCAGGCTTCGGTACAACATCTGAGGTGGGTGGCCTAGAAGCGGGCATGCCCGGACCCTATTCCTCTGCCCGCCGGCCATGCGCGTCCTGGGTTTGGACTGGGGTTTCACGTCACCGTGCCCCACTAGTTGAATTTTGCCCCTATTTTCAGCTCATGTGTACAGCTGGCGTTTACACTGATCAACTAGCCAGTCCGACTGTTGTATTGAGAAGGCCGCCGGAGGTATTTCACAACAGTCGACGGTCCTCCGACTACCGTGCTTATCTGTCCCTATGTCACCGCCTGCATTGCCGGAATTGCCACCTGGAATCCGCGTTGTATGGGACTTACAATGCATCGAGTCCGCCCTTCGTTACCCTATGTCCGCTCTCGGGCTCCGGGCTTTGCAACTGGTTACCTGCTGTAAGCCCTTCAAGCCATCTCTACTTCCTCAACATGCAAGCCCACCCGAATCCCGAAGGACTCAAGAGAACTAGTGAACAGCCAGCTTCGTGCAATCATGCATTACTTCAAGTGGTCATTAGGCGACCTTACCCCTGGCTGTTCTTATTATTACGAGGATGGCTCTGGTATAGGCACAATGCTTATCAGGGTGTGCACCACGTGTGCTGTCCCTATCATGAACTCCCTCATGGCCATTACTAGTAGAGACTGGATCACAGGCGTGTTGAATTTCTCAGTTACCGGTGACAATCGCACTGTCTCCTCCGTGCAGGAGACACGCTACTGAGCAAGTGGTCACGTGGGGTGAGACCTGAACCACCCAAACCTCAGTGAAGCAGACATGGTAGCTTTCCCGGATTCACCCTTTTGCATGTACTAGCCTGATCGAAGTGGTGAAGTACAAGTTCCCGCCGGCACCAACTTGGAGGCCTCGGCCATTCGACCAAGGGGATCTTTCCGGTGTCTTCAGAATCTCCGGATCTAACCTGCACAGCGATCGTGCCGGACGGAAGGACGCTACCTGGGCAGGGTGAGCAGGCTTCGGGTACAACATCTGAGGTGGGTGGCTAGAAGCGGGCATGCCCGGACCCTATTCCTCTGCCCGCCGGCCATGCGCGTCCTGTTTTGGACTGGAGTTTGCGTCACCGCTCACTCCACCTGTGGGTGTCGTCGTTTCAAGTTGTGTGTATACTTGAGTTGTCGTACCTTTAATCCCCTCAGGCCAGGACTGACTGTTTATTGTGGAATAAGACTTTTCGCCAAGATCGTTCAAATTTCTAAACAGTCAAAGGAGCTCATGGGCCTCTCCTTGCTTATTCCTGCGCAACGCCGTTTTGTAAAGGCAGTCCTAAAGAGGACTTTTGGGTAGCCCTAAAGAGGACTTTATCCGACCATCACAGGCCGGGATCGCCTCCGGTCTTTGCAAAGTGGGCCAGGAACAGTCGATAGGTTCCCAAAGCTGCCGCCCTGCTTAGTCTTTCAGCCAATTCCGTCAATTCCTTACTTCGGAGATTTAAAACGTTACCTATATCTACCAAAGTTTGTTTGGGGATTTCACCACATGAACCCACAATTACAGGAAGGAAAGCAACGGGGCACTTGTACTTTGTCTCCAAGTCCCCACAGATGTGAGGTCCTGGCTTTAACGGGCTTTCATCTCATCAAGCGAGAGCTCTCCGTTTACCGTATACCGCCATCGCTTTACCTCCCTTACCAGCGTCACGTTCGTTGGCCAAGCCACGGCTATCTCAATTACAACAATACGCTTAGGCTTATCATGCTGATCAGGCAGCCCCTCGCGTTTTCCATGCTTCTCATGCAGAACTATATCCGGGCGTCTGTGGTACACTGAGGTCCTTGCGGGTATCAAGACGTTCCACCACAAATCGCCTGATTTCCCTTTATTTACTGCGGGTGGCTGAGTAGCATAGTGGGACGTTTCCGCCCCGCACTTCCTTGCCAAGAGATCATACAGAGCCCGGGCGACTGCATCGTGTCGATAAGTGTACAAAGTATGTTTATACTCTGCACACAGGTTGGAGACGTGTTGTGCGGTTTCATAGGCCCCACACAAACATCGTCTGCCCATTCTTGCAGACACCGCGATGATACGTTCAGATTGCACCGCTGTGACCATGCGAGTCACGTTGAGGCCAATCCAACCGCGCGATAACCATGGTGTCTGGCCTACCTCATGGCGCTGGGCCTTCGGTTCAGCTTTCTCCCAGGCTTCTCGCCACCACCCTTTATATGATTTCCTTATGATGTTCGCTCCGCTTTTTAGGGCGGTACGGTAATCAGTGCATACTACACCATGGATAAGCAACTGGTCTGTCTCTTCATCGAGCTGGATACCGTCCATCTGTGCCGTGACCTCAAGGAAGTCAGAGATCAGAGACCTCTTATTCCTCTTTCTGGCCTTTTTATGAATCTTTATGTATCCATCGAGATTCGGGTGGAGGAGCAGGTAAACGAACGCTCTAAAGATCGCCTGATCAAGGGTTTCTTTATAGCTCATAAGACCAAGACCACCTTCTTCTCGCGAGACATACAGTCGCTCCTTCGCAGCGTTTCTGTACCACATCCGGTTTTCACCAGTTGACAACAATTGCTTAGTTAGGCTATCCAAATCTTTCGCGACTTTTACACTACCTTCGAATTTCTTAGCTACCTTATCCACCGAGAATACGTATCCTGCCTTGGAAATTAACTTAGAGTTAATCTTGGCTACCACTTGGCGGGTGGTTGTATGTTTGTCAGCAAGGATCGCTTTCGTTTCTTTTCTGATTGCATCACTCAAGGTTCGAATATTACTTTCCTCGGAGCATCTACCGCGTTGGTTTAGCCCTAAGTACTTGTAACCCTGTTGGTCATCGAGTTTCGGCACCCCTTCAATGGTGGCGGGCGCCCCCTCAAGACCTTGGCTTGCATAATAGGCACTTTTACTCGGATTAATCCACAAACCAATAGCTTGGCCTATGTCTTGCACCAAGCGAAGCCCTGTTGCAACGTCCTCTTGCGTGTGCGAAAAGAGTTTTAAGTCATCAACGTAGTACAGATGGTTAACCGTGGTCTGTGTGTGTCCTCTTGTTCTAGTTTCCGTGGTATAACCACTTGCCATCCTTTTCAGGTGGAAACTAATAGGGGAAACGGCTAAGCAAAATAGGAGTGGCGATAGTGTGTCACCCTGCAGGATTCCACTTTTGATCTTGATTTTACCCACTTTGTGTTTGCCAAGCACAAGTTCAACTTGCCAGCACTTGGTCAGTTCGATTAACAAGGTTTTGACACCTTGTGGGATAGGTAGCCTCCCAAGAGTTTTCTCAAGTAATCATGACTGACCGAGTCGAACGCTTTACTGAAGTCTATCCAGGCCTCCCAAAGGGGCTTGGATGCTTGATTCTTCCGAATTTTGGCATCGAGCAGGACACATCTGTCGATAAGGTGGCTTTCGAGGCATCCGGAGACACCTTTCTTAACCGCCTTCTGCTCTTCGGGAAATATGGCAAAGTTGCGTTCAGCTGCAGGCGTAATCATCCCTGATAGAACACCAGTGATAATTTTGTATTGGGTATTTAGCAAACAAATAGGCCTGTATTGGTCGGGTTCGGGCTCATCACATTTTGGCAGGAGTAGGGTCCTGCCCCCGTCAACCAAGTTGGAAGCTTAGGGCTTTTCTGCTTGAGCGTCCGATTCATTAGTGTGAAGATCGCCTTCTGGGCAGTCGGCAGACTCTTCCACCAAATTCCTCGGATGCAGTCCGGCCCTGGAGCCTTTTGCCCTTTTATTTGCTTTATCACCTTTTCTCCTATCCTCTGTACTATGTCTCGTTCCAGTACGGTGGATTCAACAACTAGATTTTCGTCCAATTCCTTAAACCATTCTCGCATTGGGTGGGTCATGTGGAACTTCCGCTCCTCGCCGAAGATGCGTTTCCAGGTTTTCAGAATTGGGGTCGTGTCAGGTTCCTCTGTGGCACGGTCGTTTGTCTTTCTCTTACGATCGAACACTTTCAGCCGAGACTGGATTCGTGCACGGTCTTCTGTCATTCTATTCATCGAATAGACCTTGTTCTCTTTTGCAATTTGCATTGCAAAATCTCCTCCTCAAGTTGTCGCTGGGTTCGGATTCCCCTTTTTCGGTTCTTCCTTACCGCAGCGATGACCGGCCATGGAGGCCTTTGATTTGATTTGGGTTGCCTTCTCCAATATAATTCTTTTCTTAGCTCGGAAAGTCTTTTGTCAATCTTATCGATGTCGGACTGTAATTTTGGAGCTGCGTCACGTATTTCGCTCCTTCCCTCGCGAACTTGGGTGGTTACCGTTTTCGCAATCGCATATACTGCGTTGTTAATCGCGGTGTGAGTCCATCGATGTTGACTTAACGTTTTCCGGAAGTCTATGAGCCAAGCATCAGCCTGTTTCATTAGAGCTTCTGGAACTTTAGCGATGCGTACCAGAGGCTTCCTCAAGGACAGAGTCGTTCTCTTCGCATCTCTATAGTTCTTCCAAGCCAATTCGGAATTAAATTTGAGTTCAGCTCTTGTGTCATCTGCTCCAGATAAGTTTTCAACTTCATCCGTAGCTTGACCATTTGTAATCGTGGTCGGGTTTTGATTCGCAGGTGGTTCACTGCCGTCACGTGTTGGCAGGCTATCCACGACTGCGACTTCGTTATCGCGTGTTTGCCCCAATTTGGCTGAATTCTGCCTCTGGAGCTGCGCATATTTCGCCTTGGCCGCCGCTAGGGTCCGACCAGGTAGTTGTACAACTAACTGTTGCCAATCAGTTGCCGTTAACCTTGCTCCTTCACTGGCTGCAGTGGCGAAAGTTTCGAGAAGCCCGATCTCGGCCTCTGTCCACCTCACCGGCGCTGTTCGCTTGCTAGTCTGTGGTCGTGCTTCTTGATGCGTGTTTACTAGCAAGCTGGTGGTAGGGGCGTCAGCGTGGCGGTCATCAGACACACCAGCATGAACGACACCTTGATCCACCTTCCCCCTCCAGTCTGTTTTGGCTACACTCCCCTCTCCTTTGGCATGGCAACCGGGATTAGACCGCGAGCGGAATTCCTATGTTGCCAAGTATCCAGGTCGAACCCCTTGGAGGCGGATCGGGGTGTGTCTTCTAGCTGGTCAGTTGCTTGAAAGACTAGTGTGGGGCAACGAGGTCCGGAACGGTTCACTCGTGCTATTAGGCCAATCGACCTCATGCGCGTCCCTAATTAGAGGACGAGGCATTTGGCTACCTTAAGAGAGTCATAGTTACTCCCGCCGTTTACCCGCGCTTACGAGAATCTCTTCACGTTAACATTCAGAGCACTGGGCAGAAATCAGAGACAGTCAACGTCCGCAAGGACCATCTGTCTCCTCTGTTTTAATTAGACAGTCGGATTCCCCGAGTCCGTACCAGTTCTAAGGTAGGTGAGTTGTTACACACTCCTTAGCGGGTACCGACTTCCATGGCCACCGTCCTGCTGTCTATATCAACTAACGCCTTTCATGGGGTCTCATGAGCGGACACTTTGGCACTTTAGCCCGACGTTTGGTTCATCCCACAGCGCCAGTTCTGCTTACCAAAAATGGCCCACTAGGAGCTCTCATTCAGGGTGCTGGTTCAGTGAAGAAACCAGCACATCATACCATTGAAAGTTTGAGAATAGGTTGAGAACATTTCGTCCCCAATTCCTCTAATCATTCGCTTTACCGAATATAACTGATGCGATGAGCGCCTGCTATCCTGAGGGAAACTTCAGAGGGAACCAGCTACTAGATGGTTCGATTAGTCTTTCGCCCCTATACACCAGTCAAACGATCGATTTGCACGTCAGAATCGTTACGGACCTCCACCGGAGTTTCCTCCGGCTTCGTCCTGCTCATGTATAGTTCACCATCTTTCGGGTCCTAGCGCATACGCTCTACCTCCGCCCCATGGCAAGCCATCGGGACGGGGCTATGGTGCAGGCAGCCGGCTGAGCGGCCACCCTCCCATATCAGCCGATCGAGAGTCAGCCTTCACTTTCATTGCGCCTCTAGGTTTCAGCACCCATTGACTTGCGCATACGCTAGACTTCTTGGTCCGTGTTTCAAGACGGGTCGGATAGGTGGCTGACTTTCACACCGCATCCGACTAACCACGACGCGCCTCCCGCGTCACAAGACACCACCAGCCGGTGAAGGCCGATGGGCAACGCGACACGGCTCAGCGTGCACGGCCAGCCGACGCAGCGCCAACGGACACCAAATGCACCGGTACCCCCTTGCGAGGGGCGACGGCTGAATGGTGCCCCGCTTCGTCAACGCTATCCGTTTCCGCTCCAGTGGTTTCACGTACTCTTGAACTCTCTCTTCAAAGTTCTTTGCAACTTTCCCTCACGGTACTTGTTTGCTATCGGTCTCGCAGCCATATTTAGCCTTAGATGAAGTTTACCACCCTCTTAAGGCTGCGTTCTCAGGCAACCCGACTCTAAGGAACCGGCGACCGCCACGCCCGCCACCCGTACAGGATTTGCACCCTCTTCGATCTGTGGCCCCGCTCAAAGGGACTTCGGGTGGTGGAGCGCGTCGGAAACCGACACCTATACGTCACATTTCCCAGCGACCATGGGCCGAGGGATTCGACGCTGGGCTTTTCCCCTTTCACTCGCTGTTACTGGGGAATCTTCGTTAATTCCTTTTCCTCCGCTTAGTAATATGCTTAAGTTCAGCGGGTAATCACGACTGATCTGAGGTCTCTATTCGTTGGCACTTGGCGCGACGCCCGCGCTCGAACGTGATGATGAATATGAGAATATTATGCATCGCTCGAATCGGGCAAGCCGCAGTAAGCGTCAATGGCGATGTGCTACACTGCTGCAACACATCATCGTTCGCCACGAGTCGAGCCAGCCACCAATGCAGGCGGCCAACACGAGCTCCCAGTAATCGCTGGAGCTGGGCTGCTCAGGCAAAGTACATGTTTGCGGCCCTCAGACAGACGTGCCGACGGGAAAACCCGCCGGCGCAATTTGCGTTCGAAATTTCGATGCTCAATGTGTTTGCAATTCGCATCAATTAACGCAGCTGGCTGCGTTCTTCATCGATCTGCGAGCCGAGTGATCCACCACTGAAGATGATCTGTTTCGTTTCGTTTCGTTTCGTTTACGGTTATATGAATCCTCCACCTACTAGCTACGGCGTTCGCTCACGGAATTCGAACTCAGGTAACGGCGATTGCTCACCGAAACTGAATGTTTTAAGATCATGGATAGATCAGGTTAGCGCTAATATTCTTCATCGTTCGATTCGGATGAGTTACTACAGCGAAGCTTTCAGTGGATTCTGCGACTGGTGGAGCCGGGGTATGGCAATCTCATTAAGTCTTCGCTGCTCACGAAGAGCTGCGTCGGCCATCCAGAGGCGACGGATGGGGCAGACGCCAGTCGCGGGTTAGTTTGCCAGAGAATTGGTGTATGGCTCTCGGCAGACCACATCGAATGTTGTGTGTGTCGTTACAGATCGGTATTGATCCACCGGCAGGTTCACCTACCGGTACCTTGTTACGACTTTTACCCGGTTCAAACCGTCGCGATCAAGCCAGTTCATCAACCGCAGACACGAGGCCTGTGGCCAATTCCCTGGATTTCTCGAAACGGTTCAGTCCCGGGTAGCGACGGGCGGTGTGTACAAATCGCAGGGACGTATTAAGAGCGAGATGATGACTCACACTTACTAGAATTCCTCGTTTAAGGGAAATAGTTGCAATTCCCTATCCCGATCACGGAGTCCTTTCAACGGTTTACCAGTGACCCTTCGGCCATGGAACACGTTGCAGACTCCAGTGTAGCACGCGTGCAGCCCCGGACATCTAAGGGCATCACAGACCTGTTATTGCGTGATTTCGTGCGGCTCTATACCGCCGATTCCTCTAAGAACACCGACCGGCAAAGTTACCGGCGATGTATTAAGTAGGCTCACGTCTCGCTCGTTATCGGAATAAACCAGACAAATCGCTCCACCAACTAAGAACGGCCATGCACCACCAACCACCGAATCAAGAAAGAGCTTTCAGTCTGTCAATCCTTACAGTGTCCGGGCCGGGTGAGTTTTCCCGTGTTGAGTCAAATTAAGCCGCAGGCTCCACTCCTGGTGGTGCGATTCCGTCAATTCCTTTAAGTTTCAGCTTTGCAACCATACTACCCCGGAACCGGAAGTCTTTCGTTTCCGGAAGCTCCCGGCGAGGCAATAATACCACCGCCGGATCGCTAGATGGTATCGTTTACGGTCAGAACTACGGCGGTATCTAATCGCCTTCGAACCTCTGACTTTCGTTCTTGATTAACGAAGACATTCTTGGCAAATGCTTTCGCTGTAGGTCGTCTCGCTACGGTCCATGAATTTCACCTCTCGCGTAGCGATACGTATGCCCCGTTGGTCCCTCTTAATCATTAATCCAATTCCGAAACCAACAGTAAGGAACCGAAGTCCTTTTCCATTATTCCATGCAAAAACATTCAAGCGAAACGCCTGTTTTGAGCACTCTGATTTCTTCAGAGTAACTCTCGCCGACGTGAGCCGACGAAATTAACCCTGGAGCACGGTACCACACAGAGGTGGACCGGCCCGCGGCTCAGATCCAACTACGAGCTTTTTAACCGCAGCAATGATGTCATACATTTTGAGAGCTGGAATTACCGCGGCTGCTGGCACCAGACTTGCCCTCTCATTGATCCTCGTTAAAGGGTTTGAATTTTACCCATTTCGATGACTGCTCCCATAGGAAGCAGTCTCGTTAGTTGTTGTCACTACCTCCTCGCATTGAGAGTGGGTAATTTGCGCGCCTGCTGCCTTCCTTAGATGTGGTTGCCGTTTCTCAGGCATCCTCTCCGAGTCAAACCCTGATCCTCCGTTACCCGTTATCACCATGGTAGCCAACTAAACTACCATCAAAGTTGATAGGGCAGTTGATTGCGTGAATTGCCGCCGCTTGCGCATGCGGTCTGCGAGTTATTCAGAATCATCACCGAAACAACCGTTGCCGGTGGTTGGTGAATCTAATAAATGGTGCCGAAGCACTGCACTGTATTAGCTCCAGAATTACTAGAAGTATCCATTTGAAATGGATTTCACGCGAATTTCAACTGTTGTAATGAGCCGTTCACAGTACCACCGAGCGAGGGTGGGAACTTAGATATGCATGGCTTAATCTTTAACATAAACATATCGACACTGGTAGGATCAACCAGATATCTATTCGCGACCAACGATAGCGCCTGGGGCACTAGGGCTGGGGCGGGGTCCGCTGGTTCACTATCACGCCACACCTCAGACGTTCATAGCCACAGCACCGAATCGCTCACGAGCGACACCTCATCATCACATGGTATTTGGAGCTATGGCGGGACAGCCCACTACAGGCGCCCACATCTCCTCAACATTCCTCGCCAAATACGTAGTGCCAACGCCAGCGGAGCCCCCATGCTGCTGTTACACAACACGCAGGCTCAACACCGCATTTGCTCTACTCTTCGACAGAGAAATTGGGCGATGCACGACACAGGCGATGCATAGTTGGCTCCCGCCATGATGGGGTGGCGGTGGGCTAGTTCATCTATAGCGTTTCATCGTTGCTTCCAGCTCACCTATAGCGTTTCATCGTTGCTTCCAGCTCACCTATAGCGTTTCATCGTTTCATCGTATCAACTCACGCGCAGACGCACGATTTCGCATGGGCGAGCCCCGAATAGATATCTGGTTGATCCTACCAGTCTCGATATGTTTACATTAAAGATTAAGCCATGCATATCTAAGTTCCGAGCTCGACTAGGCGCTAATTTCAAAAGGCCGTATCTTCGTTGTTTCTTGCTATTTTTGGATGAAAATTTTTTCAGTGATAGTTTCGACATGCCGGTTCTTTTCTGATTGTTTCAAAACACCAATATTGCGGCCCGTAGTTCTCTAGCGATTGCCTAAGCCTAAGCCTAAGCCTATGCCCTTGCCTCGCCACATGGCCACATCGAAGGAAGGACAGGGCGATTTTGGGGAGACGGTGTTGCGGTGGCAAACGACGGCGCCGGTAGGTCAACGTTATGCTAAAGCTAAGCCTAAGCCTAAGCCTAAGCCTAAGCCTAAGCCTAAGCCTAAGCCTAAGCCTAAGCTAGGACTATTGCGAAGGCAGGCAAAGTCATGGCAAAGCTATGCCTAAGCTAAGCCTAAGCCTAAGCCTAAGCCTAAGCCTATGCCCTTGCCTCGCCACATGGCCACATCGAAGGAAGGACAGGGCGATTTTGGGGAGACGGTGTTGCGGTGGCAAACGACGGCGCCGGTAGGTCAACGTTATGCTAAAGCTAAGTTGCCTAAGTCTGCCTAAGCCTAAGCCTAAGCTAGGACTATTGCGAAGGCAGGCAAAGTCATGGCAGTTATGCTAGCTAGCTAGCCTAAGCCTAAGCCTAAGCGAGAAGTCAGAGCTATTTTGAATTTTTGAAAAACCCCTGTTGTACCCCCTTGGTTCGAAAATTACCAAAACTCAAAATTTCAAAAATCCTAGCAATTAAACCATTTTAGTTTTAGCTTCACCACCACCACGCCTCGATGCCCGCCCGACTATGCCAATCCCATTCCCGTTTGCCAGCGGCTGGCTAGCGTGTCATCCCCTGTCCAGGGGTGCCTGTGCTCGATGCCCGCCAGCCCACCTGCCCTCGCCTATGCCTAAGCTTAGGCTTAGGCTTAGCGCTTAGGCTTAGGCTTAGGCTAGGCTTAGGCTTAGGCAGGCTTAGGCTTAGGCTTAGGCTTAGGCTTAGGCTTAGGCTTAGGCTTAGGCTTAGGCTTAGGCTTAGCTTAGGCTTAGGCTTAGGCTTAGGCTTAGGGCTTAGGCTTAGGCTTAGGCTTAGGCTTAGGCTTAGGCTGGCTTAGGCTTAGGCTTAGGCTTAGGCTTAGGCTTAGGCTTAGCTTAGCAGGCTAGCTTTGCCATGACTTTGCCTGCCTTCGCAATAGTCCTAGCTTAGGCTTAGGCTTAGGCTTAGGCTTAGGCTTAGGCTTAGGCATAGGCGAGGGGCGGTGGGCTGGCGGGCATCGGGCACAGGCACCCTGGACGGGGATGACACGCTAGCCAGCCACTGGCAAACGGGAATGGGATTGGCATAGTCGGGCGGGCATCGAGGCGGTGGTGGTGGTGAAGCTAAAACTAAAAATGGTCTGAATCGGGCTTGGAAGGTCTGGTCGACGACACGTCGGCCTGGTGGCAACATTCAAAAAATCGTAGCAATTCATTAACCCTTGCAGAAGACATTCGCGCTGGATGCATGCGGTAGCATTTTTCGAGGGCTTTCGAATGGTGTATGGGGGAGATCGCATCGCGATTGCAAATTCCTATGCCCCGGAATCAGCGCCGCGTTTCAAGCAGCCGATATCTGGTTGATCCAGAGCGGGTCGATATGTTTGCCAAATTAGTTATTCAGGGTTGAAAAGCCGCTTCGCGACTTTTCAACCCTGGCCCTGTCTGATCTTATTAAAGTCGTCACTTTGCATGAGCTCATCAATTCCGATGAAAAAATGAAAAACGCTTGCTCTGCCCCATTATATAGGCTAGTGTCACTTCCGGTCAATGCTAATTTTTTCCTAACAAAGAGGATGCCCGAAATTTTTACAAAACTGAAATTTAATGTCTAAAAGATCGGATTTTGTAAAATCTGATAAGCGTGCAGTCATCCCAGAGCCAATACGCACCTAATGACGTATCATACGTACCTTAACATCCTCCCCTCTTGAGATATCTTCCGGACATGGTGACGGAAGTTGCATGCAAAGTGGCACACACACACACACAGACACTATTTTTTTATATATAGTAGGATTATTAGTGGCGATATTGGGGAGGGTCTCAACAGATCGCAGCTCGGCTAGCCATTAGGAGGATTGTGTGATGCTTATGGGCTAGCTAGCAGAGCTACTCTACGAATTCAGTTAGAAACCTTCAAAAACCGAGCCCTTATTGGGGCCGCCACCACCGGCGCCGTCGCGGAAATCTCGCCCATATAGTATCCCCCCGGCGGCAAACAAACCAACCAATCAGAGGCAGAGTCTCAACAGATCGCAGCTATACTGCTCTACTGAATACAACACCTTGACCAGTGATCAAGTCGTATGCAAGTGATCTTGCGCCCCCGACAAACCGACAGTGATTCGGTTGGCAACCGCCGGCGCATGTCACGCCGGCGGCCAGGCCTACTAATAGGGCATAGAGCTGTGACGTTGCCGCCACATACGTGTGCCTCCCGACGCCAGGAGAGCAAAGTTATCATTACCTTGACTAGGTGGGATTCTAACTTAGAGGCGTTCAGTTATAATCCCGCAGATGGTAGCTTCGCACCATTGGCCGATCGACCAAGTGCATGAACCAATTGTCTGAACCTGCGGTTCCTCTCGTACTAAGCAAGATTACTATCGCAACAACGAGTCAACAGTAGGGTAAAACTAACCTGTCTCACGACGGTCTAAACCCAGCTCACGTTCCCTATTGGTGGGTGAACAATCCAACGCTTGGCGTATTCTGCTACGCAATGATAGGAAGAGCCGACATCGAAGGATCAAAAAACAACGTCGCTATGGACGCTTGGCTGCCACAAGCCAGTTATCCCTGTGGTAACTTTTCTGACACCTCTTGCAAGAAACTTTCTTTTCAAAAGGATCGATAGGCCACGCTTTCGCGGTCTGTATTCGTACTGAAAATCAAGATCAAGTTGGCTTTTGCCCTTTTACTCTACGAGAGGTTTCTGACCTCTCTGAGCCAGCCTTAGGACACCTGCGTTACGATTTGACAGATGTACCGCCCCAGCCAAACTCCCGACCTGAAGCTGTCTTCGGTCCGAGTCACGCGGCCACCAAGTGGCCCCGCTTAACGCTAGAAGGAAGAGAGAACTCAAGCCTCGCGTTACCGAGTAAGTAAGGAATCAGTGAAAGTAGTGGTATTTCACCGGCGCCGAAGCTCCCACTTATACTACACCTCTCAAGACTCTTCACAGAGTCAGACTAGAGTCAAGCTCAACAGGGTCTTCTTTCCCCCGTTTTTGCCAAGCCCGTTCCCTTGGCTGTGGTTTCGCTAGATAGTAGATAGGGACAGTGGGAATCTCGTTAATCCATTCATGCGCGTCCTGGGTGTGGACTGGGGTTTCACGTCACCGTGCCCCACTAGTTGAATTTTGCCCCTATTTTCAGCTCATGTGTACAGCTGGCGTCTACACTTATCAACTAGCCAGTCCGACTGTTGTATTGAGAAGGCCGCCGGAGGTATTTCACAACAGTCGACGGTCCTCCGACTACCGTGCTTATCTGTCCCTATGTCACCGCCTGCATTGCCGGAATTGCCACCTGGAATCCGCGTTGTATGGGACTTACAATGCATCGAGTCCGCCCTTCGTTACCCTATGTCCGCTCCGGGCTCCGGGCTTTGCAACTGGTTACCTGCTGTGAGCCCTTCAAGCCATCTCTACTTCCTCAACATGCAAGCCCACCCGAATCCCGAAGGACTCAAGAGAACTAGTGAACAGCCAGCTTCGTGCAATCATGCATTACTTCAAGTGGTCATTAGGCGACCTTACCCCTGGCTGTTCTTATTATTACGAGGATGGCTCTGGTATAGGCACAATGCTTATCAGGGTGTGCACCACGTGTGCTGTCCCTATCATGAACTCCTCATGGCCATTACTAGTAGAGACTGGATCACAGGCGTGTTGAATTTCTCAGTTACCGGTGACAATCGCACTGTCTCCTCCGTGCAGGAGACAGCTACTGAGCAAGTGGTCACGTGGGGTGAGACCCTGAACCACCCAAACCTCAGTGAAGCAGACATGGTAGCTTTCCCGGATTCACCCTTTTGCATGTACTAGCCTGAGCGAAGTGGTGAAGTACAAGTTCCCGCCGGCACCAACTTGGAGGCCTGGCCATTCGCCCAAAGGGGGGATCTTTCCGGTGTCTTAGGATCTCGGATCTAACCTGCACAGCGATCGTGCCGGACGGAAGGACGCTACCTGGGCAGGGTGAGCAGGCTTCGGGTACAACATCTGAGGTGGGTGGCCTAGAAGCGGGCATGCCCGGACCCTATTCCTCTGCCCGCCGGCCATGCGCGTCCCTAATTAGAGGACGAGGCATTTGGCTACCTTAAGAGAGTCATAGTTACTCCCGCCGTTTCCCCGCGCTTACGAGAATCTCTTCACGTTAACATTCAGAGCACTGGGCAGAAATCAGAGACAGTCAACGTCCCAAGGACCATCTGTCTCCTCTGTTTTAATTAGACAGTCGGATTCCCCGAGTCCGTACCAGTTCTAAGGTAGGTGAGTTGTTACACACTCCTTAGCGGGTACCGACTTCCATGGCCACCGTCCTGCTGTCTATATCAACTAACGCCTTTCATGGGGTCTCATGAGCGGACACTTTGGCACTTTAGCCCGACGTTTGGTTCATCCCACAGCGCCAGTTCTGCTTACCAAAAATGGCCCACTAGGAGCTCTCATTCAGGGTGCTGGTTCAGTGAAGAAACCAGCACATCATACCCATTGAAAGTTTGAGAATAGGTTGAAAAAAAATGAAAATTTTTTCAGTGATAGTTTCGGACATGCCGGTTCTTTTCTGATTGGTTTCAAAACACCAATATTGCGGCCCGTAGTTTTAGGATTGCCGGTGTTTCTATGCCCTTCTCGCCACGGCCACTGAAGGAAGGAAGGGATTTTGGGGAGACGGGGTGGCAAACGACGCCCGGTAGGTCAACGTTATGCTAAAGGCCTTTCAAGCCTAACCTGCCTGCTAAGCCTGCTTCCGCCTAACGGACTATTGGGGCGGCGCCCTAAAGCTTGCTTAAGTCCTGTTCCTGCCTGCCTGCCCTTGCCCCACGGCCACAGGGAAGGCAGGGATTTTGGAGACGGTGCGGTGGCAAAACGGCCCGGTGGCCGTTAAAATAAAAAGTTGTGTTTGGTTGTGTTAATATTAAGGCAGGCAGTCATAGTTATGTTTAGTGTAAGCCAACCTGCGAGAAGTCAGAGCTATTTTTAATTTTGAAAAAACCCTTTGACCCCCCCTTTTTAAAAAATTAAAAACTAAAATTTCAAAATCCACAATTAAACCATTTTAGTTTTTGCTTCCCCCCACCACTCATGCCCCCCATCCCCCATGTTTGCCAGGGCTGGCTGCGTGCATCCCCCGTCCAGGGGTCCGGCCTGCCCGCCGCCACCGCCCCTCGCCTATGCCTAAGCTTAGGCAGGCTTAGGCTTAGCAGGCTTGGCTTGGCTTGGCTTGGCTTGGTTAGGCTTAGGCTTAGGCTTGGCAGGCTTAGGGAGGCTTAGGCTTAGGCTTGGCTTAGGCTTGGGGTTTGGCTTTAGGTTAGGCTTAGGCTTAGGCAGGCGGCTTAGGCTTAGGCAGGCTTGGCTTAAGGCAAGCTTCCATGACCTTGCCTGCCTTCCAAGTCCTTTGCTTAGGCTTAGGCTTGGGGTTAAACAGGCAGCATAGGCAGGGGGGGGGTTTGGGCATCGGGCACGGCACCCCGACGGGGAGCCCAGCCACGGCAAAGGAATGGGATTGGCTATGGGGGCATCGGGGGTGGTGGTGGAAAACAAAAATGGCTGAATCGGGCTTGGAAGGTCTGGTCGACGACACGTCGGCCTGGGGCAACATTCAAAAACGTGAAAACCCAAAACATTTGGTCATGGGTACATTTTTCAGGCTTTGAAGGTGTATGGGGAGATCGCCGCGATTCAAATCTTGCCCCGAATCAGCGCCGCTTGCAGCCAATCGGTTGATCCAGAGCGGGTCGATATGTTTCCAAATTAAAAGGTTGAAAAGCCCTTCGCGACCAACCCCCTCGATCTTATTAAAGTCTCATTTGAGAGCTCTCAATTCCATGAAAAAATGAAAACGCTTGTCTGCCCATTTATAGGCTAGTG
>JBBGBA010000460.1:0-12476 GCA_038088335.1 Mesorhabditis sp. LJ9110
CCGCGCGGGGCCTGCCGAATGCAAGCCGTCGCCCAGGCGCAGCCAAAACGATGCGTGGTCAGCTGACGGTAAGGATGCGCCGGGCCTTGCGCCCGCTATTGTTGGCGTCGGCGAGCAGCAGCGTCACCGTCGTGCCGGACGCCGCCGTCGCCGCCAGGGTAATCGTCGCCTGCGCACCGGCGATCGCGATATCGGCGATCTCGGCGGGGCGTGCACCGGCTTCGGCCAGATTGGTGCCGCCTGGGCCCAGCACCGTCGCTCCGGCGGCCGCGGCAGCGCCGCCGTCCAGCGTGAAGTGCGGCTCGACGCTCACCACGACAGTCAGCGGAACCGCGCCGCCCACCGGGCCGACTTGGACGTGATCGGGCGGCTGGTCGGCCGGCAGCGTGACCGAGCCGCCGCCATCGCCGAGGAATGCGATCACCTCGGCATCGCTCGCCGCAGCTGCCGGCACGATGTCCGGCGTCAAGGGCGGCGTGCCGGCGAAAGCGGAGGTCGGCGCACCGGGCGTGATCGCGGACGGCACCAGCAGGAACAGAATCGCTCCCGGCTTGGCGCTGGCGACGATCGGATCGCGGTGGCTGTAGGTCTCCGTATTGGGCGTGTGCGGCGCGCGCAGCGACAGCGTGTTGCCGATACGCAGCTGGAAACGGCGCACCGCGATGTCGATATCGGCCGGCAGATGGAACGGCCCGATGCCGCTGGCATATCGGCCGGTTGCGGCATCGAAGGCATGGAAGCGGCTGATCTCGATATCCTCCTGCCCCGCCGAACCGCGCGTCGTCACGACAAGATCCGCAGCATCGAAGAGATTGCCCGGCCGAGTGACCGTGGCGCGATAGTGGCGAGCGCCGTTGGGCACCGCGACAAAGGTGACTCGCTGGAACGGGATCACGTCGAAGATCATGTTCTCGGAGACCAGGACGCCGGCGGCAGTCACCGTCACATCGGCGGGCGCCTGGTCGAAAAAGAGGGTCGCCGCGCCCTCGGTTTGGGCGTCTATCGCCGCGGCAACACCCTCTATGCCGATCGAGGTAACGCGAAAGTTCGCGCCGCCGGCGGGCCCTTTTGGGAAACAAGAAACCGGCCGAACGTTCGAGCTGAGCCGAGACCGGGACCCAGGCCGAGGACGAGATGGCGCTGAAATCGCCGTTCGCGTCGGAACGCAGAATGCCGGCGCCGCTGCCGCAATCCCCGTCGGAATGGTCAACCTTGGCCCTGGACGGATCGGGACGCCCGGCGCGGCCGGCACGCCCTGCTGGATCGAGACGCCTGGCGCGTCCTGCAGATTGGACAGTACCAGCCCGCCGGCGTCGGTGCCGGACATGTTGCGCGTGGCACCGGTCAACGTCACCCAATAGCGTGCGACGTCGCCAATGAACGGGGTGTCGCCATGGCGCGTGCCGAGCGGGCAATAAGTGTCGCCGCTGTGCCGCGAGGCTTCCTGTTCCATCTGCGAGCGCTGCGCCGTGCTGCGACGGAAGGCATTGTCAAACCAGAAATATCCGATCGGCGGGACGCCCCAGCTATGCGTGCCGAACAGATATTTGGCCGAGCGCGCGAACACCTGGCCGGCGATATTGCTGCGGTCGGGCATATGCTCGGCAATGACATGACCCCATGGATCGTAGATATACTGCATCCAGCCGATGTTGAGCTCGTCGAGCAGCCAGCTGTCGAGCCATCCGGTCCGGTCCTCCGAGGTGATCTTGGCGACGAGAAACTTGGTCCCGCTGTTGGCCGGCAGCAGCGGGTCCGCGAACTCGATGGCATCCCCATCGACGAGCGTGACGAGCGTGCGCTGGCTCGCCCCCGAAACGCCGCGGATGTCGATGCGGTCATGGACCGCCAGCGTCGGCCTGCCACCCGCCCCGGAGAACAGCAGCCGCGCCGGCTGGTTGGAGTCCGGCATGGCGGCAGTGAAATAGTCGCGCAGACCGAACAGTGCCGAGCCCGGCGTGTAAAGCGAGATCTCGACGTCGAGCGGCGCCGGGGTTCCGCGTCAGCGTCTTGGGTCCGCCGCCGCGACATGACCGCACGGCTGCGCGTCGCCGAGCGAATGCCCTGCACGGCCAGCGTGACGAGCGCCGCGATGCCGCCCAGCTGGCCAGAGTGTTGTTGAGCAGGCCGCCCACGGTGAGGAACTTCGAGATGTTGATGAACATCTCGAGCACATCGGAGCCGGTGCCCTGCAGCGCCTTGCGCACCTTGACCGGTCCGGCCGTGATGTTCGCGGCCGAAAGGTCTGCGCGCGCCTGGTCGGGCAGGCTGGCAACCGCGCCATCGACCGTGGGTCCCAGATCGATGAGCACCGCGCGACGGTTCTGCGCCACCTGAACCTTGTCGTTGGCCGCGATCCCGGCGCCCTGGGCAAAGGTGAGGCGCCCCTCCCCCAGCGTCGCGTCGCCATAGGGCGAGAATTCGGGGCCACCGGCGGCCGACAGATCGGCGCCCAGTTCCAGGCCCCAGAGCGGCACGGCGGTCAGCAGCAGCGGCCCCCATTTGGCCGACTGCAGCGTATGGGTCAGCTCATGGTCTATGACGGCCTGATAGCGAGTCAGCTCGAGGCTGGCATTCTCATGATCCTCGGGCACGCGGACGCTGCCCGGCAGCATCTGCCCCGTCGTTGTCGCGGCCCCGGGCGACCAGGGCATGACGAGAGCGCCCGCCATGCCGGTCAGCGCGTTCACGACATCGATATCGGTGACGGTGAGCACCGCGCCGTCGATGGTGAAGTTGGCGGCGAACTGCGCGGTGCCGCCCCAGGATGCGTATTGGGCCCGCCAGCGCGGCCGCGCCGGCAAGTCGCAGGGCCAGCGGCTGATTGGCGCCGTCGACCCGGGCCGCGCGGACCAGCGGCCCGTTGACAACGCGACGATGACGCCGCCGCCAAAGTGCCGCGGGCTCCAGACGTCGAAGGCGATCTGCCGGCCGCCGGCATCGGTGCCGTTGATGCCCAGCCGGGAACTGCCGGCGCCGGCGGGGACCAGATCACCCACGGCAAATCGTGGCATGTCGAGCCGCACGCTGCCGGCCAGCGGCGGCTGCACGCGCAGTATCCGGTCATCGACGCGATCGGCGGGATAGACGAGCGCGTCGAGCGCGAGCAGCGCCGCCTCGATGGCCCCCGCGACGCGGCCGAAGGGAATGATCTGGAATGCCGCCACCCCCGCCGGGGGCGCCGCCGACAGCGCGATGGTGGCGATCGAGGCGGCCATGACGTTGGTGACGTTCGGCGCAGTGCGCTTGAACCGCTCGACCGTGAAGGCGGCCGGATTGGCATCGGGCAGCACTTCGGCGAGCACGATCGCAAAAGACACGGGAAGTGACGCGCCGCGCGGTCGTGGCGCCATTCAGCACACGAAACCAGTCGCGGGCCCGTCCCCCCCGGCGCATAGGTCAGCGTCGCGGTGCCGTCGGGCGCCTGCGTCAGCCGGCCGATCTCGGCCCCGGCGGCAAGCTGCGCCCAGTTCGCCGCCGCGCCGGTGGGGAGCGCAGCGACCGCCGTCACGATGGCGGCGATTCCCGTGGCCGCCGGGCCCGCCACAATGGCGTCACCAACGGCCGGAACCGCGCCCGAGACAATGGTGAGGTCGTTAGGATTGGGGCCCAATGTGCCGTTGAATACGCCGCCCGCCATTGCGGTGCGGACTGGCGTGCCCGGCGCCAGCATGGTCGGCACGGGCTCGTCGACGACGATGCCCGCTGCCAGCGCCGAGACTCCCGCAGCACCCAGCGGCGGCCCGCCGCGCGAGAGGCGAGAACCCGGAGCTGATTGCGTCCCGGCCGGGCGTCAGCGGCTCGGACGAAGGCGCAGTCAGGCCGTCGAGCGTCAACGGGCCGGCGGCAAGGCCGGTCAGATCGGCGTCGGTTCGCACGATCGTCGAGCCCGGGCTTCGTGGACGGCAAGCACCCGGCCCCCGAAATCGCCGATCGTCGCGGTGAGCACTCGCCCGAGGGCGCCAGCTCGGCATCGCCGGACGGGGCTTGATCTCGAGTTGGACCGAACCCCGGCGGGAAAGACCGGGACCCGCAGCCCGGGAACACCGGCTCGGCAGCGCCTCCCCCCCCAAGCGACGCGCCATTCGGCGCCGCGCGCTGGCCGGAGAGCAGGAACGCGCCCGTCCCGTCCGGCACACAGCGCAGTACCGATCCGTAGAGCACCGGCCGGAATGCCGCAGACGGAGCGAACAGCCTGGCATCCTCCAGGTCGGTCATCTGCTTCTTGTCCGCACTCATCATGAACTGATAGGTGAAGGCATGGGTCGGCGCGGCAAGGAAGCCATCGGTGCGCAGCGCGAAGCTGTCGTAATTATTAGCCGTAACCCATTCTAGATCAAAGGGATCATGGTTGGTCGCCTTACTTACGATCCAGCCGATGGGCGAGAATTGCAGATTGAGCCACATGCCGAGCAGGCTGCCGATGGTGTTGGAGATCGACCAGGTCAGCGACGAGGGTATCAACCACCGGTCGGAGATGCCACCGGTCGGATCGGCGAGGCTGACCGGATTGTTGCGGCACACCGCATAGGGCCCGGCAGCCGGCAGCTCGACCGGCAACGGGCCGGTCCAGCCGGTGGCACGGCGCGGATCCGCCGCCTCTCCATTGATCGGGTCGGGCGCATCGAAGCTGCCGGTGATCGGATCGAGCCGACGCAGCAGCATAAAACGGCCCGGGCAATGCCAGCCGGGTGATTCGACCCGCGTCGTCGGTGATCGCGAGCAGCCGGCCCGACCATCGACGCACCATTCCCCGGGCTTGGCCGGCAACCCGATGCGTCGGCCGGTATCGTCATAGTGGATTGTTCCACAACCGTCATCGCCGCGCCAGGCGACCGGCCGGCCATCGTCGGCGCGGATGATGTGACGAAGCCCGAACGGCCCCGAAATGACGGTGAGATGTGGGCCGGCATAGCCGTAGTGCCAGTCGCCGCCCGGGCCGCGGCAGGCAATGATGCGGCCCTCCTCGTCATAGTCCATGTCGGTGCCGTCGGCATGCGTGATGCGGCCGATGTCGTCAGGCATGGCGCTCGCTCCAGCGTTCGCCGCGCGTCTCGACATGGCGGACGAAGCCCGCCGGCAGGAAGATCGTGTCGCGTTGGCACTGCGTCCGGCCATCCTGTGTCGCATCGACATAGACGCGCTCGCCGGCGGACAGGCGCAGCAGCCTCCCGTCCTCGGTCCGCTCGAACACCAGCGGCGTCTCGCAGCCGGGGATCGGCAGCAGCTCGGTGACCGCGCCGCTCACGAGATGCTCACCGAGGCAGAGACGCTGGCCGAGCCCGAGCCGCCGGCGTAGCGCAGCGCATCGAGCAGCGCGACGATCTCGTCCAACCCGATCAGCGCTTAAATTCTCGCCAGTTCGGGGCCCAGGCCGTTCACCGCCGCGATCAGCGCCCCGATGTCGATGGCGCGCAACTCCTCGCCGACCTGGGTCAGGTCGCCGCCGATCTCGGCCAGCCGCGCGCCGGGGTCCGCATCGGCGAGCCGATCGGTCAGATCGCTCAGGAAATCGAAGTCGCCCAGGGCGGGGGATCGAGGCGCGCGCAGCCTGGGGCGGCGCGTCACCGCCGCCAGCTCGGCGGCGGACCGCGAGGTAGGCCATCGCGGCCGATCCGCCTGCCCCGCAATGGCGACGGGCGGTGCGGATCGTCACTCAGCTCCTCGCGCGACATCGATGACGCCGAAACTCGCGCCGCGGCGGATTGAAGTGATTGAACGCCTTCGCCGGTCAAAAGGCCTGCAGGTCGGGCAGCAGCTCGGTGGTGAGGGTCGGCACCATCGCGAACAGGTCGTGCACCAGCGTGTCGATCTCCTCGTCGCTCGGGATCCAGCGCCCGAGCAGTCCGTGGATCGCCTTCCAGGCGCCGAGGCGTCCCTCAGGCGCACCAGCCGGTCGAGATCGGCGCCCCCCGGGGTGAACAGCCGGTGCAGCGCGGCGCGGGCGGGCGCGAATGCAGTCTCCAGCTCGGCGCGCATCGCGCTGGGGCTGGCGGCGGCGACGACGGTGATCGATGCCTTGAACCGGGCAGTATTGGCCGAGAAATTGGCCTGCAGCGCGAACTGGGCATTCAGCTGCACCGGACCGAGCGCGGCCAGCAAGGCATTGAAATCGGCGTCCAGCCGTTCGCCGACCGCCTTCATCGCGGCACTGACTGCGCGCAGATCGCGTGCGAGCCCCGCCGCCAGCCCGTCGAGCGCGCGCATCGCCTCGCCCGCGGGCCCCGCCTGGAGCTGCAGCAGCGCCGTGCGCGCCCGCGCCGGGATCCTCCGTCATGGGATCGCTCCCCCGGCCGAACCTCGTCCATGGTGACGGTCGGCGGTTCGGCAACGGGTGCCGGCGCGCTCGGCGTCGCCACGCCGGCGCCGCCGCTCCCGCCGGCGCTGCGCGCGGCCGGCTCCACGACCGCGCGCGCCCCGGCATCCGGGCGTCAAGGGAGCCATCCCTCACCAGGGTGCGCGCCTCCGGAACCGGCACCTGCGCCAGCAACGCGTCATAGCCGCTGGTCACCGGTTCGAGCAGCCGGGCCGGGTGGACGCGGTCGAGCGCCGAGATCAGTTCCTCGAACGGCCCGCGAATGGCCTCGGCGGCAGGTCGCGGATCGAGGCTTTCGAGCATCCGTGCGGCGGTTTCGATATAGTCGCCGAGGTCGGGCAGCGGAGGCGGGATCAAGCCCGCACGCCGCAAACTCCCGCCTTTCGGCACTCGATCCTCGGCCAGCGGCGGGATCAGATTTCGACACGCGAGGCTTCGACGAAGGCCTCGGAGGTCCCTCCGAACTCGGCGGGGATTTGCAGTGCCGCGGCGGCCTCGCGCACTGGCTCAAAGGCCTTGTCGAGATCGCATTCTCGATCAGCCGTGCGAGCTGCTCGACCTGGGGCTTCAGCGGCTCCGGCAGCGGCCCGGCCAAACCGTCTCGCGAAGCTGTGGCTTGCGACCATCTGCTCGCGCGCCGCGGCAATTCCCAGATGCTCGATGTCGCTGGTCACCGTGTCGATGGCCGCGCGGAACGCCTTCAGCCCCCGCGACACGCTCAAGCACGGTCTTGGCTTCGCCGGCCAGCGCATCGACTGGGAAGGCGATCAGGTCGACGACCGTCGGCCCTGTGAACAGCAACATCGGCCAGCGCGCCCTGCACGGCGGCGGTCAGCTGCGTCGGATCGAGATGCGAGGTGATCTTGGCCAGTGCCCGTCGCGGCGGGCCGTCCAGTCCGGCCGAGGCGATCGCATCGGCCAGCCCGTGCAGGAAATCGGTGATCTCCGCCCGGGCAGATCCACGCGCAGCTTGCGGCGGACGAATGTTGGCCACCACCGCGCGATCGTCCACTCGGCGTCGTGCGGCGCCTTCCTCCACAGGCGCCAGCCCTGGATCACCGGATGGCGTATAGTCGGTTGACGGGCGCGGAAATCGGCGATGGCCTGCCGGAACTCGTCGAGAAATTCGATCACGCCGGCCGGGGCCAACCGCGCCCCCGGGCCACGGCGCAACGCGCGGGGCGGGCCGGGCGGCGGCTGGCGACAAGGATTCATCGGCGATCCCTGATCTTTGCCCTACCCGTTCGAGATCGGCAATGGCGGCATCCAGCGCGGCACGGGTGCGCGCTTCCGCGACCGCCGCCGCCGGTTCGCCCGGCGAACCGCCCCTGGGGCAGCCGCAAGGCGCCGCTCTGCCGGACAGATCGGCGAAAGCGTGGCATGGGGCACCGGCAGCAGCACTTCGGCGAGCAGCGCGACGACCTCATCGACATGGGCGGGCGGCGCGCCTCCCGCGAGCGCGGAGAAGGCATCGGCTCCGGCGCCGAGAATGGTCCGGCGGACCGCCGCTCCCGACAAGCTGCATCCGTGCCAGCGGTGTCCCGAACACACGGCCGAAATCGGCCGTGTCGCCGGTCACCGATCCAACCAGGCCGATGACGATCTCCAGCCCCTGCCCGATCGCGCCACCGGATCGCCGACCGGCAGGTGTCCGGCATCGAACAGTCGCTGCGCAGCGCCTCGATGCTGCCGCCAAGCCCGCCGAGCGCGCTGGCCGCGGACCCGCTACCGACGATGTCGGCGACCGTCGGCGCGCTGAGCGAGGCAGAGACATTGCCGCGCGCCGAAACGATGTCCGAGACGTCGATCCCGCGGAGATCTTCGAGCAGCTCACCGGTCCAGCCGCAGGCGGCAAGCTCGATGGTGACGAAGCCGGGGCGAACCGGTGCCGCCCCTGCGAACGGCCGAGCCGGAATCGACGCGCGCTGCAGCGTGACCATCGTCCCAGAACGTCATCGCCGATCCGCACCGGGCGCCCGCCCGGATCGGGATCGGCCACGGCGACGGCACGCCCGCCGATCCGTCCGCCCACAGGAACCGACCGGTATTGGCTCGGACCCGCACCAGCGCCGCCCGGTCGAGCACGACCGGCTCGGGAAGCTCGGCCCAGAGGTCGCCCATCGGTCCCGCCGCGCATTGCAGCACTGCTTCCCGTCGAGCGCGTCGACCAGCTCGACGGCCAGCTCGGTGGGCTCACTGGCAATGCCTCGCAAGCCAAGCCGGGCGACACGCTGCCCGCGCAGCGCCTCGGGCGGCAACGCCCGCTCCTGCCCGGCCATCCCGACGATGCGGCCCGCCGGAGCGCCGGCCGCGGGCACGAGATCGGAATAGTCGCTCACCAGACGAACCCCGGCATATTTGATGCGCAGATCAGCAATGACGCGCGAGGGGCGCTCGGCCGCATAGGGCGGCGCGAGCGCCAGCGCCGCCGGCGCCGCGTCGACCGCGGTCGTCGAGACGCCCGGCCCTCGCGGATCAGCTTGCCATGCGCCGCGCTCTCGGCAAGCCACGCGTTGGCCGGCGCCGTGGCATGGATCGTCACCGATGCAGTGGGCGTGCCGCCGGCCGCGACGGCAGTGGACAGGGCGGTCGAGAGCGCCTGGACGAGACTGATGTCCGCATCGGGCCCATCCGGATCGAACTGCGGAGAAGCCCAGAGCGTCGCACCGTCCGGGCCCGTCACCTTCACATCGTGCGCGGCGCTGTGCGTGACCAGACGGACACTGCCCAATTGGGTCGACTGCTCCGCGAACTCGGCCGGCGCCTTCCCCGTGACCAGCGCGATCCCGCACCTGGCGGGCTTCGACCGACGGGAAAGCTGCAATGCGCCATTATTGAAACTGGCACCGGTCAGACTGGGTGGAATCGAATGCTGTTGACTGACCGGCGGCACAGTGAAGCGCGGTGCCTCAAAGCCACCGGACGGGCGCGGAAAGGCCACCGCGATACGCGAGCCGTCAGGGGGTGGGCCGATAATGTCCTTTCCGCCCGGCTGCCTGAAGCCCGAAAGGCCGATCCCGCGCACCCGCTTGCCGGCCGGAACGTCGATCCCCAGCCATTCTTGTCGGCCCTGAACGGCGCGGAGGCCGTGACTTCCTCGGCAACGTCCGGGCCGATCGACAGCATCGCCTCGGTGACTTCGGCGGCGGTGGCACCCGGCACGGGCGTCCAGTGGAAATTGACGACATGCCCCGGCTCGCCGATGTCGATGCGCCGGCGAGCCCGGATGCCACGACCGGGATTGTCGCGTTGCACCATCCCGCCGCCATCATGCTCGAAAAGCTGCGGGCTCTTCCTGTGGGTGGCGGCGCGGTCGATCATGTGGCGGGCCGTGTCGCCAGAGCAAAGCGGGCCAGTTCGATGCCCGGACCGTCCGGCGTTTCCAGAGTGACGAGAAGAAAGTCGAGCCCGGGCGCCGCCGGCGGCGTGTAGGACAGCGTCGTCTGGCCGCCAGTCAGAATCAGCCGGCGTGCGCCGCCGGCCGCCGCGTCGCCGCCGCCACCGCTGGCGCGCGTGTCAGATCGACCGCTGGCCCACCGGTCGCCAAGGGGAGCTTGTCGGGCAGCAGGCGCAGGGGCTGCAGCGCGGTGCGCAGCGCGATCGTCGCGATCGGCACACCGCCCGGAAGTTCCCACCGGCCAGAACAGCCCCTCGACCTCCAGCGCCACCAGCTCCGGCGGCTCGACCCGCATGAGCAGCGCGGTATCGAGGGCAGTGAACTGGGCGCTTCGGCCAGCACTCGGCGCGACGGCGGTGAGTTCACTTCGCAGCGCAGCCGCAGCACGCGGCGCAGGCTGTCATGGCCCGGCACGCGCTCGGCGCGCAACGACTGGGACCCCGGGCCCGGCCCGTCCGGTGAGCGGCGCCGGCAGGCCCCAGCATCGGCCGGTGCGTCTCGAATTCGGCGAGCATCATCCGCCCCCGGGACGGGGACCACCGGGTCGATCCGCCCGACATTGAGATTGCCCGCGCCGATGCCGGTGAGGACCGGCGCGTGCGTCCGGTTGACGCCGGAACTGGCGACGCCGATCTCCTCACGGGTGATGCCGCGCACTTCGCCCAGGATCGAGACACGCGCCGCCTTGACTTCGTTCTGCGCCGCTTCCGTCGCGGCCGAGCGAGCGGAGTCAATCGCGCTCTGCTGCTGTTGCTGCGCCGTCGAACGGGGTAAGTGTCGACGGACATGGCGACGTCGGTCCGGCTCGCATCGAGCGTCGCGATCTGATCGGCGAACTTGTCGAGCCGGGCATTGGCCTTAACCGGGGCGACGCGGCTGGACTTCGTTCTGGATGGGCCGCACCGATTCGGTCGAGCTGGCGAGGCCGGCGGTAAACTCTGCCCGCAACGCATCGGCACGCGTGGCGAGGTCGCGGTTCGCGCTGTCCGCCGCCGCCGCGACGGCGGCATCGCGCGTTTGGGAGAGGCGTGCGTCGAGTGCACTGTTGATACTGGTGGTAACCCCCGGCAAGGCAGCGGTGACGCGGGCATCGACCAGCCCGTCGAGCCCGCTGAGCCGGCTATTGACGCTCGAATCCAGCTCGGTCTTCAGATTGTTGAGGCTGCCTTCGAAGCGAGTCTGCAGGTCCGCCGAAATACTGGCCTCGAGCTGGTCGAGATTGGGCGGGCGCGTGTTGGCGGCGTTGCGGATCGCCTCGGTCAGCTGGTCCTGCGCGACCGACTTGGCCGAAATGTCCGCCAGCTTGTTCTCCAGGCTCGCAAAGTCCAGGAACTCGCCATTGGCGCCGCGCAGGCGCTGCGTGAACTTGTCGAGATTGCTGACGCGCGCGTCGAGTGCGGCAAGATCGATCGGCCGGCCGCCGGCATCGTTGAGCGCCGATGCATCGTGGCGATATTGTCCTGCACGCTCTTGAGGGAATTGCGCATCGCATCGAGCTGCGGGCCAGGATCGCTGACCGCCTCGACGTTGCGGGTGAGACGCGTGACGGCCGCCTGGCGCTCGATGTCGCGCGTCGTGATGGTGTCGAAGCGAGCCAGCAGATCGGTCGCGGCCGATTGCTGGGTGTCGAGCCGCTCGCTCAGCCGGGTGAGCCGCAGCTCGGCCGCGGAGAGGCGCAGGCTTTGCGCCGGATCGGCGAGCGGCCCGCGCTCGATCTGGGCCCGCAACGCCGGCGCCAGCCATTCGGCGGTCACCTGATCGCGATGCTCGTGCGGCGGCACCACCTTGGCATCCTCGCGCGCCGCACCGGAAATCGGCGCGTTCGAAGCGTTCAGTCCTCGGCGCGGATCAGCTCGCCGCGCGCGGCTTCCAGCCCGGCCAGCGTGGCCATTGCCTTCTTGAGGCGATCGAGATCCTCAACGGTGGGCGCGGCCTCCTATCCCAAAGCGGAGGGCCCAACTCCCCATCGGCGGATGCGGTCGTGCGCGTGTAGATGCCGAGCTCCTTGGTCGCGGTGGTGGCGACGCCGCCCATCACATAGGTCTGGGCGGTCTCCTGGGTCTTGGCGACGACCGGGTTCACGGGCTCGGGTTGGCGGTGATGCGTCGCACGGCTGACACGGCGCTGCCGGGTCTTGGAGGCTGCGCGTGAAGATCGGATCCGGGGCATTCCGGGTTGTCGAGGCCCAGCAGATCGTCGCGCGTCTTCTGCGGGGCCTGCGCGGCGTCGAGCACGCCCGTCACGTTTTTGGGTAGCCGCGGCGGAACCAGGCAGGCTGCGCGGCCTTCGGGGCGAGCGGATATTGCCCTGCACCTCGGCGATCTTCTCCTCGATCTCGGGGTGATTATGCCCGCGCGGGGCGACAAGCTGGGTAAGCGCGAGGACATTCGAAGCCAGATCACGCACGGCGGAGACCAGCGCGTTCCAGTCGGCCGCCCGGATCGCCCCCTGCCCGCCTGGATCGGCGCGAGGCTGTCGCGCACTGCCGTGACGCCCTGCTGCACGGGGCCCAGATCCGCATCGGGAATATCGCGGATCGGCGTGTCGCGGAACACCGTCTCGGGCACCGGAATCGGCACATATGTCGGTGCCGGCTGCGGGAAGACGCGAATCGGCTTCTCGAAGATCGGGTTGATCAGATTGGGTGCGTCAGCGTTCAGATGCGGATCGAGGTCGCGGACCAGCAGCGACCCGTCGAGGAACGGGCTGCGCATGATGGTTTGCCCGGTCGCCGGGTTCTGCAGCTCGACCTTGGCGTCGCGG
>JBBGBA010000057.1:0-341154 GCA_038088335.1 Mesorhabditis sp. LJ9110
AATCAATTTGATTTGATCTACAAATCGATTTCAGGGTGATTCCGGCGGCCCTTACGTCTCAAAACTAAAACGTAGCGACCAGACGATTTGGCTTCAGCTTTCAGTGCACTCCAAAAGTTTCGGATGCGCCGCGGTGAATCGGCAGCCATGTAAGTTCATCAAAGGCCTTGCCGAAGCTAATTTGAATTTTTAGCTGCTGGCGTCAACGTCTCCCAATATTGCAACTGGTACAAAAATCAGATGGATTTACCGGTGTGCCTTGATGATATCTAATTTTCTCGCGAGACGAAAAAGATTGCAAAACTAATATGTATAAAGCCCGTTTAAAAAAGTCAAAGTGTTTACTACCTTAAATGCATGACCTATATGTGTATATGTTTGGATGTATATTTGGACCTGTCTTGGTTGCGTTAATTTCAATACCAGTAATATTTTTATCAAAATTAATCATTATTCACTAACTATCAATCATATCCATCGTTATAAACGAGCCGCGTTCATCAGTTTCGAGCTTCAGCCGCAGCACTTTCCATCGACTCTCCCGAATCGTACTTCACCTTGGCCACCTCCGGAAACAAGATTGGTGTGCTTCTCAAAAACCTTGAGATCCGGCCGGATAGGGATATTCCCAATGTAAACATCCTCTATCTCCCGCTCGTTTCTTGTCCATTCGCCAATAATAACCCTCAGATATGTCTGGATTTCCGCATCATGTTGGAGCTGTAGGTAGAGCTTTGGCATCTTCAGTGCGGTATACTTTGTATGTGGCAGGCTTAGGAGGCCTGCAGTGACGCGATTTGCGTTTTCGTTCAACCAAGCCATAAGATTCTCCTCGGCGGGTAAGCCCCAAAGCATTACTCCCTCATATTTTCGATTCACCTGCTTGTAGCGCTTGAAAATCTCCAGCAGCTTTGCAGCCCTGGACTCGCTACCGACCATGGTGAGGTATTGGGCTCGGAGGTTGATGTCTGGGAGCTTGCCATCGGTTATGCTCACGGACAAAAGCACGGCGTCGCGCAGCAAAAACTCCAAATTTGCCCAGGGGACATCGTAGGAGCGCCAGCCGCTCTCCTCTTGAACCATGAAACCGCAGCTGTCGCCAGAGTATTCTTCGAATCGAGCGTTGAAGAATTTCCGAGGGCAATTCTTGGCCAAGGTCCGGCAGTAGGTGCTCGTCGCGGAGAGCTTCAAAAAGCTTTTCGGGTCGAGGAAGTTGAGAACCTTGTATTGGCAGGTCAAAGGAACGTCGAGGAAGTTCATTGCCTGAAAAGTTGCGTTAGAAAGCTTAGAGAGGCCACGCTGAAAAGCGAGAACATCTCGAAAACATACAGTTAAGCTATTGAAGGCAAAGACTCTTTTTTTCATGTTCATTGTCTGGACAATTAAGGTTTTAAAGTAGCGTAGAAATTAGGAACGGGATACTACAAAAAAGAAAACGCGGAAAAGCTAGTTCCAAGCTGTGGGCGCTAGAAAAAGGCTATTATCATGGATTTCTATTTGCTGTTATTGTCTGAAACGTAATAAAAAAATATTTATTTAGTTTGGAAACACGTAGAAATATCGCGAAATAAGGAACCTAACAAGTTTAAGCAAAATTTGGTGTGTAACAATCGAAACGAATGGGGGTCGAAAGCGGAAGGGAAAGGCAGCGTAATTCGGCCCGTGGTGTAGTCTAGCGTAACCGATCAGCGTATTGGCAGCATCCTCTATATATTCAAGGAAAGGGATAACATTTCAGCGTAATGGCTTTATTACAAAAAATAATCAGCTTCAAGAATTTTCACCTTAATGTAGCGATGATTCTTATATTCACAAATCGATAATAATTTCCCGTCACCACGTTTTATGAAAAGATCGTTAGAATAGGGTCCCAGTCTAATGTCAGCAGTATATTTGCGGAAGTCGTCGATACACATAGGGCTAGGGGGTAGCTGGTAATCGTGATTGGTAATTTCTATTGAAATCGGGGTCGGTCCATATCGTAGCCATTCTTCGATTATCAGCAGGAGGTAGTCATCGACTTCCAGTGGAGAGTAACCGGAAGAGCAGAATCTCAAGCGCTGCGGGGTCAGCCTCAGGTAGTTCGGCAACGGCGACATGATGCTATAAACTTGGTTGTATTTTATGGTTAGGGCTTAATAAGCAACGTAACTTTGGCTAGGTTTTAAAGATCCAACTAAACTAGCATTAATGCAATACTCACACGCATGCTACCTCATCGGCAAATTCGTTCAGCCAATCGATAAGCCATGGGTTTGGCGTGATTCTGGCCAGCTCAACACCTTCAAACTTGGCCCGAGCGGGACGGTGCCTTACTAAGATGCTAAGCGGGTAGTCGACTGGGATCCTCAACTTAATGAGCTCGGCCTTTACTTCGAAAGGTGGAGCATCAGCTCGCTCCAGAAGTAGCCACCCGACCGTCGAATTTGCGAAAAGCATTCGGAATGTCGACTCGTTCATATAGAGCCTTTCGTCAGCATATCTTTTCGTGCATACATGGTATGTGCCATTTTTGTAGATGAGAGAGCCTTCCCAGTATTTTCCGGGGGTGCACTCGACAATTTGCCACATCCGTTTGCTGGCTTGCGCGAAATCAAGTAGCTCGTCTTCTCCGAGAAGCCTGATGATGTGATGCTGGATCACGGTGGGCAGGGCCAGGAAGTCCATTATCTGGAAATCAAATTTTATTGACGCTTTACACAAACAAATCCGAGAAAAAGGAAAGCGTGGTATTCAATTCTGCCAGCGTCGGCTGAATTAGGTATTCGAAATTGAGCGGGAAAGAAATTCGGGGTATAACCAAGCAACAATCATTCCGAGGTTGAGTTGCTATAAATTTTTGGGAGATGTGAAAACCACAAATGGTCCGAGAAGCAAAACAAGATCAAATGAGAACCAATTACAGGGAAAGTCTTAAGCAATTTGGGAGTCACTACCGTATTTGCTAGCCTATAAAAAGACTAAAAATCAGAATTTTTATTTGAAAAATTTTTATTTGTACAATACAGTAATATAGCTTCTTCGACCAAAACTTTGACCATTTTCCCAAAATTACGGCTTTTTGCAAAAAATTTTCATAGTTTTTAGATAGTTTTCCTAATAAAATATATGAATAAAAACGAAAACCTATTAAGTTGCTAGGGGTTTCTAAATAATGCATAAAAAATTACATTAGAAATAATACGACACCCGTACACGTCAAGGTCTTACGATTATACAACTATTTCAATAGGGCCGGAGATAAGTGATTCTTATAAATCGTCCATCTTCCCTCGTTACTCCCTTCTCATCGTCGTGTAGCGGTGGGGCATCGTCTTCAGAGTCATATCCGGTGATGATATATGTGCTACCGCGATGCTCCATCACAGTTTGTAGGCAGAACTGCCCGCATTCACGTTCCCCAGCTAGCCACTCCTCGATCAACTGATTCTGGGCCGCCTCGATATTTTCTTCCCCGTCTATCCGGTCGTCGACCCGGACGTCGATCCACGTATGCTTGAGCTTAAGGTAATTCCCTAGCGGTGCCGTCAGTCGACGAAGCACCAGTTGGCAGTCTTTCAGCTCATCATTCATGAATTGCAGCAAGTTTGCATTCGGGGGCAAGTCCCAAATTTCGGCCACCGAATAGCTTGCGTCGCGTGGTTTGTGCTGCTTCAGTACCTGCAGCATGTCGTCGACAGGGTACTCGATCTGAAAAAAGGTAAAGGTAAGTACAGTTATTTCTAAAGCCTCCTTTTTACATAAACAAAGTGTCCCAAAAAAATCGACGCCGTCTAGCAGTCCGGAGAAAGGTCTGACTGGGATGATTTTCACACGACCCGAACGCGCTCGAAAAGGCGAGAAAACAAGCGCTTTTCGTTTTGCAAAATTTTCTAGCCCGTGCTCGAGATTCAACGATTTCTCAAAAAAAAAGCGTAAAATCAGCATCGTCCTGTTTGCTTTCGCAAGCAATTAACATGCAGATTTTGCTTAGAAACTGCGGTTTTCACGGATTATCCTAAAATTCGTAAATTAAAATACCTATCTTGAAAAACGAAAAATACTGGTTTTCTCGCCTTTTCGACGCTTTTTTTGGGACACTCTGTAGAGTAACTAATCTCTATCCAATATCGCTGAGTGAAGCAAACCCACCAAAATCGAATCCGCCCTGACGGTAGGAAGCATTCCAGCTTTGAATAGCAGCAGCCGGTTGACTGTAGAATCGCCAAAGAGCAGGCGGCATGTGCTTAGTTGAAGTGGAGCCCGTCTTTCGCCCCAGTACAGGTAGGTGCCGCCATGATCGTGGAGTAAGGTCTTATTCCAACGCTTGCCCGGCATTTTCTCGACCAACCGCCAGCATGCCTTGCTGGCCCGGGCAAATTTGAAGACTGTTCGTACGGCAGTCTCGTCCCGTCTCTCACCAAGCAGCATCATCGTTTGAAGAATTTGATCCTGCACCTCAACAGGCAGACGCAGGAAATCCATTTAAATTATCTGAAACGCAAATCGATGAGGTCATCAGGGGGTGGCGTCTAGTTCGCCTAAACCCATTTCGGCTAGTTTTTGACCGTTGTCGCGCTGTCTGAACCAAAAAATTACCATTTTCGAAGTTTGGGATTTTTTATTATTTTACAAACATAACCTAGAATTCTTTAAAATCATTTTCGAAGCTATTTGCAAGGCCTTTATCGAAGGATTTCAAAAACTATCTTTAAAAAGGCACGAAACAATTATAAAGACGCTGAAAAATGCCGACTTTGTAGTCAAAAATTCAGCTGGAAAAACGGGCAAAAACCTAGGCAAAATCGGATTTAGGCGACATGGGTTTTAGGCGAAACGGGATTTAGGCGAAACGGGAACGCGAATCGGATTTAGGCGAAGTGACCGGAATTTGGTCAAGTCACAAAGAAGAAAAATCTGTTCGGAATACCTAGATAAAATTGGGGGTCGAGTTTGTCACAAGGATGGCTTCAGGAAGAAAGCAGGAACTAGACAGCTTTGATATCAGGCAAAACAAAGTTTCTGGAACGTAAAGATGCTGCCGATCAAAAGATGCGTAAAAAAGAGAGTATAAATACGGCAGGCAAATTTGAAATGAGCGATGACAGTGGAAAATACAAATTAATACGCCAGCAATTGTATTGCGACGCAAATGGGGGCGCACAGTCATCTTCGGCCGCGCCCATCGATCGGAAAGGATTGCGGACGATTGCCCAATGGTTGCTAAAAACCTTTTGCCGCAATACGTATGGATACGTATCCATACGTAGCTTGTAAGTTCGTCAAAAAAGGTTTAGGATACGAGCCATCGAAATTATTTCATCGAACGGTATCTAGCACATTGATGAGAAGACATACCGACAAGCCGCTCTTTTAATAACGTGACTTAAAGGATATGTTTTAATGAGTGAAGGCCGTATTGCCGTAGTTACCTCATCCGTGGTTCCTGTTTGGAACCTTTTTCCCCGTCTTATATTGTTTGATATTGTAAATAATTGTGATATTAAATTCCACTAATTTACCGGTGGATTTACCGTAACATGTGTTATATAGACTTCATTGGAAATATTTTAGTAGAGCCCTTGAACAAATTGATTTATTAAAGCAGGGTCGCGCTTACACGCAGGAAACCATCAGAATCAGGGATTTTCAGTTTAATGTTGCGACGATTCTTATCTTCACAAATCCACATTTTTAGCGTAATTTCTTTAAAAAAATATCATTAGAAATAGGTTGGTAATTCCGAATGAATTAGGGAATTTGGCATATTTTATCCACATCATCTGATCCATGTAGCAATCGACATCCAGGTCCCTGATAGTGGGAGCAAAGCACGTCAAGCTGTGCGGCTTCAATTTGAGGGTGCTCTGTAGCGGCCAGGTGATTCTATAAAAAATTTAGTTGAATCGAACGCACTCAAAAATCAGCGCCCAAAACAAACCCTCGCGGGTCCTTGGGCGCACGTATCCGTGGTTTACATATAATATTTGACTTACCGTTAGTTCGTGCCCTGATAATTCGGCCATCACCCCTCCGTAATTCTTTCGCATTGCCATATCGTGGCGGCATATGGTCTTCAGATTCATATCCGGTTACAATATATGTCCGACCGCGACGGTAGTCCAGCCTCTGTAGGCAGAATACTTCGCATTCACGTTCCCCAGCCTGCCACTCCTCGATCCACCGATTTTGGACCTCGTCAAGGTTTTCTTCTCCGTCTATCTGGTCGTCGACCTGGACCTCTATCCATGCATGCTTGAGCTGAATATAATTCCATAGCGGAGCCGCCGGTCTCCGAAGCCTGAGCTGGCAGTTTTGGATGTTATCGTTCAACCATTGTATCAACCCGGCAGCCGGGAGCATGTCCCAGATCTCGGCCACCGAATAGCCTGCGTCGAGTGGTTTGTGCCGCTTCAGTACCTGCAGCATATCGTCCTCAGGATACTCGATCTGCAAAAAAAGGAATGTTAAGATTAGAATCTCAACACCTGATTGCAAAAATAACTGATCAAACCTCTATCTAACTAGGGAAGTCCAAAAAACCCCCCAAGTACATGACTTTCTCAAAATTTGCACACAGAGACAATCAACGACGCTGATTCTCATTTCGTTTTCCGAATTTGTTACAGAGCTTTCAAATTCGAGATATTACAGGTTTAGGGCGATCTTTCAGTCAAAATCGTGGGATTTCGGAATCGATTGTTCTGGTGTTTATGGCAGTTTACGGGAAAACGAGCATTACACCTTATTCAGCAATGTTTTATCTTTCGAATGATTCTACTAACACAACATTTTCAAAAGGCGAAAAAAATTTAATTGAAAAACTCCGATTTTACTATGGGAAAATTGTAGAAAATGCCGTTTGGCAGACTTCGAAAACACGTTCGGAATGAACGCGAAATACCGCAAAAGGCAGGCTTCGCCCAATACCGAAATGGATTGTCACCAAAAACGTGTTAGTAAGAGTAGAAGCCCTGTTAGTAAGATATCAGGAATAAACGAAACTCACCAAGATATGTTCAGCTTTGACGGTAGGAAGTACCCCGTCCTTGAACAGCAGCAGCGAGTCGATGGTGGAGTCTCCGAAAAGGATGCGAAATGTGCGTTGTCCAAATTGAGCTTTTGGGTAGCCCCAGTACAGGAAGGTGCCGTTGTTACCGTGCATTATATTCTTGTCCCAGCGCTTGCCCGGCATTTCCTCCACCATTCGCCAACATGTCTTGTTGGCCAGGCAAATTCGAAGAGCGTTCGTACCGCAGTCTCGTCGCTTCTTTCGCCATGGAGCATTATCTTTCGAAGAATACGATCTTGCACTACAGCCGGCAGCCCGAGGAAGTCCATTTGCGATTTTCTGAAATGGTAATGGGTTGTGGTAGGGCATGCGCGGAAAAAGAACAAAGTATTTCATAATACCTAGACATCATTGGTTCTGGTCTGTTAGCAGGGGCGGGGGATTTAGCAGCAGCATCCCCTTTTGATTTTTCCAGGTTGCCTGTGGATGATATATAGTGTATTTTCTGTTAATTTAGGAGCCTTACATTGCTAGAAAGTTATAACCAATATTTTATGTTAATTTTGTGAATTTTTGCCATTTTTCATATATTTTTTGACTGAAAAGTCTAATTTTCATTTTCATAGGAGTGTATTTTAGAACTATGTAAAACTGGTCTATTTTGTTAATGGGCCGTGGAGAAAGGGGTACTAAGGCAGTTTAGATAATAAAACACCGGTTTTCTGACACTCAAAAATGCCGATGAAGATATCCATAAAAAATAAGAGTATTAATTAGTCAGACGAATTTAAAATGAGGGATGTCAGTGGAAACCACAAATTAAGACGCGAGAAATTCCGTTGCAGCAAAGATGGGGGCGCACAGTCGTCGTCGATCCCGCCCATCGATCGTGAAAGATTGCGGCCAATTGCCCAATGGTTGCTAAAAACCTTTTTCCGCGGTACGTATAGAAACGTATCGATACGTAGCTTGAAATTCGTCAAAAACGGTTTAGAATAGGAGGCATCGATATCGCTAAATGTGGCATATTTATGAGAAGAAGCGGTAATGAGTGTTCTTCCAATAAATAAACGTAATGAATAGATCCTACTTCCTACTATATAAAAAAGTGTTTGTGTGTATGTGCGTGCGTGTGCATTTGCATGCACCTTCTGTCCGTATGTTCCAGTCGTATCTCGATAAGGGAAAAAGTTAAGGGTATGTATGATACGGGATTCTATGCGTAAAGATCATGACACACTGCACGCATATCAAATTTTAAAAATCAGAATTTTAGTTTAATCAGAATTTTAAAAATCAGAATTTTTGAGATTAAAACCAGGTTTTTGTGAAAAGCTTGCGTGGCCTCTTTGCTAGGAAGCAATTCGGAGAGATCATTTCATTTTTCATTCATTTCATTCATTTTCATTTTCATTTTCATTTTCATTCATTTCATTTTTCTGCACAGGAATTTAGGGGTTTATGCAAATAGGTAAAGCATGGGAGTAAGACGGGGCCAGGGTTGAAAAGTCGCGAAGCGGCTGTTTATTCAATCAATCGTCTTTATTAAATCATCTGGCCTTTGGCCCTTTCCAGGTTGAAAAACGTCGTCGCTTCCCTTGCCTTGAAAACGAGGCATCCCCACAGATTCAAATACAGCTGTCTCCCAGAGTTGGCTATTAATGTCGCATCGGTGTACTCGCATATCAAAATAAACTGATCTTATCATTTAGCTACTTTCCGCACTTTTGGTGAGCCCCGATAACCCCGGTCGATGGCAAATATGAAAGCATCTGCGCTGTATTTGAGAGTTACCTCATTTAGTCAACTCAGTTCTACCACATTTCCTGGTATTATTATAGGGTTTTAATAGCTTCTTTGTGCCGTATTTTTTTAAATAAGCTGATGTACGACCTTGTAGGAAATGGACGACATGGACGGGCCGCGGCAGATTGTATCAAATTTCATGAATTTCAGCCTCGAGGAGGAGAATGATTTGTCCTTAGACGGTCGATCGAAGGTATTATTTGCCTAAAAAATTTATTCGCTGATAGTTAGATCCTCAGAATGTCAACTCGGATAACCCATAAGAGTACCACTGTTTCAGAGAAACCGACATTACGAGATGCCCGAAGTGGTTTCAAAAATGGCGCGGATCAGCTTCCCGTCTTTCAAAAGCGAGCTTCAACCCGAGGAGGTAAGTCCAAGATCTCACATACTCTGTCTCTCTCTCGCTCGCCCTCTCTCTTTCCCTCTTTCTGTCTGCCGCTTCAACGCATTAAATTTCAGCGATTCGATTTCTTCCAAAGCTTACCATCCTTCGTGAGGCGTTTGTTCATCTACCACCTCGGCCATAACGTCAATGCCCTCATCGAATTCGCGCAGACCAGCCGGACGAACTGGGAACTCGTCTGCACAAGCCGACGGCACTTTGCCTCCGTCGCAGTTATTGATGGTGGTCTTTTTCTGTTCGACCATTGCGGATCTCATCGATATCTCCACGATAAGCGCTTCTGGGGTCCGCTCGTGAACGGTGCCAAAGTCTCGACATTGTGCGCAGATGCTATCGGGAATTGCGAGTTGCCCGGGCCGCGTGTCGACACGCTTGATATCCATTCGCCTCACCTTTGGACTGTCTCGCAACTAGAAAGCTACAAGCGGCCGGGCGTCAGATTCAAAAAGATCTTTCTAACAGTGAGCGAGACGCCGTCTGAGGACGTTATCAATTTTGTGCGAGACCATGCGGAACAGATCGCCTATATAATTCCGCAAGACGAGCACATATCAATGTTGTACCGACGGTTCAAGAACTCGCGCGTGCGATTCGGCTGTGCCCCGTCGTCTATCACGCGCTTCCGCAATTACCATAACCAAATGATTGACGAATGGCTGGCTTACAAGCGGGATCTTGTCTCGATCACCTACTGCGCCGCATTCTGCTACATCGGTTCCGATGTAGATAAATGGAAAGCGACCTTCGTTGGATATGACGTCCGATTTATAGAAGATCGTCAGGCAGTGATTACCCGGTCCGACGGGAGAACCATTACTTCCGTCCTTCGATTGAGAGATTTTCCTTAAAGAACTGAGACTATGCTGTTTTTTGCTCCATTTGTAAGGTTTTTTTGTAAGGTCTCCTCCTAGATTTCTAGCTTACTAATAAATGTTTAAACTCAAAAATGCATAATGCACAAAAACCCTTTAAGATCTTCATGATCTTCTTTTTGACTATTCGAAATTTGAGTCAAACCGCATAGGGCATAAAGGCTCTGCAAGTCGCTTTTTCTCGAACAACGCTCAGCAGATAGACGTGTATGTTATCGCATTTTTACATGACCTTACTATCAGGTTGGAAGGCAAGTCCTGTCGCCGAGATTTTGGAAGGCTGGCTGAAATCGTAGATAGCTCCAATCTGAACATGCGATATGTCATTTTGTAGCTGTTGGGCTGAACCGTTTCGGGACAAGGGTCCCGGTCCTCAAAATCAAAAACGCCCGATATACAGGCCTAAGAACTTTTTCAAAAAATGACGCAAAGTGTTTTTACAAGTTATCTCTGCATGGAGCAAATTGCATGCAATACCATTAACGCCAATCGATAGCTCTTGAGGAGTAGGTACCTTGAGATCATCAAAATTGGACACTGGACTTTCAAGGGGGCCGTATCTCGGCCATCCAGTGTCCAATTTTAATAATCTCAACACCTAGCGATAACTACTCCTTGAGCGCTATCGATTGGCGTTAATGGTACCGCATGCAATTTGCTCCATGCGGAGATAACTTGTAAAAACGCTTTGCGTAATCTTTCGAAAAAGTTCTTACGCCTGTACCCCGCGCCCTTTTGATTTTGAGGACCCAGCCAGGCCCGTAAGAGGGACGAGCCGCCCCCCCGAAATCGGCCGAAGGCGAAAGTTCATAAGGGGGACCCTTATGAATTAATTTTTCCAAAAATTTTTTTGCCTGCGGCGCTATTTTTGTCTATTTTTAACACTAGTTTATGTTTTCAAAAATTTTCCCTGCGGCGCTATAGTTTTAGTCATATTATTGAAAAATTTTGGGGTCGCCCCCCCCCGAAATTTGGGTTTGTTACGGCCCTGGACCCAGCCCTTGTCCCGAAACGGTTCAGCCTAACAGCTACACAATGACATATCGCATGTTCAGATTAGCAATCTACGATTTTAACCAGCCTTCCAAAATCTCGGTGACAGGACTTACCTTCTAACCTTCTAACCTATTTTTTATTGCGTAAAATTCGGCTTGGAAATTGGCTATTTAAGTAATTTTAACCAGTTTTTTGCGACCCCGATGTTTGGAAAATGCGGGATTTAGAGTCGGAAATTTATGTTAATTGATGCAAAGTTTAAAAAGAAAAAATGGAGCAAAAGTGTCAGAAAAAACAACATTTTCGCAATAACTCGAAAACTACTTCACCGATCATGCTGAAAGTTTCTGTGAACATTTTAAATTCCGTTCTGCACCGCTGTTCAAAATTTCAAATCGATCCGATTTGAAATAGCAAAATGCCAGCGTGACCTTTTTTATTGGGACACCCTGTATATAAAAACTAGTGCTTGTGTTTTTGTGTGCTTTTGCATGAAACCTCCGTCAGGCTGTCTAACCCCAAGGCGAGTCAGGGGAAGTCGTTTAGGGCATGTATATGTTGCGTCACTACATGCGTAATGCTCTCCGCTGCACGACTATGAAATTTATCAAAATCGGCTTTTTTGATTGATTTAATTTGATTTTTTTGTGAAAATCCCGGGCACCCCTTTGTTAAGAGGCAACTAGCATGTTACGGAAGTGAGGGACCACTATATAAACTGGCAGAAGGAGGCGTTTTTTATTTTTCGTTTGCGAAGGCACATAATCATGCAATCATTAGTGTTTCTGGGGGTCAATGGAATTCAAATGTTTCTTTGAGGACTATTCTGCAACTTTTGAAAGCCCGGCACTCGCCAGGAGATGGAAATCACCAGACCATCTGCGCGCTGACTTCGGTTTCCATGCTTTCATGATCGGACACAGATTGATGGATACTATTTTCGTGTTTGCGCTATTTGCTTAATGTAATCCTTGGATAAAAACGATTGGACAACATTTCAGGAAATGGACAAGCCGGATATACTACCTGAACTCATGAATTCCATGGATCTTGGCCTCGATGGCGACGATGATACCCCAGTAAACGGGTGCTCCAAGGTCAGAATTTTCTTAAAAATCCCTGTCAACAAACCGGTCAACTAAGAAATATTTATTAGCCTTCTCGCGGTACCACCTTTCCAGAAAAAGCGAGATTGCGAGCTGCCCGAAGTGGTTTCAGAAATGGCACGGATCAGCTTACTCAAAAGCCAGCTTCAACCCGAGGAGGTAAGTCCAAGGTCATCTCACACCCTCGCTCCCTATCTCTCACCATTTCTCTCTATCTCTCTCTCTCTCTCTCTCTCTCTCTCTCTCTCTCTCTCTCTGTCTTTCTATCTTTACTAATCTAATCTAATCTAACCCGAATCTATAATTTAATCTAATCTAATTTAGCGACTCGAGTTCTTCCAAAGCTTGCCATCCCTGGTGACGCGTACGCTCTTCTCCCACCTTGGCCGGGACCTCATCAAATTTGCGCAAACGAGCCGGAAGAACTGGGAACTCGTCTGCACAAGTCGACGTCAGTTTTCCACGGTTAAACTAATGGGCTGTGACGTCTGTCTATTGGACCATTGCGGGTTTGAACGAAGTCTCCACGATAAGCGCTTCTGGGGCCCGCTCCTGCACGGCGCCGAGGTCACGACGCTGCACCCAGGTTTTCCCGGCAATTGTGACTTTCCGGGGCTTCGCGCCGACGCGCTGGCGATCCAGTGGCCTCACCTTTGGACGGCCGCAGAACTAGAAAGTTACAAGCCGCTGAGCGTCAAATTCAAAGAGATCTTGCTAAGCGACCCGACGAGAGAGGAAATTTCTGAGGACGTGATCAATTTCATACGAGACTCGGCGGAACAGATCGCCTATGAAATTCCGCCAGTTGAGCGAAAGCGAATGCTTTGCCGACGATTCAAGAACACGCGCGTGCGATTCCGCTGTGTCTGGTCGTTTGGTACGGGTTTCTACGAATGCCATAACCAAATGATTGACGAATGGCTGGCCTACAAGCGGGATCTTGCCTTGATCACTTCTTGCGCCGAATGGCGCGACATCGGCTACCATGCGGATGATTGGAAAAATACCTTCGTTGGATATGACGTGCAATTTATTGAAAATCGTCTCGCAGTGATTACCCGATCCGACGGGAAAACCGTGACTTCCGTCCTTCAGATGGCAGATTTTCCATAAAAACCCGCGACTATCCTGATTTTTGCCCCGCTCGTAGGGCCGGATTTCTCGTTTGCTAATAAACGCTTTAGACTCAATAATGTAAATGCAATTTGCAATATCGCAAACCCCCGAAAAAAGAGCAAATTCGCTGAGAACAGCATAACAACCCACATAAATCAGAGAGAAGGCTCAGCAAAGCATTCTTCTCGAAAGCCGCAGAGAAAACATACTTGTATGACATGGCCTTTTTACAATATCCTACTATATATAAAAAAATAGTGTCTGTGTGTGTGTGTGCCACTTTGCATGCAACTTCCGTCAGGCTGTCCGGAGGATATCTCAAGAAGGGAAGGGTATTAGTCTACGTATGATACGCCATTAGGTGCGTAATGGCCACGAGATGACTGCGCGCATATCAGATTTTACAAAATCAGTAGTCTTCGACATTAAAATTATGTTTTTGTTGTAAAATCGGGAACCCTCTTTGGTAGGAAACAATTTGCATAAACTGGAAGTGGCGGGAGCCTATATGAAGAGCTAGAGAGTGACATTTTTCATTATTCACCTAGGAATGGAGAACCGTATGCAAGAATGCAAAATGAAAAATATGATTACTTTAGACGGGGCCAGGGTTGAAAAGGCGCGAAGCGGCTTTTCAACTCTGGTTTCTACTAATTATGAGCCGTGAAACTAGGTCGCTTAATTCCAGATGTTTCGCTTCGAGGGATTGCTTTATTTTTTTATCTGATTATGACCCTGAATTGCTTTATTTTTTTGATTTATCTAACGAGGGCAATGATTAAGTTTTCATGCCGCCCCGAAATTGATCATCAAGACCTTGATCTATAGATCACTGAGCAGGAATTGGCGATCGTATCAAATAAAAAAGTAGCCAGAAGTTACTGAAGCATATAACCATGCAATCATTAGTGTTTTTAAGAGATCAATCAAATCAAATGGTTCTTTGGGGATTATTGTGCAACTTTTGACTGCCCGGCACTCGCCAGGAGGTGGGAATTACGAAAACACCTGCGCGCTGATTTAGGTTTCCGTGCCTTCATGATCCGGCACACATTTATGAAACCCATTTTTTTTGTGTTTCACGCTTTTCGCTAGATTTTATCCTTGAATAAAAACGGTTGGACAACATTTTAGGAAATGGACAAGCCGGAGGTACTACCTGAACGAAGAACTTAATGGATCTCGGCCTCGATGGCGTCGATGATGTCCCAGTAATCGAGCGCTCCAAAGTCAGAATTTTATTAAAAACATCTTTCAACAAACCGGTCAGCTAATAAATATCGGCGATCAAATTTTTGAGTGGTTCAGAAAATTCCAGAAATTCTCAGCCTTCTCGCAGTATCACCGTTTCAGAGAAAGCGAGATTTCGAGCGGCCCGAAGTGGTTTCCAAAATGGCGCGGATCAGCTTCCCGTCTTTCAAAAGCCAGCTTCAACCCGGAGAGGTAAGTCCAAGATCATCTCACATACCCTCTCTCTCGCTCCCTCTCTCTCGCTCTCGCTCTCTCTCTCTCTCTCTTCACACACACACTCTCTTTTTTCCTATCTTCACAAATTAATCTAATCTAATCAGATTACTAAATTTCAGCAATTCGACTCCTTCAAAAGCTTGCCAACCTTCGTGAAGCATTTGCTCGTCTCCACATCAGCCACGACATCTATGCCTTCATCGATTTTGCCAGAACCAGTCGGACGAACTGGGAACTTGTCTGCACAAGTCCGCGCCGCTTCGCCGAGGTTGAATTTTTCGGCAGTGACGTCTGTATGCTGTACCATTGCGGATCGAAACGATATCTCTTAATAAGCCCTTCTGGGGCCCGCTCCTAAACGGTGCCAAAGTCACGACGCTGTACCCAGGTTCTCCCCGGAATTGCGAGTTTCCGGGGCTGCGTGTCGACGCGCTGGCGCTCAGGTCGCCTCACCTTTGGACTGTCTCGCAACTAGAAAGTTACAAGCCACAGGGCGTCAAATTCAAAGAGATCTTTTTATCAGTGAGTGAGACGCCTGTAGAGGATGTGTCTGAGGACGTTATCAATTTTGTACGAGACGCCGCGGAACGGATCGCCTATAGAATTCCGCAAGACGAGCACATATCAATGCTGTACCGACGATTCAAGAACTCACGCGTGCGATTCCACTATGTCAACGTTAAGAGTTTCCACAATTACCATATCCGATTGACTGACGAATGGCTGGCCTACAAGCGGGACCTTGTCTCCATCACCTCTTGCGTCCCCATATCTTCATTTGGGTGCCACTTCGATTACGCGTATGAAGATATTTGGAAAAAGACCCTCGCTGGATATGACGTGCAATTTATTGACAATCGTGTCGCAGTGATTACCCGGTCCGACGGGAAAACCACGACTTCCGTCTATCAATATCAACCGAGGGGATCTAACCTTGTTTCTTAGGATCCTTTTTCCGAGGACGTTATCAATTACAAGGATTTTTTTTCTCTCTAGGATCTTTTAGGATCGCAAATTGAATTGCGGAAGTGTTTTTAGCCGTCTTTTACTATTGCTAAAGTTACACAATTGACAGATTTTTATTAAAAGATACGAAAACATATTGAGCTAAAAACGGCTGTTGGTGGACGAAAATTAAGATTTTTGACAAATGTTAAGGGTTTCAGATGATTATTTTAGTTTAAATGTAATTTTAGGTTCGTAAGGACACTATTAAAATGCATCCTAAAGGTTACCTGAATTTTTTTCTGAATCTGAAGAATTTCGAGACTTAAACAAAAATGTTGGTCCTCTCCCCCGATAATGTGAATCTCAAAGGCTCAATTAATATCACCTCACTTGCGCAACCATGTTTGAAATAATATGCAGCATTACTACGAACAGGAGAGCGGATTAAATTTGGTAATGATTTATATACCGACCTTCTTTGCAGATATTTCGAGAATTTTGAATAAACTGATTTATTAAAACAGTCCCGCGCTTGCACGCAGGAAACCCCATAAATCAAGAACTTCCATTTTAATATCGCGATGATACTTATCTTCACAAATCCATAATGTTTTCGCGTCATTTCTTTTTACAAAAATATCGTTAGAAAAGGGCCGCCGCCTAATATCCGTGGTAAATTTCTGGAATTCATCTATGCTAACGGGCGTAGCAGCCAGGTTGGTAATATCGATGAAATTAGGGGTTTTCTCAAATTGGAGCCATTCTTCGATCATCTGCTCCAGGTAGCCATCAACACCCATGTTCTTGTAAGTGGGATCATAAAACCTCAGGCTGTCCGGTTTCAATTTGAGGTAATTCGGTAGCGGCGAGGTGATTCTACAAAAAGAACTTTAGCCTAATCAAATCTCATAAAAATAAGAAAGTAATAGTTTATTCGAAACCATAGTTGAAAACCCGCTTCGCGGCGCTTTAATTTGGCTCCATCTGGGACCAATAAAATTGTTAATTTGCATAATTCCGCCTTAGTCAAGCTGACAAAAATAAAAAACTCTCCTCTTTATATAAACTACATCTACTTCAGGCGTATGCTAACTCTTTCCTAACGAAGACGACGGCCGAAAATGTCCCAAAAACCTAATTTTGTTATCGAAAATAGCGTATTTTGACAATTCTAATAAGTGTGAAGTCGTCGCAGGAACATTACGCACCTGATGACGTATCGTACGTACCCTTAAACCGCCCCTTTATTGAATTATCACCCGTACATTATCACGCATACACAGACACTATTTTTTATATATAGAATTTGTTTATTTATTTTATAGATTAATTATATTTATGGCTATTTTTTTCTAATATCAGTATTTGACTTTAAATGCTTACCCGCATCGGACCTTTTCCGCAAATTCGTTCAGCCAATCAAACAGCCAGGGATTCGGCGGCATGAGCGTGAGATCAACGAGTTCATACTTGCTCCGAGCCGGACGATGTCTGATTAATATTCCAAGTAGAGTCTCGGCAGGGAACAGAAGCTTGATCCGCCGGGCCTTGATTTCGAAATATGGCCCATCGGCGCGGAGCAAAAATAGCCACAACACGGTGGAATTTCCGAAAAGCATCCGGAAGGTCGGTTCGCTCATCTGGAGCGTCGCGCGGGACATGGATTTGTGGTAAGTGTGGTATTCGCCATCTTGGTACATCAAAGTGCCTTCCCAATATTTTCCGGGGGTGCACTCGGCAATTTTCCAAATTTGCTTGCTGGTTTGCGCGAAATTGAGCAGCTCCTTTTCGTCGAGAAACTGGATAATGCGATGCTGGATCACGGCTGGGAGGGCGAGGAAGTCCATCACCTGGAAAGAGGATTTATTAGATTTTACAACAATAAATTAGAAAAAAGAAACTAAATTCATTCAGAACCGCAGCGGCAAGGAAAATTTGGAAACCGGTGCTTTCGAATTATCGGGGGGACCAACTTTTTTCTAACGATCTTACTTTTCAAAAACAAATAGTGGAAATGTCTCTAAATCGTTTTTTTTGCTATTCCTAAACGTGAAAACTTTACAACTTTGTATTAAAAATATCGAAAATATGGATTTTCCGCCCAAAAATGGTTGAGTTTTGACCCAAAATCGATTTTTAGAAGTTTTTTAGGCAGTTTTTAGTTGCAATTTAGTTATTTGTTGCACATCACACTATTAAGTCACTTTGTTTTAAACAATTATGCGTCTATGCGTTTCTAAAATTTTACAAAAAAAATCGGAGATAGAAATCAAGGAATCAACCAGAAATGGATCTTAAAAATAACCGGAGATAAAAATCTACAACAGAGATAATTCGCTTGCAACAGAAATGGGGGACAACGCATGTTTTGGACCCGGATCGATCAATCGGGAACGTGGGGCGGCACTTGCTAAAGGGCGTAAACCATCTAAAACCGGGCAATACGTACCGATACGTATCGAAAAAATGAGTAAGGTTGATCGCATATGCTTGCTCATCCGATCAAAACTGCTGAACCTATAGGTTATAGCGCCTACTTCCTTGAAGCAGAAATTGAGGATTTGAGTGTAGTGTCAGTGTATTAAGTTTTTCCGGAATTTTTTTGTGTTCTAACTACTGTTTGTAGGGAGCTTGCCAAACGCGCTCAACACACAGATGAAACGCGTTATTTCCGGCCATAAAAATCTATTCGATATACAAGGAGGATCGATACCATGAATTATTTATGACTCTCTAACCTATAATTGAAAAAGTGCATCAACTTTCTGGCGGCTGTATTAGGCGGTTCGCCAGCACAGACCTGGGCCTGCAATATGAAATTTATAGTGCTTCTTTCTTGCAGTTTGGCGTTAGAGAACACGATCGTCGTAAGTTTTCGCTACTTTTAATCAGAATATTTGGTTCAAGGGCACAAACTTCGACGCGGACAACAATGACAACGAGAAGAACCTGACCAAATTAGACGTCGAAAACCCAAACTAGATTGATTTAAGCCTCACTTTAGCGCCACTTAAAAATCGTCAATGGCTGGCCGACTACAATCGAGAAGTTTCCATTTATCGTATCCCTTCAAGACCTACGGCGACATGGGTGGGTTAGGTGCTGGTTCAGCCTCTGATCACCGTACTGGAATTTTAGAAGATATGGCCATATGTGCGGCGCCTCCATAATTGGACGTCACTGGATCATGACTGCCGCGCACTGCTTGACGAAGGAATATAGTAATCAGCTGTAAGTTCTAACGTTAAAAATTTTTTAGTATTTAACGAAGCCTTTGATTTTGAATTTGAAAAAGTAGTCAACGCTCTTAACTTTGTTAAATTACTCGAATATACTAAAAGTCGCTAGCACACGTTAAATGGCAGGTTTTCTATAGCGGGTTGAATTTTGGGTGCTTTAGATGACCCTTTCAGGATGGATAACGTCATGCAGCTTCGCATTGTCGTGGGAGCAACAACTGTCGAACCAGAGCCCGATGCAGCTGCGGTATCTCAATTCAAAGCTTTTCCCGTCGGTTAAGGTATTTTACAGCGTTGAAAGCGTGCACGTCTCCCCCTGCTGGATGGTGAGACCAAAAAAAGTGGTCGAGTGTGACATCGGGCTCATAAAAGTGAAGTTTCTAAAAAGACACTTCAGCATCACGCTCGCCCCAAGAAGGTCAATTGAACCAGCTTTCAGACCACCAAGGCCATCGACTTCACGACTCGGGTGCAGCCCGTGAAGCTCTGGCAGCACACCCCGCTCTATCGACTCGGCGATGTTGCAGTTTTAGGCTGGGGGATGACCACCCGGGATCAGAAACTGCGTCGGTTTTTAGTGCAGGGCTTGGGGGCCACGCTTCCAGAGAAAACCTAAAACATTCATAGAACTACGTTTTGTAGTTAGAGATTCAGCGATTCCATGCGTCATGCCCCTGTAACGCAAAAATGTTAACATCATGAAAAACCCACTAGCGAGGGCCGAGCTTAAAGGGCTAGTTCAACTTTTGGAGCTTGGGCTGGTACCTTGGGAAACTATGGACGTAGGCACAGTGCGCCCGAACAGTCCCCCATTACGGCAGCTATTAGAGATCGGAGAAATGAGAGAGGCGCAGACACAAAAACGCAGAGAGGGTTCGACTCCTGGTCACGGAAATTCTTTTGTTTTATTGGCTGAACTAGCCCTTTAAACGAGACAAAGACAGCGTTTATTCAACCCCCTGGGAGGAGGGCTTAAATTTTTTGGCAAAGAGCTATCAAGGCAGAGAGCGTGCCTAGTGGCGAGACACAGAGATTTCCAGCGCGTAACCGATCGATTGATCTCGAGCTTATCTCTTTAAGTGCGTTTAAAATTTTAGGATCTTACTTTGTTACGGGCAGGAAAAGATGTCACTTTCGGGCAAGTACGCTAGTTGTTCAGTCATTTCGAAAGATGATGTGCCTTATTGAATGAGCTAGATGGCCACTGCAAAACTTGAAAAACGCCTAGAAATGATTTCGTGCAGGCCCTAAAGCGACATCCCCTTTCTTTCAGCACCACAGCCGAACACACTCCGTGGCGTATATTTGCAACCGATCAAATGCCACAATTATCGAACGTTGTGCTTAAAGGCCGGCTACGGATATGATGCTGCACACGTACTGAAAATCACAAGAATTATGGGCAGTTTTCAGGGTGATTCCGGTGGCCCGGTTGTCGCGCACATCAAAATGGTACAGGGAGAGCCCGAATATGTCCAAGTTGGCATCGTCAGCGGCGGATTTCGTAAATTGGAGGGTAGATGGCATAGTGAGTGACCTCAACCGATGATCGTTGAAATTTAGCGTTCTGTCAAACACCTTCTAGTCATCCTAGGAACTTCATCTCATATTTCTGCTTAGGCCTAAGCGGAAGCCTAAGCAGAAGCCTAAGCCTAACAAGCCCATTATTTTCTAGGTTCTAGATCCTTAGCTAACTGTTTTTGTTTCAGATCGAAACACGGATGTCTCCGAATTTTGTGACTGGATCCGCGACACCACCAAGTCCGATTTCTGCTTCCGCAAGCCGAACTAATGAGATTCATTGACAAACTGATTCAACGGTTGAAAGTTGTGATTGTAATCTTCAATCTTCGAGAAAAGCGTTTTGTCATCAATGCTCAGAAAATGGCTTTTGACATCAATTTCAACTTTCAATAATGTGCTGAGGTTAGTAAAGAACCGCAGCGCAAGTACATCAGTTGAAACTACTAAAAACTATGAATTATTCACCTGTCTGGTTTTTTATTGAAAAACTATGCAAAACCGCTCCCGAGCACGTTATAAGCCATGCTTGAATTCACAGCACACAAAAAGGGAGTAGTTCCATGAAGGTTTTTCTGCTATTAATTTGCAGCCTTGGGCTGGAAACGGAGACATCTGCGGTAAGTTTAGCCTTTGACAAATACCGAAGAATTTTTAGGCTACAAATGGCAGCCTCGAAAACACCGACAATAACAGTAGCAGTAACACCACCGGATTAGACGTCAGCGGAAGATTTTGCGAATTTCTGATCATTCTTATTTTAGCGACATTTGAAAATCATCAACGGATTTCCGAGAATGATCTCCAAATATCCTTTCATAGTGTCTCTCCAAAAATGGCTTCACGATGAGTAAGTAAATAAAATAATGTGCCCAAAGAAATCTCTGAAGGGTAATTTTTTTGTTGCATTTAAAGGTACACTAACGTCTCGTGGGTTTGGTTACCGGCCGGTAACCGTCCGCGGGATAGCAAACAGGGTTACGGTAGGGGCTCGCCGCGGAGCAAAACCGAACCCGGACCACTCGCCTGGGGCAAGCGCTTTCGACCACCAGGCCATGGGACAGACGGGAGAGCGGGGGAGGGGGAGGGGATAAGAAGGGTCGGGGCCTGCTGCGGCCAGGAGCCCGAATTCCCGACCACGAACCTAATTATTGCACGAGATTTTAGTGTACCTTTAAGCGTATATTTTCACGCTTGCGGCGCTTCGATCATCGGAAGGCATTGGATTATGACGGCTGCCTATTGCCTGACAAAGAAATATAGCCGTGAGTTGTGAGTGTTCTGAAATTTGGCAAAGATGGAACGGAAGGAGACATAAAGCGAGAGACAGAGACAGAGAGAGAGAGAGAGAGAGAGAGAGAACCATGTACCATACCCCTACAGGAAGGATATGAAGCTATTTCGGATTGTGGCTGGTGCGACTACGGTGGAACCTTCCCCCGATAATGGCGCGGTAGTTAAGCTCGAATGGTTTTTCACATATAATGCAGGTATTTCATCGCATCCAACGGGTGTTTATCCCTCCTTGCTGGATGATCGAACGGGCGGAATTGCGCTGGGACTGCGACATTGGCCTAATAAAGGTAGTAGAAATACATATTTTGAAGCTTGGACCGCGTAAAAGTTCCAATCTCCACACAAATCACAACAAACGCACATTTCAGACGATCGATGCAATCGATGTCACGCCACGGGTTCAACCAGTGAGATTGTGGAAGTATGCTCCAGTCTACGACCAGAAGGAGGTCGAAATCATCGGCTGGGGAAGGATCAATGAAGCTGAACCGGGTTGGAATTTGGCATTGTTCTTACAGTTGTTGCAAATGCCAACAACGGAGGGTTTCGTGGTGAAATTGGTTTTGAAGATTTGGGTCCATGGCACCTAACCGTCATCCACTTCCAGCCCCATGGCCGAATATGCTCCGTGGTTACTACGGGCAACCCATCAAATGTCACTCATTTCGCACAATATGTGTTAGGGCAGGACGTGACCACGATGTCGGCAGTGTTAGTGAACATTGTGCCGAGCTTATCTATGCTCAAATCAGGGAGATTCCGGCAGTCCGGTGGTAGCAAAAGTCCAGATGCCGTGGGGCAAGTCCGAATATGTGCAAGTGGGGATCGTTAGTACCAGCTGGGAGGATTTAATAAATAGATGGCATAGTGAGTTGCCTAAATTTTTAATTTCAGCTCAGAAAGCTTATAGGATGCTGGTTTCAGATCAAAACACGGAAGTCTCCGAATTTTGTGACTGGATCCGAGACACGAGCGGAAGTGACTTTTGTTATCGCAGGCCCGCGAAGATATTTTCTTGACCGCATCGGAATAAAGCTTCCTGGCAACCCCCTCGTTCATAAAGTTTTTATGCCAGAAACAGACAATGCGTAGCGCTGTCCCCGGAGGAAAATCGTTCGGTTGGAGGATCTGAATTTTAAACAAGCTTTTAAGCAATAACCAGCAAAAATGCAAAGTGGATTCGGCAGAGATTCGTATAAAGCAATCTGATCTTTGTTTTTGCGTCATATTTCACGATTTTCAGCGTTGAAAAGATGCAGTTTCTTGCAGTTCCACTTTTCAGTTTTCTAGTTTTCTCGGTGAGATTTTGGGTTTTTGAGCATCTCAGATAATTATCAGGTTGCGGCAAGACCCGGAAATCAGACGTCACCAATAGAGGTTGGTTATAAGAAGGTTTCACATGAATTTTGTACCTTTAGAGACATCTTAAAATACCCTACGGCTACCCTCGAAAAATTGAAGACTACCCGTTTGCGGTGTCGATGCGAAAGTATTATGATGGGTAAGAAATTGTGCAAAACTTTTCGATTTTTTTGAACGGTACCAACAGAGGTATCTCGTTCAGGAGCGTAAAGCATCACTGCACCGCCAGCATCATTGGGGTGAACTGGATTTTGACGGCGGCCCATTGCGTCTGCGAGCATCCGATTTGTACAAGATTGTGGGTTGAGTTTTTCCAAGGGGATCGTACCAGAAAAAAAATCCATTTTACAAGAAAGTCATTTTTCCAGGTCTCCAACTCTACGCTTTTAGGGACACCATCATCCCCGATTACGTACTGGTCTACGGGGCAACCAAAGTTGGGCCGGATGCGGATCAGGGCGCGGTTTATTCAAACCGTGTTGCCTCGGAATGATCGACTTTTTAGATATACAATTCAATTACGAAGGCCCATATTCACCCGGACTTTAACGCAAAACGTCTGAACGATATTGCGCTGATCAAGGTAGGGAGAGAGAGCGAGAGAGAGAGAGAGAGGTAGAACGCCATTTCCAGACCAAGGACCCGATCAAATTCTCCAACAAGGTCAAGCCTGTACATCTTTGGAAGAATGTCCCCTCCTATAACCTGGACAGAGTGGAGATTATCGGCTGGGGAGTGACGAGGCCGGATGCGGACAGTAAGGACTATCTGAGGCCTGAGGCTAGATTGCGTTAGAATTCGACCCGAAAATACCGTTCGTTGCAGCCCTCCCGGACCCCAATCTCCTTCTCGGCTACACGACCAAAATTTTACCGGCCGCAGAGTGCGATCGATTCCAGATGCTGTGCGCAAAAGCCGGGCCGCTGCTCGACCACGGCGCGGTAGGTGCAATTTAGACTCAATCTACATGAAAATAGGCATTCCGTTTCGAGACTGAAATATTTATTTATATACAAAAATCCACTCATTTAGGGAGATTCCGGAGGCCCCGTCGTCTCCAGGGTCCAGATGGCGCCCCCTGACTACACCTGGGTTCAGGTAGCCCTGGTCAGGTCAGGTTACCCGGATGTGTCGCAGATGTGGCATAGTGAGTTTCTACAATCAAGAAGCACGTTCATTCTTACTTTGTTTCAGACATGAACACCGAAATCGCACCCTATTGCGATTGGATCTTCGAAAAGACCGGCACCGACTTTTGCTACCGGGGCCCTGGATAATTTAGTGATCGTGATAAATATTGATTTGCGGCCTATGCGGCAAAATTCAAAAAATGGAATGAATTGCAAAAGCAAAACTGACCAAATTTGCCGTTTTCGCTTGGTTTTCAACGCCACATCAGGAGAAGAATCTTTCAATTTATACAGCACGGAAACTATTTGGGGTTTGGAATTTTTCATGCTGGACGGACGCCCTTTTCGTAGAATTTTCAAATCTACTCGTCCCAAAATGTTGTCCCTAGCCGCTTACTGGCCCGTTCTGGTATTTATTAAAATAGCTCAGGTAAATTTTTATGCACTTTCCGAAGTCAGGTGGAAAAATTTAGGGACACTTACCCGCCTATCGTCACATGAAAATTGTTGGTGGTGGAGAAAAAGAGATCACCGATTATCCATTTATGGTTTCGTTTCTGAACACAAGGAATGGCAAAATGTCAGTATCCAAGACACCGGAACGACTGAATGACTTCGCTGACATTTTTTTCCTCTAGGGTTCCAAATCCCTACTGTGGCGGCTCGATCATTGCCGAAAGATGGGTGTTGACGGCTGCGCATTGCTTCCGTACGTCGTAGGTTAAAAGTATCGATTTTCTGCTCGACTTAATCTTTCTATTCCGAATTAATCCTTCCTAGATACGACAAAAACGGCGAGCCAGTTATCATGGGAAGCACAAATGTCGTGCGAGAGTTTGGACCCGGAAAGGTTTGTGATAGGAGATTTTCTTCGCAAATAAAATTCAGCACGAGCTAACGTTTTAGAAAATCGGGGTTTTAGCAACAATCGACGATTTTAAACATCTATCAGCATCCAGACTTCAAACCTACAGTTGCCGATACATGTTGCGATATCGCGATTGTTGAGGTGAGGAGAGAGAGAGAGAGAAGAGAGAGAGAGAGAGTGAGAGAGAGAAAAAGAGAGAGATGTGCACTAATCGTGTTCCTATTATTTTTCAGCTATCCTCCTGGCTAAATTACACAGACTCGGTTTCTCCTCTAAAGTTGTGGAAATCACCAATTCCGGCGAACAGTGAAATCGAAATCCTGGGATGGGGTCGCAGAAACTGGACGAGTAAGTTGATTGCGGCTACCGTCCGGTAACTTAAGGCTATTTTAGCCCCTTCTTCTCCTCATCTATTCGGCTTCAAAACCACCCTGATACCCGAGCCAACATGCGACGGAGCGGACGCGCAGCAGATTTGTTTCCGCACTGATGCTGCGGGATCGTGTGCATGGTAGGATTACAGGATTCTTTTTGATTGATTAGAACTGTAAAATGTGGTATTTGGCTTCTCATAGGTTCGCTACGTATTTTCAGGGAGACTCCGGTGGCCCCGTGGTCACCAAGATAACTCAAGGTGACGGAAACAGGTTTTGGGCCCAAATCGGCGTAATTTCTGGTACCTCGGAGCCGAATTGTGGATTCCAAAGGGAACATACAGGTTCATTTGCATCTACTCTAAATTTCCGTTTTTTAGGAGTTGCCGTCGACATAATCCCATTCTGCGACTGGATCCAACAAGTTACAAAACTATCGCTTTGTTTTTCGTCACAATAAATATTCATACAAGTTTTTTAATCAAAATTCGATCTGCAATACGTCCAATCCAATTTTATAAATATTCAAACAAAAATGAGCCACTCGAAAAAAAGATTGACATCAGTAACCGATGTTTTTCCTCGTTTTTCTACTTCGTTTTAATGTTGCTGTAGGCCAAAATGAAGTCAATGAAGCTACACTCGAGAAGATCGCGGCTAATTCGACTGTTTTAGATAGAAATGTAAGTGATAATTTTAAACGTAACGTTACATTAATTAAGTAAACTGAAAAAATTGATGTAAGGTAATATGGGTAAAGTAACGTAGCGCGTAAGCTACATAAAACAGCTCAATTCAGGTAAAAATCATCAACGGTGAAGAGAGAAATATCATTGACTATCCATTCGCCGTATCGATCCAAAGAGTTGCGGGGTAACTAACAGAAATTTTTAAGAAAAAGAAATCTTCTATCTATTTAGCACCAACCCTTTTTGCGGCGGTTCGATCCTGGGCTATTCCTGGGTCTTAACAGCTGCCCACTGCCTATACTGGGATGGTGTTAGGTAACATTTTTTTGGAATTTGTTATTTTCGAATTTTAGAGCCGACTTTTCCACATGGACAATTGTTGCCGGATCAGCGAGAGTCGGTCCGAAAGGGATAGCAAAAGCTGTGCGTAAAATTTATGACAAGAAGAATTATTTTTTTGCAGCAAACTCGAAAAATCAAGGCCGCCATCTCCCATCCTACTTTTAATTTGTCGTCCACGACCGGTGAAGCGGATATAGCGCTATTAAAGGTAATGGTGTAAAAACCAACTCGGATCGAGTTGGTATTTACACCCTTCAAAAGATCATCGTTACCCTAATAGCTAGAGAGCAATTAATATAATTAAAATATAACACTCTTCGGTTTTCAAAGATTTCGGTCTTGAAATCTATGAGTTAAATGCTCATATTGAAAAAGGAAAAGCGCTTGTTTTCTCGCCTAGCCAAGAGCTTTCGATGGATAGCTGAATCGTCAAAATCGAAAGTTTTTGCGGCTCGCTAGAGGGGGTCGATTTCTCTTGGGTCACCTTATAGACGTTCTACGTACTATAATTTGCACTATATTGTAATATACTTTAATAAACCTTGTTTGTTTTAGCTAGATTCACCGCTACACTTTAACCAAAACGTCGGCAGGATATCGCTTTGGGCAAATATCCCACTGACAAAAATCCGGAGGATCGAGGTGCTTGGTTGGGGCCGGACGACGCCGGAAGGAAAGCTATACTCGGCTGTCTCGTTTTTCTCATTTATTATTCATTTTTGTGGGGTTTTGTTTAGGTTCAACAGCATTCCAACTTCGCGGTTTTTCCACAAGCCTACTCCCTCAAAGAGATTGCCGTCGCCGGGCCTCGAAACAAATTTGTGTTCGAAACGGCCCTATCACGGGGACCTGCCTTGTAAAAACAATTCATATAAATTTTAAACTTTAGCGTTTCAGGGAGACTCTGGAGGTCCTGTCGCCGCTGAGGTAGAACTCTTTAAACGCCGAAAATTCGAATGGGTCCTAGTCGGCGTGCACAGTCAAAACCCGCAGGGGGGCTGTAAATTCGATCAGTTTGGTTATGGTAAGTAGATTTTATCGTCTTTCAATTCTTCCAATTCCTGTCCTCGGATATTGTAAAATTAATTCTACCTTTTTTCAGGCATTGCTATCGAAGTCTCAAAGTACTGCGATTGGATCCGAGGAATGTCCGAAAACGATTTTTGTTGGCGACACCCTGTTCCCAAATAATAGTTTTATGGAAATATAGGCATTCCCGTTTGTACCTTTCCTGTTTCAAAGTCAAATGTCCAATATCAAACACGGCCCTTCATTACATATACAATATTAAAACCGCAGCCGGCGCCCAGTAGTACTTTTTTGTTCCGTATGTCAGCAAGATGGGAATAAAGTTTTTACTTTTTCTGATGCTGTTGTTTTTCGTTTTCTGCAAAGAAAGCACAGGTTTAGAGGTAGGTTCCTTAGCGCAAGCGCAACAAGGCTGTTCAGCGAAACACAAAAATCGTTAATGGACAAGTGCGCTCTATCCAGAATTACCCCTTTATGGTGTCGCTGCAAACTCGCGACGAAGATCAGTGGGTGCCCACGAGAAACTATACGATATCCGCTTGTTCAGCTGGCTGCAACATCGATGTGGGGGCACGCTGCTCGGTCACAGCTGGGTGCTCACGTCTGCACATTGCTTTACCGGTGGTGATCCTGATAATCGGGCCCGGCCGTAAGTTCAGCCAAAGCCATAGCCTGACAGAGTCAATTCGCTAATTCAAAATTCGCATTAGTCGGAATTCTTACAATTAGATACAACGCAAGCCACTGGACGGCGATTGCTGGCACCAACCACATTGATGAATGGGGATCACCTGAGCAGCAAGCGGTACCTTACAATTGCCAATCGTAAATGCTCATCACTCGGTGCTTTAGCAGCATCGAGCAGTCACCGAAATCCATCTTAGACCGGGATGGATCAGGGAGGGCGATCATGCGGGCGACATCGCGTTGTTAAGGGTAAGTTTTGATTTGAATAGCCTTGATGTCGTGATTTCCCGAAACGCACGATCTACGCATTTTCAAAATTTTTCAACGCGTCGATAACTTTGTCAAATTTCAGCTGATCGGCCCGATAGCCCAAAGCATCTGGACAAAGAATATCGTGCTTTGGAAAAATGTGCCGTGGCACCTGGTCAAAGAAGTGGAACTGCTTGGCTGGGGAAGGACGGCGGCTGATTGTAAGCGCATTATCCTTCTAAGAAATTCAGAAAGATACTTAAAATAATCGACATAGATAGGGTGCAGATACGATTTCAATCGTTGGTTGCAGCCGACACCTCCGCAAAGCTTCAAGGATATTATACGCGAAAGGTCCCCGATGAACGTTGTCGAGAAGCAAGGTTGTCCACGATGTTTTGCACGGCAACCGGGCCTGTCATCGGAACCTGCATGGTATGTTAATGGTGTTCCGGTTTTTCGCTCATTTTCCACTATTACCGAATATCATTTGACAGGGGGACTCTGGTGGTCCAATTATTGCCCGATTGGAGTTGTTCAAGAAGCGCTTCGAGTATGTGCAGCTTGGTATCATTACAGCCGGGCCGGGAGACTGTGATTATTCTAAGGAACATCCGGGCAAGTTTTGGTAAATTCAACAACCAAATTATTTGAAATGGCAGTTTCATCAGCGTACACTCCAAAAATGGCTAAATTTTTAGCGGTTGCGACACGCGTTGACGCATACTGTGAATGGATTCGAACGGTGACCGGGACCAATTTTTGCTATGAGCATACACATGGGGTTTGGTGAATAATGAGAACTCACACTTTTTTGTGTTGAAGGAATTTCTGCTTTTTGTGTGTTTTGAATAAAAAGGTGTGAAACATTTGAGTCTTACTGTATGGGCAAAAAAAACGAGCAAGCGATTCTGGACTTTGAGGCTTTAACTGTCAAAAATCACAGTTATAAAATTTCGGACGCATAAATTCGCGCACCAATGTTCTTTCGTTGCGAATCCGATACATGGCTCGCTTTTTAATAGTGAGACATTCGCTATTTTTTATAATCGAAGAAATCTGCAAATTCGGTGTTCAAAAATCGCCGTTATTAAATTCCTGGCTCTCAAGCCACCATAACTTTTGTGCCACAAAGATTTCGAACATGCTAAGCCTATGTTTTCTTATCAGCTTTGCTCAATCGGCAGAGGTATACGTCACCTTACCTCTATTACCTCTGATGATTTCAGGCAGCTGGAAAAGCTGAAAATCTAAGTTCTCCTCTAAAGGTGAGTCGCGAAGACTTGTTAGTAGCAAGATAGCGTTTTTAGAGAAACATCAAAATCATCGACGGCCAGCTGCGCGCCATCGACAACTACCGCTTCATGGCGTCCATTCAAAGGCCCAGAGAGTCAAAGTAGGGTTTTGGCACCAAAAAGCAAGACATTGAACCCGAGCGCAGCTTAAAAATTTTGCCGTTCAGCAGAAACGAATTGATCCATCACTGCGGCGCGTCAATCATTGGGTATAGCTGGATATTAACAGCTGCCCATTGCGTGACGAAGGAGGACGATAGATGGCAACTGTCGGTTGATCCAGCGGCTTATGAAAATTTTTTCTATACCTTCAGGAAAAACCTGACCGGATGGGTCGTGGTCGTGGGTACCGCTCAACTGGGGCGCAATGGCTCTCCAGATCGTGAATCGGTAAGTAATTCGGTTCTTTCGCATTACGGGGGCATTACCTTTAGTATAAGTATAGAAATGTGTTTTAATAGTTTTTTAGTAATATATAACTATATTTAAACTAGAAAACTGTCTAGAGCTTTAAGAAAATGTTGAAAAAGCCGGTGTTTTGGTCAAAAATCGGTCTTTTTTGGCTAATAATCAATATGGCTTATATTTTTGACAAAAATTTGTAAAAATTTGAGGAGAGTAAAGAACCTTTAAAAAACACTTCCACTATTCTTATTTGTGTAATTAGGAATTAGGATACAACGTAGCCCGCCTCCCCGATAATGGGCAAGAACCAGTATTTCGACATTTTATCGTTTTCATAACAACCTAGATAAAATTATATTTCAGCAAACGGTCCGCATAAAAGCCGCGCATCGACATCCGAGCTACGCGTCTGGGGGTAGGAATGAGATACGGTATGACGTCGCGCTGCTGGAGGTATGGATTTCTGAATTAGGCTACACTTTACTTTACCCCCCGCCCCCCCCAGCCGCAATGAGTTTTGGCTATAACTTTTTGATTTTACATTATTATGGGCTCAAATTAAAAATGTTGATATATTTTTTAACGCTCTATCAAATGGCGTTGCAAAAATCCCGACAAAATAAGCGAAAATACCGAAAACTTTGTGACCCTTCGGCTGTGGGGGCGGGGTTAAAGTAAAATCTTACCCTGAATTACGTTGGTCAACTGCGGTATGTGGTGTCTAGTTGGAAAGATCCTTACGCCCACGAGGTATCGCCAGGATCAATTTGTGGAAACACCTGCCGATAGAACAGGTCGATGAGATCGAGGTTCTTGGTTGGGGCAATACGGAATCCGGAAGTAGGAAGACATGGTGTCCCCATAAAAAACGCCCCACTCGACGCAGAGTATCGGATCGGAATGGTGGTTACACCATTCGAAAGCCCTTCAACCGCGAATTTTCAACCATTTTCAAAACCGTGTTTTCATTTTGATGCGCTGTTTTACAATCCATTTTGTAAGATTTTGCGATTTTTTGGGTGTTGCATACGAGCTATTTTCCCTCAATTTCTCCATGCAAAATTACCGGAAGTGGCCGTTAATGAGATGCAGAGGCCGTTCCTTAATGTTTTTAAATTCGTTATATAAAATGCCTCGTTTAAATTAAAACATGGTTTTGAAGATCTTTGCAAACCCGTCGTCAAGGGCTTTCGAATGGTGTAACTACCATTTCGATCCGAAACCTCTGGGTCGGGTTAGAAGGGGTGTCTTTTTATTGGGTCACCTGGTACAGCCTTGACTGCCTTTCACTCTTCAGGCTTTCCAACGAGATTTCTTCGTGGCTTCAAAGCCACCCTTTATAAGCCTTGTGACGTGCCGAGGTCGATGTTTTGCTTCGCCGGGCTAAATGGGGAGGGCACGTGCTATGTAGGTCGTATGCTGGGTTAAGAGTATAAAGTGTCGTTTTAGGCTGATTCCGGTGGCCCGGTCTTTGCAAAAATGGAGCTTTTCCCGAACAAATTCGAATGGGTCGAACTCGGCGTTGTCACGGGACACGGAAATCTGCATTGTGACTATCATGAAATTCCATGGGGTTGCATTGGGCTTTCTTGCTCAAATGTCCTTTTTAGGGTACTCCGGATGGCTGGGCAGCTACTGCGGCTGGATCGCCGCCATATCCGGATCTAATTTCTGCTACGATCATGTTTATGAATATCGCAAATGATAAAATAATGTATTACATAGCATGCTCTAGATTGAATCGTTAGACGATTTTCACCGTAATGGTGCTGTCACGAAATTTCTGCTAAGCAGTCGACAAATAAACAGACAGACAAACAGACAAAGAGAAACAGCCAAAATCTGTAGCTGTTGAATTCGAAATGATATTGGACGTGGTACGAAAATAGTTTCTTGCAAAATTGCTCTAGTATCGACATCGTCGAAGGTTACGCAGAAAACAAGGATTTTGAATTTTTGATACACATGTTCTACTTCCTCCTTGTGGCCGGACTTTTTGCAAACGGACAAGTTGTCGAAGCCTTGAATGCTTCCGGCTTAGCCCCGGATGTAAGCCTGGGATTATATTCTTGATAAACCTTTATTTTCAGAGAAACATCAAAATCATTGGAGGTGAATTGCGCGACATCGACAACTATCGCTTCATTATCTCCATCCAACGCCCGAGCCGGGCTGGGGAAGTTTTTGCCTAGTTTTTAATTTTTAGCTTACCAGCTTCTCAGGCTCCCTCACTATCTCTCTCTCGCCTCTCTCTCTCCGCTTCTCTCTCTCTCTCTCTCCCCGTCTCTCCCCATCTCTCTCGCTATTTTTCTCTCTGTTGCAAATCAAGGGTGCGATGGTGCGTATTTAATTTTAGTGATGATACGTACTATCATACATGCGGCGGGACGATCCTCGGCCATAGCTGGATTTTGACAGCTGCCCATTGTTTGACCGAGAAAAATGACAACAGCGTGCTGTACGTTGCTAACAAGGTGAACTGCAAAGAGTGAATTTCAGAAATAACTTCACCGATTATATCGTGGTTGCTGGTACGTCTCGGCTTGATAAAACCGGATCACCGGAACCCTGGGCGGTAAGGCACTTTACTGATGATTAAATTGAAGTTATCAATCCACCATTTTCCAGCAAAAAGTCGGCATCAAGAACGCGTTCACGAGTCCAAAATGGGCTAGCGCGGCGCGGAACGAGAAGCGATTTGACGTTGCGCTACTGGAGGTATGAAAAGTAGTATATTTGTAGAAATTTTAAACTTTAACTAAATTCCAGTTGAGCGAACCGCTAAAGACCCTTGGGACGGCCCGTATTAATTTGTGGAAAAATTTCCCGGTCGAGCTAGTCGATGAGATCGAGGTGTTGGGCTGGGGACGGACGGACCCGGCAGGTCGATTTCCATTTAGAGCTTTTACCAATTTTAGCACGCTCCGTCAATTTCCTGCGAGGCTACAAAGCCACCTTCTACCGTCCCTGCAAGGTGCCCAAGTCCATGTTCTGTTTTGCAGGGTTGCATGGTGAAGGCACTTGCTATGTAGGTATAGCATCAAATACCTAAGCCTAAGCCTCAGTCTAAGCCTAAGCCTAACCGAAGCCTATGCCTAAACCTAAGCCTAAGTCTAAGCCTAAGCATACACTAAGCCCTAAGCCTAAGCCTAAGCCTGAGTCTATTCTAAAGCCTAAACTGAAGTTTAAAGGGGCTCCGAACTGCCAAATCAAAGCCCTTTTGGGAGGGCTCTTTGATTTCTGGCAAATTGCCAGCGGGCGCTGCGAGACAAGAGCCCTCACTCTTTCGATTTTTGCGCGAAGTCGTTTTTGCCCGGTTTCTTTGTGAAAACACTATAATTCGCGCATTCTGAGCCCATTTTTGAAATCCTCACTCAATTTTAAATAGTTTTGGTGTTTTAATCATCAAATTTGGCCCAGAGACAGCCGAGAACGTGATTTCGAGGTGACAACAGGCAATTTCAAATTTTGCGAGCTTCCCGGCCCCTGGGCGTACAGAGGCCTCGACGTACAGGGCTCCGATTTTCGGACTGTCACTCATTTTTGGCATTTCGTAGCCCCTTTAAACCCTTTTCTAGGGAGATTCTGGGGGCCCGATCATTGCCAAAATGGAATTATTCCCGAACCAATGGGAATACGTGCAGCTCGGTGTAGTCACGGGGCACCTCGGCGCTGGTTGTGACTATCTGGACATACCATGGGGTATCCGGACCCAACTAATACGACTAATCGCTCCATTTTAGATTTCTCCAACTGGATAAACAAATATTGTGGATGGATCCGGAAAACCACGAAATCTAACTTCTGCCATGACCATGTTTACGAATATCCGAAGCGAGAAGATGTTTGGAAACTTTCTGGAGACCGAACAGTGTTGTACTGAAACGAAAAATCGTCAGAATAAATGGAGGGATTGGCGGAATCAATGAAAATAATGAGAAAAAATCTTCGGATCTATTTTTAGCGCCTGCAAATTATACAGATAAGGTGAATTGAAAATGTTATTGCAGCCTCTGTTGCCATAATCCCTTTCTCCTTTTCGATTGTTTTTTCGGGTTTTCCGTTTCGGGCGTGCGAACCAACGAGATGAAATTCTTGGTTCTTCTAGGCTTCTTTATCGACTACCTTTTAACTCAAGTAAGTGAGCTTTCTAGGCGGCAATCATTTTTAGGGAACTGACACCTTGGAGGGGTTTGGGAATGCCAGTTTATCGCCAAAGGTGGCTTTTCATATATTTTTCTATCTTGGCTTTCAGAGAAATATCAAAATCGTTGATGGTGAATTGCGGGACTTCGCAAACTATCGGTTTATCGTCTCGATTCAAAGCCTGACCAAGTCAAAGAAGGTTTTGCGAAAATTAGGGATTGACACACCACTTTATGGCCTTGAAATTTGTCATTTGTAGAATTATATTTTTGTAGAAAAGGCTACTTCCATCAATGTGGCGGGTCGATACTCGGCTATAGCTGGCTATTGACTGCTGCTCATTGTATAACAAAACCGGGCGACAACAGTGTGGTGTAAGTGAAATTAGCACCAAATTTTTACCACCATGTTTTAGCAAAGACCTGGCCAGACACATCGTTGTAGCCGGAACTGGCCGGCTCGGGCCGACCGGATCGCGTGAGCCCTGGGCGGTAAGTTCTTGCTCCCCAATCTCAGAAAATTTTCAGCAAAAAGTCCGCATCAAGAAGGCGTACCCCTGTCCGGAATGGGCGACCGCCGTGTTGGCCGTGACGCGGGAGCACGACGTTGCGCTGCTGGAGGTAGAACATTGATAAGTCGTGATCAAAAAAAAGACAAAACCTAGCTGACACGCCCTCTAAAAACCCGCGGGATCGCAAAAATCAATTTGTGGCGATACCTTCCGATGAATCGAGTCCGGGATGTGGAAGTGATTGGATGGGGCAGCTTGAAATACTATGGCGGTAAGCCTGTAGGGATAGCCGTACGTACTCGCATTACCTTTTCAGGGCCAATGGCCGAATTTCTACGCGGCTATACCACGAGCCTTTTCCAGCCCTGCTTCGAGCCGGACCCAATGTTCTGCTTCGGGTCTCGGGGTACGGTTGGGCCGTGTTTAGTAGGTGTTGTTTAAAAAACGGAAATACCGTATTTTAGGGCGATTCTGGTGGTCCAATTTTCTCCAAAATGCAGCTGTTCCCGAATAAATGGGAATGGGCGCAACTTGGTGTTGTCACGGGGCACTTTGGGAAGTGCAATCACACATCGGTACCATGGAGTGAGTTAGCTAAAATATTTTCAAAGAACTGTCGTTTTTAGGTTACTCAAGCCGGCTCAACCCTTATTGTGATTGGATAGCGCGAACGACCGGCACCAATTTTTGTCATGACCATCATCCATGAAAAATAAAAGTTATGGCTATGATTTACTGTACCCCCCCCCCCCCGGCAGCCGAAAGATTTTTGCAACAACCTTTGGTAAGGTTTCCTATATTTGTCGGGATTTTTGCAATGCCATGCGATAGAGCATCAAAAATATACTAGGAGCTTTAATTTGAGCCTACAATAATGTAAAATAAAAAGTTATAGCCAAAAAATCCGGCTGGGGGTAAAGTAAACCGTAGCCCAACTTTTCTTATTTTGCATTAGTTTGACTCAAACTAAAATTCTTAGTATATTTTTTGACGCACTACCCAATGCCGTTGAAAAAAATTGCGAAAATATGGAAAATCGGCATAAATGGTTTTGTGAATGGATCGGCATCGAAGCATAAATTTGAGAGCAGATCATGCAGCACATCAAGACAGTGTTTTGACTTCTTGAGCCGTAGAGCTTTCGTTGAAGTGGAGGAAGTAGATGCAGTCGCCATGAATCTTCTAAGTCCACTGATATTGCTACTCTTTTCTTTAAATTTCATAGCAATGATAAAGGTTGGATTTGAAAACTTTCAAGGAGACTCTAGCATTAAAGTTTGCATTTTGTTGAATGCACTAAATCTTGTAGCTGCTAATCTAGGAACTTCAGGGATCTTCTGATGCTAACGATGACGCTAACTTTGGCGATGGCGAAATTGACGTAAACCCATCCCCGTACCGTTATGAGTTTTAGCGCAACATGAAAATCATGAACGGCGAGGCCCGACAAATCCGGGACTACCCCTACATGGTTTCAATTCAGCGTCCGAATCCTCGTGCTCCGAATGTGTAAGTTTTAGAAAAAGACACAAGTTTTCGCATGCTAAAAGCGTGCAAAATCTTAGGTCCTCTCAAGCTCATCACTGCGGAGGGTCTCTAATCGGTCTGGAATGGGTGTTGTCGGCGGCGCATTGCTTTTTTCATCCAAACGGGAAGCGGTATCGTTTTTGCGATTTTTCGCTTCGATGCGATCAAACCTTTAAAGTAAAATTTAACTAAGAAATTGTAGAAAAACATTGCGCGGTATAGAAACGTCTAGGCAGGGAAGAATGCCCAGGAAAGACCATCGACGGAACTCGGAAAAGTTAAAGAACCCTTAACTGAGAGGGTTTGCACACCGAGGGACCAAAATTGGAGCACTATAGCAAGTAGATGGGGCCCGAGTGTACTTAAATTCCGACAAACATTGGGTGCGCTTTACATAACTGAACTTTGTTAAGATATCGATTGATTCTATAACATTTCGACCATAACTTTCTTAAGCGAAGACGCCAGCCTATGGCGAGTGATGGTGGGCAGCACCTTCTGGAAACTTGGCGGACCAAACGATACACTTGGGGTAGCGTTTACAATTTTTAAGTAGCATCTACAATTTTTAAGCAAACGAGGTTTATCAAAGAAGTGCACATTGCGCCAAACTACGAGTTGGAAGGTGATGAGGACGTTGCGTTGGTTCGGGTAAGGACTTAAACAACTGATTTCATTAAATCGGAAAGCAAAAACAAACCATTATATTTCTAGCTGGAAAGCCCGGTGACTCTGAACGCTAACGTTCACCCAATCGAATTGTGGACGAAAATCGAGCACAGTCAGATGCAGAAGGTCGAAATTAACGGTTGGGGCCGGGTAAATTCAACAAGTAAGTTTTTGACCATCTTAGCTCGTTTAATAACGGCATTTCCGAAGCCTGGATAAGCTACATAAGCCAAGGCCTAAGCCGAAGCCTAGGCCTAGGCCTAAACCTAAGCCGAGACCTAAGCCCAAGCCTAACTATAAGCCTAAGCCAACAATAAGCCCATATCCTCCAAACTTCAGGCAATCGAAACTCGCAAAAATTACTCGGCTATCAGACAAGGATCATGAAGCCCCGGGAGGGCGAACCGGAGTGTGAGTATCGAAAAATTTACTGCTTCCGGGCAAACCTAAACGGGTCCAGGAGCAGCGATTGTCAGGTAAGCTATTTCTTTTCGAGCAGCAGTTTTTTCGTACTTTGCTCTATTTTGTTAAAAATGTCGATGTTAGGGTGATTCTGGAGGTCCGATTGCCGCAAAATTGACGAAACAAGGCGTGGAACGCTGGGTACAAGTCTCCATGGTAAACTACGGAATGGCCTGCGACCCGGACTATCCTCCTCGGGAAAGTAAGTGAATCATGTATGTCCTCCTGATGTATGATATTTTAGCCCAGGGAATGCAAGTGAGCCGTTTCTGTGATTGGATCGCGCAAAAGACGGCAATAACTCTGTGTCTGGCACCTGAAGCTTGATGCAAAAATATGAATTGATCCTTTGAACGCGTGTAAACATGTAACGTACCTAACACACCTTAAAGGGATAGGGGCGGCAGAAGTCAATCAATTACGCGCGGGATAGAAAATGTCTCGGAGCCTCGCCCCTGGGCGCCCTCTCTCGCCGCGGGACCTGTTGAACCCCCCTCCCCAAGGTTCAACAGATGCTGTCCTCATCTCTTTAAAAAAGACTGTACAAAAATGGCATTCATCAAAAGGTATATTATGAAAATAGCCACCATACGTTGAAAGGGTCAAAGTTTGGGGATTCACCAAAATCGATTCAATAAAAACGCAAAATCAACCCTAGAGATCTAGCTGGATGGCTGAGCCGATGGGTAAGGGATAGTCGATACAATTCGCCAGCGGCTACCCCAAGGTAAGATTCTTCTCAGGCTCGAATCCAACCGCAAGAGTTTGAAAACAAGCTCGACTTCATCATCCTGGATCACTTCTTGTCGCTCCCAGAATTCTTGAAACAGACCGTCCATCTTTGCGCCCCGCTCCATCAGCTTTTTCTGACGCGCGTTAGGCCCTATTCGAAAACATTTTTGGTCTAAAGTAATTTATTACCCATCGATCCCGGCTTGACACGCGTCACGCGATATCTAATTGGTTTGTTTGGCACTTTGTCTGGTGTCGGGGCGGTCTTGATTGGTTCGTGAAAACTTGCTAAAATTATGGTTCGAGCCGGCCGATTGTGCTTACGAAATAATTCCGGCTTCTCACATAGGAAACGAAGCATCGGCTCCAGGGACTGGAACGAAATCTTCATCAGCCCGACGCGCACAAAACTGCTATCTAAACATATTATGATTTTCAAGGCTTTTGAAAAATTGTTAAAAACAACACAAACATTTCCAGAAACTGTCCACCCGTTTTATTCCATTCGTGTAATACCTTTTTTCACCTTACCAACACTTACCTTTCTTCGGGACAGACCATTTTTCTTCAAACCGCACAAAATTCTCATCTAGGTAAACGTTCTTTTCTAAAGGGTGCTTTTCAAAACATCATTTAGTGGCAGTACCCCAACTGTGTGCAGCCGGCAAAAAGAATATCTCGACGCGTTCATTTTCCAAGAAGCCGATGCGAAAATAGAAGTATGGGTAGAGGTTAGGGCCCATTTGTTCTGCTTGCTGCAAAAGTTCTTCCACCAATAGGCGCATTTCGGGATGGCGTGGAACGAGTTTCCAGTTCGAGATGTAGCGTAGCGCGCGCTCATAGAAAGAGTGGCTTTGGACGAAGTTTAGCTGGGATTGCGTTGTGCAGTCGTAGCCTAAAGAAAAGGGTTGGTGACGATTCTAAAATTTAGAGTAACGCTATCGCAGCGCTCGGTCAGAAAACCATCCCTATGCCTGCTTTACTGCCCACGCCTTCGCCGCCAAAAAATTGATGCACTGTTTCAGCCGGCAGACCAATTTTTTTTGTAAAAGATGGAAGTTGTGGCTGTGGTTCAGTTTACCTCCCCCCCCACCCACTGTATTTCGATACTCCGTTGTCGTAGGGGCCTGTTAAGTATACCAAAATACTCGCCAGAGCAAGATGAACATTTTGTTATACTTTACACACCTGTAAGTAAACAGGTAGCGGAGATACAAAAGTTGGGGTCGGCTGGGGGGTAAACTGAACTTTTAAGGGATTTTCAACAAATATTAAGCTGGCTTACCTTGAATACTTTTTCCGAAGGGATTTTCATATTCACGTTCCCGACATGGCACATCACATGACACTCGATTGCCGGTCTTCGCATGGAAAATCAAGGCTTCATGTTCATCAAGTGGTTCGCATGCACCCCCTCTACGGACCAACTCGATTTTCTCCGAGGTGCGCGTGAGGCATCTGCAAATAGCCTACGCACTACATAGGAAATCTTATCGTTGTCATTTCGATCTGTCAGCATAACTACCTAGGCACCGGTGCGATATCGCAGGCGAAGAAGTAGGCAGCAACGGGCTCATCGGCTAAGAAACGAATCGTGATCTGAGCCTGCATCTGGCCACGCATCTTTTTGCCAGGAACCCTGTCCACACGCTTTTGCTCATACTCTGCAAAGCGCTGCGCCAGGCGGCTGCGATCGACGAGCGCCCGACGGAGCGCCTCGGTATCGAGGCAGGCGTTCTCGAAGACCTTATTTGGCTGTTCGTCTTCTGCCAGCCGTTGGATTTCGGCAAGATCTCGGCGCACATTATAATTCTGGATTAAGAACCAATCGTTGCGGGAATTCCCGATAGTCATCAACTCGAAATATTGTCGTCGGGCAGAAATTTTGGACAACTGTTCCACGTTGGTCCTGGCAGCCTAGAAAAGATCGGAATTTTTGCTACGCACTTCATGATAAAAGCCGCGGGTTTAATCTGTCTCATCAAAAACACGCCCTCGAGTTCTGGCACCAATTTACCTTCAATAATCGCGCCCATTCAGCGGTAGAGTACATGTTGGTATTTCCGCGTTCCATCACCCTGAGGGCAAAAAGGAGACATCCGGTTTGAATTAGATGATCGAGCATTAGTATCAAGTGGAAGACTTCCTTCTCATCCTTCAATTGGTCCCACGCGGGCAGCGTCGGGCTCACAGATTCAACCTTGATAAGGAATTCAACGCGATTGAGGATTGCCTCGTATTTGGCGAAAGCTGGTTCGATTTGTTCAGCATCGAGGGTGTCAAAGCCTTCGTTGAATTTTTTGATCAAATCTTGACGCCATCGACTCAAGTGCTGTGCGTTCAGGTCGTTCTGCTCAAAAAATAACCTTGCGTTACGGTTATTTCGAATAAGGGACCGGAACGGCTCCGCGAGAATCTTCGGGCCCAGCATCGTGCGGTCTAACTCCTTGGCTATGTTTGGGCACAGGAGGACGACGTCATCAAAGACCGGCTCGGCGTCCAGCTTATCGAGCCAAGATGCGAACCTTGGGTATGTTCTCCGTCGGTGTACTTGGGTGTTTGTGGCTTCGGGAGTAGCATGCCTCTCAACGGCTCCCTGGTCTGATGTAAAGTCCGTGGAAGTGCTTAGCATCGCCGCGGCGGGGGGAGCTAGCATGAGGTAGAGAGCGTCAAGATCCGTGTCCATCGGTACTTCTTGTTTGGTTGCATCCAATCCGATGACCCGGTAGAGGATGATGTTTCCGGCTCGCCATTCTGGCTCCTCCTCGAAAGGAAATCTCTGAAATGCATCAGAATATCTGGCATTTCAGTATTATCGAAGCATTAACAAAAAAGAACTTTGATGACTTACCAGTGCTGAAAAAGCCGCCATCATTTGCATAGCATCTGGCCTCAGCTCGCACTTAATCTCCAAACACCTAAAGTTTCTGTGAGGACCAAGGCTTCCAGTTCACCTTTTAGCTTCCGCTTCGAGTTTCCCTTGCGGTGTGTCATCTAGAGAGTCCGTAATATTCGCGGACGGCTCTTTGCTAAACGCAGGTAGTTTCCGAACTGAATAGGAATTTTGAAGGAAAAAAATCTCAATGCTAAAATCATCATCCACCTTCTCCTAATCATCTGCAAAATTACAAGCCCGGCGGCATAAATGTCTCGCTTGAATCGGTCCTAAAAACGATCAAATGCCGATTGAATTGTCGATCCAAACCTCTTTACTGGCAGGCTGGCCGTTCAAGCGCCGTTCCGGCGCTAGATAAGCTGGCGTCGCAAGTTGCTGCGTTCCCGCATCTGCATCCCTGTTGATCCCCAGGTCTCCAACTTTCAAGGTAAATTTCCGAGTGAAGAGCAAACTGAAAAGTAAGGCGAGTAATGTAATTCTTTTTGTATCGACCAGGGACTGTCCCAATAAAAACACCGTCCTCTAATTCGATGCACAAACATCGGATCGGAACGATAGTTCGAAAGCCCGCGAAACGGCCAGTTTGCAACAATATTCAAACTAGCGTTTTATTTAAAGCCGCCACCTTACAACGCTTTTGAAAACATTAGGGACGGCGGATCTATACCGGCAGCGGGGATTTTTCCAGGAATCGGGGATTTTTCCCGGAATCGGGGATTTTTCCAGGAATCGGGGATTTTTCCAGGAATAGGGGATTTTTGCCAGGGATCACAGGAATCGGGGATTTTTGACGGAATAGGGGATTTTTCCCGGAATCGGGGATTTTTAAAAACGGGAAAACTGGCCGAGTTTTGGGGCAGTCGAAATCGGGGATTTTTGAATTGGCGGTTTGGGGGGCTCCCGACACTTGCGCCGCGACATTTGCGCCCGACACTTGCGCCGCGGATCGTATATTGATTTAAACTGTAGCGAATTTGGTATTTCGCGCGAACTTTGTATGTAATTATTGTATTTTGCAAATCGGGGCGCCTGGCCGCTACGCGCGCCTCGGGCGCCCCGATCTCGAAACCCTGTACGAGCTCGCACCCATCCGAAGCGACTAGGCCCCGGGTGGCACGAAGCCTTTTTCTAGTCGCAGAGCGGAAGCAGTAGCAATTACCTTCCGTCCAAATCGAGTGACTCCTAGCGCAAAAACATCTTTGTATCGTGTCTTTAACCAGAATACTCCGCGCGAAAAATTGCATCTCTGAAGTAGATGAATCTCGGTATCGCGGCGCAAGTGACGCGGCGCAAGTGTCGGGCGCAAGTGTCGCGGCGCCCGATTTCGACTGCCCCAAAATTCGGCCAATTTTCCCGTTTTTAAAAATCCCCGATTCCGGGAAAAACCCCTATCCGTCAAAAATCCCCGATTCCTGTGATCCTGGCAAAAATCCCCTATTCCTGGAAAAATCCCCGATTCCCGGAAAAATCCCCGATTCCGGGAAAAATCCCCGATTCCTGGAAAAATCCCCGCTGCCGGTATAGAGCCGGGACGGCATAATCTAATTAACGGCTACTTCCGGTCATTTTGCTTAGAGAAATTGAGGCAAATCAGAGAAAAATCACATCCTCGCAAAATTGCAAAATTTTAAAAATGCCTCGTAATAAACAGGTTTAAATAAGAATTTTGAGCATTTTAAATTGTCGCAACTCGCCGTTGAAGGGATTTTGAATGGTGCAACTATCATTGCAATCAGATACTTCCGCGTCGAATTAGAGGGGGTGTTTTTGAGCTGGAAAAGATTCCCACTTTGCCGGCTTGATGTCGCAATGAACAATGTTATTCTGCTTCAAATAGTGTAGGGCTTTGAAGAGGTCCTCCGCCCATGTCGAAATTGTCGATACCGAATACAACAGCTCGGGCTTCACCAGGACTGTAAAACAGATACAAAATTATCGAAAACCTGCCAACTCACGGTCATCGAGCGCGCCGTAATCACAATATTCCATGAAAATCAGGTATTGATCAGGCCGATGGTGAACATAACCATCCGGTGGCTCAATATAATTAACAATATTATCGTGGGCTAGCATTTTCAGGACACGGTTCTCATTGAGGTACTCGACCTCGGTACCACAGCGCAATTCCTTGACAACGACCGGTCTGAAAAGCAAAGCTTTAACGATATGTGCTTCTGTTTTACGGAAAATAGCGATTTAGCTTGTACACGTCTCCGAAAGCACCGGAATTAAGTAGTGTTCTCTCAGGTAACGCGTCCTCATCCATCTAAAATCGGTCGTTATAATACCAACAATCCAGCGCAAACGCAAGATAAGGGAAAAGGGGGCAGAAAGTGCTTATAGAGCCTAGAGAAGACAAACGGCAGTCTAGTAATAATTTAGTAAACGCCGAATAGCAAAGAAAAATGGAGTCGCTGCAGATATGAACCAGTGCCGGGGAAAATAATCGATACTGCCCCCACATTTATCTGCTGCAACAAAATGGCCGTTGATACCTAGCCGCTATACGTATTGATACGTGGGATGCAGGATGGCTGGTAACTACAAGGGACCCAATGTCCCCACAAGCTTGGCTGACGGTCAGTTGTAACGAATTGAACTATATGAACTAAAACACGAAGGATATCTTTTATTTGATGGACCGCGGCGATGCTAGTGTCTGAATAAAATAAAACTAAAGATATATGCACCAATTTAAATACATCCATGAAACGATCGACATGGTTTATTTGATCCGCCGCGGCGCTGTTGTGTCTAAATATACGCAGGTTTCCAATATTCGGATTGATCGGCGCCAGTTCCGAAAGGCAGCATTTTTTTCTTACAATGCTAGAAAAGCTTTCTACCTTGATTTTGACGACATTTGCGCTATCAACGGTAGAGGTACTTTCGTAGACCTTTTAATGACCTCGCCCCAGACGTTCGAATTCACGGAGCTCTCCTCAAAAGCCAGTTCTGCACCCAAGGTAAGTTTTCCTTATTTTTCGCTTATTAGTTTCAGCGCAACATCAAAATAGTCGATGGTGATCTTCGGGACATCGACAACTACCGTTTCATTGCCTCCTTACAATGGCCTTCAGCTACAAAGTGAGCACACTAGCTGTCGGCCACTACACAATGACCTTGTTGCTACGCTACCTGAGCGATCTCCTTTGCTAAGCAAAAAAATCAGCAAATATTTTAGAAAAGGAAACTACGCGCATTACTGCGGAGCTTCGATCCTTGGCTACAGCTGGCTACTGACAGCTGCACATTGCGTGACGGTCAAGAATAATCATAGCGCTTTGTAGGTCCTTGATAGCGTTCAAGTAACAAAAATCGTAAAGAAGCGCTTTAAAGTGAAGACTGCAATCCCGATTAACGATAATCCGTAGTTCAGAAGAGACATCAGCAACGACATCGTGGTCGTAGGTACTGCACGACTCGGGCCGACCGGGTCGCCTGATGCGTGGGCGGTACCCTACTAATCTAAATGTCTTCTCAATACCTCAGGCTCTTTTTAGCAAAAAGTCAAGCTCAAAAAGGCGTATCCTAGCCCGAATTGGGTGCACGTGAAAGTCAAGGACCGGCTATACGATTTGGCGCTTGTTGAGGTAAAAGCCAACTTTTTGGTAAGGCATACGTAACGTATCGTTAAGTTGGCCACCCCACTGAAACCTCGAGGGATCACAAAGATTAATTTGTGGCGAAACTTGCCGATTAGGAGGGTGGATGAGATGGAGGTGGTCGGATGGGGAAAGATGACGAAAGATGGTACGAAAGCATACTTTCTGTCATCCAGTTAAAATGGCAGAAATTGCTAACCAATCTTATTTGATAACAATTAGGATACTGTAAAAGATATGATATGTTTGGTTTCAGGGCACTTGCCCTAAACATGCTACGCCAAAACCAATGCAAAAACTCGTAGATAACTTCCTCCACAGTACCATTCAGGATCGGGAGCAACACCAAATTTCCTCCGAGGCTACAAAGCTACTCTTTACGAACCCTGCGATGTACCAGAATTTATGTTCTGCTTTTCAAGTGGTGATGGCAAAGGACCTTGTGGTGTAAGTTTCGTTTTTCATCGCGTAACTGGTAATTTAGGGTGATTCCGGGGGTCCGATTTTTACTAAGATGGAGTTGTTCCCTGGCAAGCGGGAATACGTCCAGCTTGGTGTCGTTACGGGACACGACTCTCATCCATTACCGTGTGACTATGTAACTGTCCCTTGGAGTTGGTTCTAAAGGTTCATATGCAAATTTCTGATATTAGGCTATTCCGGTCTTATCGGCCCCTACTGCAATTGGATCATCCGGACGACCGGCTCGAATTTTTGTCATGATCACGAGCCTGAAGGAAAATAGAGTCGGAAATTTGAAAGAATAAAGGGTCCAGGTGTGGAGAAATAACAAAGCATAGTCGAGAGTCAGCGCCAGCGTAAAATTTTGCGAATCGAAAATAACCTTGGCGGGCGTCGATTCGACAGAGTGGCTGATAAGTATCCGGAAAAACTCTGACATGTCGTAACAAAAAAACCATCGAGTTTTATATTCATTTCTCCTAGCCATTGTGTATGTGTTTGTATATCCTGGATATTTCATGACTAAAATTGAGTTGATTTAGGACAGTAAATTATCGGAGCGCCAAGAAGCTGTGTTTAGCCGTCATTTCCTTAAGCTTAGGTGCGCCGCACCTGGGGTAGTCAATGTTTAGACGAGAAAATTTTCTGGGTTAAGGTGTCTGAAAACTCTGGAAAAACGCGATAACTTTTCAGTCCGGGTCTGAAGAATACCAGGTAGTTAAAAATTACTACAAAAAGGCTTATCTCAAAAAGTTATATGGTCTAAAGGTGAATTAGCGTCTCCGACCGGTTTTCATCGATCAAAACGCTAAAATCAAGGTGAACCTCTATCAAAATGCTGTTCTGGAGCAAGATGTGATGCTTTGTAATCAAAATAATCCGTGTATTGCCCTTCAACAGTATCGAGCTCGGGGCTAGGGCCCAAAAACCACAATTCGTCATTTTCACCCGAAAATCGACGCTTTTATGACGAAGGTTATATGACCTGCCAAAAACCCAGATCGTAATCCACTCGACTTTTCTCTGCGGGAATGCATGAAACACAAGCCAATGAACCAGAGCGTCAAGAATATGGTTAATCTGCACCAAGAATTTAACAAGGTTTTGAGCAAAATAGCCGACAACTGCCCGCGGCGCACAGCCATTTTAGGATAGCCACAAATTGAAGCATAAATCGAAGCAGATAGATGTCAAGTTAAAAGTTTGTTACAGCGACGAATATTTAGCTTCTACTTGTTATAAAATAATTGGTTTTGATTACCTTCGTGCTTTCCTTTTTACACCAGGACCTTATACTTTTTCCGGATACTTATCAGCCACCCTGTAAAGCAGCAGGTTGTCGAGCAAAATCTCCGGTTTCGGTTGCATCCTCAACATATCGTATAATCTTTTTGCAAACTCGAAAAGATGATTTTGCTTTACTTCGCCATCTTGGTCAGCCTAGTCTCGGCTTAGAAACTCAAAAGGAACTCGAAGGATAAGGGAACTCAAAGGGAAAAAAGGAACTGGAAAGGGCAAGGATGGTTTTAAGATCGAAAAATCCTTAAAAGGAACTCAAAAGGGAACTCGAAAGGGAACTCGAAAGGGACAAAACTCGAAAGGGAACTCAAAAGGGAACTCGAAAGGGAACTCAAAAGGGAACTCAAAGGAACTCAAAAGAACTCGAAAGATAACTCGAAAGGGAACTCAAAAGGGAACTCGAAAGGGAACTCAAAAGGGAACTCAAAAGGAAACTGAAAGGGAACTCAAGGATGGTTTTAAGATCGAAAAATCCTTAAAAGGAACTCAAAAGGGAACTCGAAAGGGAACTCAAAAGGGAACTCAAAAGGGAACTCTAAAGGGAACTCACAAAGAAACTCAAAAGGAAACTCGAAAGGGAACTCAAAAGAACTCGAAAGATAACTCGAAAGGGAACTCAAAGGGAACTCGAAAGGGGAACTCAAGGATGGTTTTAAGATCGAAAAATCCTCAAAAGGAACTCGAAAGGGAACTCAAAAGGGAACTCAAAAGGGAACTCAAGGATGGTTTAAAGATAGAAGCAGAGGTGTCTTTTAAGTGACACGGCTTTGTCACACCAGAATCGATTTGTACGTGTTCAAAATTCATAGACACTGACGGACAACCGCTCGTTTTGAAAATCTGCTAGCTGGTTGAATGTTTCCGAACCTGCTTCTTCTGGTATAATGGCTACTTTTAACGGCTTATTGGATACTTTTTAAGGGTTTTCTACCTCTAGTGTTTGTGCTAGCTGACGAGTTCCCAGATTTGAGTGGTGGCTACACAGAGGCACAGCTAAAACCCCATTTCCAAGTTAAACTCTAGAGCTCAATAATTCGTGGGTGGACCCGAAGCACTGACATCCATCGGTATATGGTGTCGAAGAAAGAGTAAGCTATTTAAGCTTACTAGAATTAATTTTTTGGTTATTAATTTTGGATTTGGTTTAATTTTTCATTTTGTAAATAAACTAAATTAAATAAAGTAAAATTTAGCCAGCATCCTGGGTTCGCTTCTTGCGGCGGCTCGATCATCGACTATGACTGGGTGCTGACAGCGGCGCATTGCGTGTTTGACTATAACACCCAAACCGTGTAAAAATTATTCCAGTTCTGTATTCCAAAAAAAAGTCCAAAATCTTCAAAAAAAATGCCATTTCAGACGACAGTTTGTCGGGGAGTCGGTAGTAGCTGGTACTTCTTGGCTCAACGCGACAGCCGGAACGCCCGGAATGGTATTTTTCCATTCCTCGTTTTATTTCGATTTTTCAGAAGATTAAAACGTAGCAATTCATTTATTTTGTTGTGAAAATTTGGATTTCTCCATTTATTCTAACGGCAACACTAGTTCTACCTGACGTAACAGGATTGTATGGTAGCTGAACTTTCCTTTTCTGGTTTTCGGCATAGTAAAAACTCGACATTCTGATTTTGAAGCATTCGAGTATCGAAATGACTCGTTCAAAAGACAAATATTCCACCTTCGGATGGCATAGCTTCACTCAAATTGGAGCTATAAGCCAGATAAACGTAAAACGTAAAGCAGAAAGCATAGAAATACCGACAACCCAAGTCCCGAAACCATAATGCCGACAGCCATAATTTTACGTGGCGGGTTTGACATGGCGTGATTCTATTTTGATAAGTTATCGGGATTTTGACTTTCGAGATTTTGGAATATGGCTCTTGGGGTTATGGTTGTCGGGATTTCGGCGTTTTGTGCTTCACTTTCTAAGTTCAGCAACGAATCGCCATTGAGCGTGGATATGTCCACCCCGAATTTACTGGGAAAAACCCTTGATCATGATGTAGGGTTGCTGAAGGTACCTTCGAATTTTCCCCAACCAACCAATGAGCGTAGCTTAAAACGCAATTCAAATACGACGCGCACGTGCACCCGATTATGCTGTGGCGCGCCAGGATGCCCGCCGGAATCGATGTGAATATGATTGGATGGGGGAATATTTATGTGGTGCGTAAGTGTACTTCTACGTACGCAAATTCTCGTGGCGAGAATCCTTCAGCCAAAGAACAAAGGGTGCAGCCAATGCAGTTGAGGGGTTTCATTGGACAGATGGTACCGGAAGTGGAATGCAGAAAATTGAATACGATGACCCATGCGGCGTGCTTTGACGGCGGGAAGAAACATTCGGGTGTTTGCAATGTAAGTTTCGCCACAGACGTGTATTATTAGGATCATAAAGAACCGGTTGCGCCTCGATAAAATTCACAAAGTTACGAAAGCCTACCTACTACTAATATTTGGCACTTCCGCGCCCCTTTAAGAATTTTTTGTATTTCCAGATTTTGTTCAAAAAATCGATAAATTTCAAAAATTTGTAAATTTTCTATGTAAAAATATATGTAAAAAATGTAAAAAGTACAAAACACTGTAATTTTCAAATTCCAGAACGCTGAAATTTCCTAATCTCGAAATTTTGTGATGTAGACATTTAAATGGGCCAGTTTCCATCCTCCAAAAATGTCGATATCAGAAATTTGACATTGTGAATCTCGACGCTATAAAATTTGGGCCTTATGATGGCAACTCTATCGAAAAACCCTGCCTCTGAACATTTAAAACAATTTCTGCAACCTCAGCAATAGCTCGACCAGCAACGTCATATTCCAGGGCGACTCCGGCAGTCCGATCTCCACCTATGCACCGGCCATCAACAAGCAGTCGTACTACGTGCAAGTCAGCCTGGTCAGCACTGGGAATGGACCTAAAGATGGGACCGGCAACTGCGGAAAAGATGAGACCACCTGGAGTCAGTGTTTTCCCGGATGATCTGTTATATCTTTCAATTCCAGCGTTCGGCCCTGAGATTGCCATGTACTGCGACTGGATCGACAATGTCACCGGCAAAAAGTTGTGTTTGAGCAAATGAACAATAAATATGGGATCTTGTTTCAAAAATCTTCCAAACGCCCAAAAATCATCAAAATTAGAATCTCGAATGTTCATGATCTCGAATTTTTAAAATCTCGAATTTTCCGAACCTTGAAATATGGTCCAAATAAGAATACAGGAACGAAAAATCGTACAGAAAAATTCGGCATGGTGAAGATTCGCTATCGTGATAATCGGCAGGGTGAAATTTCGGTATAGTGAGCATTCGGCATACCGATAATCGGCATAACGAAAATCGGCATAGCAAAATTCGGCATAGCGATTGGAACTCGGAGAAATGATCGTCCCCCCCCCCGTTAATGCGAAAGAACTGAGCCTGCGCCATATACTATTCGCTAGACGACCCACTTTTCAAAGGAATCGGGGATGCGCTCTCATTCTTTTGAAAAGCGCGGATGAGTTTCACCACCGATGTTTAAAAATTTGGGTTTAGAAATGAATCAGCGGACCCAATTTCTATGGCTCCCATTCAAAACAACCTTGGGCTAGAAGGATGACAGTCTGCAACGGTATAAATGACGCGCCGACTCAAAAAGGCATGCTTTCAGATGAGGTCTTCGGCGATTTGGCTGGCTTTTGGTTGGCTGGTAAAAATGTCTCTTTCCACAATATTTCTTAGATTAACATTGGCCTACTCAGTTCGATGGAATTTCCGGACCTGAGCGGTGGACCACCAGTTGTGGTTTGTTGTTATTTTTTTAACGCTTGTTCGTGTTATTTGCTATGTCTTACCCAGCAGGAGTTTCATGCTAGATTTTTACCAAGGTAAATTGGGTGCGAGCTACCGAACTCATGATTGTTTGGTAAAGCGGAGCATCAGCTTAGAATAGAAAATTGCAGATCCGGATCTCTGAAGGAGAGAAAAAGTCGGTGGACGACTATCCGTATATCGTCTCAGTCGGAAGCCTGTAAGCTGCTTTCTCTCTACCTGAAATGCTTCACCCAGGAACAACGAGACGGGGCAAGTCGACACCCATTCGTGCGGCGCATCGATCATCGACAACAGCTGGTTGCTGACCGCTGCACATTGCTTCCGGACCGCCGAAAAACAGTAGATATGAAAATTTTTCGGCAATTCTGAATTTAGGGCGGGAAAGGGTGCGGTGGCCGGCACGGATCACGTTCGAGGTCATGTAGACGCAGGAGCGGTAATGAATTCTTTACATCATTTCTTACCATTCTATTTCCAAAACCAGCGCTGATCGCTGCTACGCGGGCGGGCATGAGCATAAACATTAGAACTTTATAGATCGGGGATAACGTTTCATTTGCATATGTTGAAGTGATCAATTACCTTAGCCTATTTTTAGCAAGTACTCAAAATCGAGAAGATGCATGTGCACCCGGCGAACAACTACGATATATTGCTGATCAAGGTTCTCCTCTTGTTCATGATAACGCCTTTTTGATCAGTTGGCCACGCCTATCATATATGGCAAAAGAGTGCAACCCGTGGCCCTAAGGAAGGAGCCGAATGTCTCCAACGACACAGATATTTATATGTTAGGATGGGGAGCCACAAGCAAGCGTTGCTTTGATTACAGCATTCAAACGTATAATAATTAAACGTTTATATTCCGTCATTAATCAGCGAAGCTGAACCTAATAGCTTTTTTTCTAGCTGCGGGAAGACCGGAACAGCTAATGGGATTTACAATGCGATTGCTAGCGGGAAAACGTTGCCGCTACCGGCATGGAAACTGTTATGTTGCTGTCAACAAGAAATCGTCAACGTGTAGCGTAAGGGACCTTGGCTAAATGAAAAGCAATTTTGCTTTTTTCCGCTTATAGGGGGATTCCGGGAGTCCGATAGCCTACTACGACGCGGGGCTCCAGAAATACGTCCAGTTAAGCCCCCTACGTGGGCGTTACGGAGGCCCTTGCGGTAGCAGCAACACGACAAGTGGGTCTCAAAATTGATGTGGGGGTTAGGTTAAAACGTGGGAGCGTCGGATAAATATTGCAGCATTGCATTCAGTGGTTTACTATTATTAAATTTTCAGTGGTTGGCGCCGATATCTCACAGCATTGCGACTGGATCGCCGACACGACTGGGAAGAAGCTTTGTATTCGAACGGAATAACAGTTCAAAGGTCAAATCCATTGCAACACATGAATATTTCTAACACCGATAATGTAATTTTAAGCTATTGAGATGCGACAACGGTTTTTAATGCCACGCATCTTGCTTCAAAACTCGTTTGCGATATGGCATACTACGACTATCAGCTGCAAAAATGATGTAATTTCACAAGATCCTGAGGGATCTGTCTGAATGTCAATAAAAAGTATTACTACCATCCTATCATCAGCAGCCGCATCAGTTTAATAGTTAGATTTATCAATTTGTAAAATTAAAAGCCTTTAGAAATAAAGGAATCACATTGTTGTCTGCTTCACATAACTCTTAAACCCGCGAACATCATGATAAGTGCCGGTGACGGTTTTCCGCTCCCCGGTCTGTGTGATCACCTCCATCGTGAACGGGATCGAGATGTTCGACATGTAGACGATCAACTCGACGCGCAGTCGGCTCCTAGGCGGAACCTCAACCCGGGTCTCCTCCTTGTACGACTGCTTCGTCACGGATTTGTGTGTGGTACCCCAGTTCTGCTTGTGGCCCCCAGACGCCTCGATCGAGCCCGAGACGCCGACCTTGTAGAACGGGGTGGCCACATGGAGGCGAGGCTTAAAAAGACCGCCCGAAAACCTACTTCATAAGTCACGCCAATCTTGCTGCAAAGGCTCCAGTACGACTCCTTGCTGTAGGTGATCCAGTTCTCTTCCGTGTTCTCCTCGCTGAAGCTGAAGCTGTGGTAGAGCTTTGAGTCAGAGCCCGAGTTGTCGAAATCTTTCGACGCCACGCATCTCGGCTGTAGCTGCGGGATGTCGGCGAGGTCAAAGTGGAGCGTCATCTTTTCGACTCTGCAATGGGGACGTCAGGACTAAATTCAAAAGAGTGAGAATGTTTATACCGTGCAGAAAATACTATCGTCACGTACCTCTGCCCCCGATGTGTCTTCCTGTAGTAATTCGCGGCCTTGTGAACCAGATCTCGATTCCATAGTCCTTGCAGCTCCGAGATGCTACCATATCCCTTGTTGGCCAACTCGACAATGCAGGTATTCCGGAGGTCATCAATGCTCATCGAACGCAGCTGATTCCAGCTACGCCATCCGTTCCATCCAATGTTCAGCAACAGGGCGCTAGCGGCAATGAGGGTGGCATCGTCGCGTCCCTTTAAAACATACTTTGAGGGAGAGCGAGAGAAGAGAGAAAGAGGGGTTAGAGGGCGATACAGAGAGAGAGAGGGCGAGAGAGAGGGCGAGAGAGTGAGAAAGAGAGCTAGAGAGAGAGAGTCGGGGGTGAGAGACAAAGAGTTAGGGGGCTTAGAAGGGAGGAAACACCGTTATGATTTTATTAACTTGCCTGAAGCGCACTAATAGATTCATTAGTCCGATTATTCAGCTCGACAATGATCGTATTCCGCTTGTTATCATCGCTCATCGAGTTGATTTCCGGAACCGACCGCCAACTGGCCGTGGCCAAGAGATCAGCCAAATTTTCTGGGGTCAGTGTTGCTCCATCAACATCACCGTCACGTCCTAAGAGTAGTGATTCTTAGCGATTTTTAGCGATTTAGACCAATGCCAATTTTATAATCAGTGATAGAAATACTGTTATGCCGAGATTTACTCACCCATGCTTCTTGAGTTTAGATGTAGATTAACAAAAGTTGCTAAATTAAGAAATTGTGCTGTTCTGTCGCCGCCGTATCGTTTAAATACAGGGCTAAGGTCGAAAGTCTGGGAATTGTCTTGCCTTTTCGTTTTCCGGCGGGTTCCGGGTGGTGGTGATGAGTCCTCACAACGCAAATAGAGAGCACGAAAAGTCTTGCCTGTTCCCCAGTAGATCGAAGCCCAGACAAAATTGATGCCAGCAGAGGTGCATTGGTTTTTCTCGGATTAGGTGGAAAACGTCTCGATAAAGCAGAAGATGATCTCAGTTTTTGTCTTTTTCTTTCCCATCTCTCTCTCTCGCTCTTTCTCTTCTGCGGTTTATCTCCGGCAAGAATCTATTTGTATATGTTCAAAATTCATAGACCCTGGTGAAAAACCATATGTTTTCCAATTCTACTATCTGGTTCAATGTTTCTAGACATGCTTCTTCTGGTATAATGGCTACTCTTGAAAACCGAATGGATCCTTTTTTTAAGTGTTTTCTACCTCTAGTGTTCGTGCTAGCTGGCGAGTTCCCAAATTTGAGTGGCGGTTACACAGAAGTTGAGCTAAAGGTGGATTACCAAGTTGGAGTTTAGAGCTCGATAATCCGGGGGTGGACCCGACAAACAGACGTTCATCGCTACATGGTCTCGATACAACAGAGGTATACGATGTTTTGATTCCCCTTCCTTCCCCTTTATCGTCCAGCCCGGGTGCGAATTGGTGCGGCGGCTCGATCATCGACTACGAATGGATACTGACTGCGGCGCATTGCATTTGCGAGAGCCGTTCAACTACCCTGTATCCTTGTGGTCGTCAGACCGGTGATCTCAGATATTACAGCATGGATTTGAGTGGTTGGACAGTGCTGGCGGGATCGCCTTTCATCGACAAAGCTGAGGAGGGATCGGTTTGGTTTTAGGTTTTTAATGGACTGAAAGTCGCGCAGCAACGCATCGCCATCGAAACGGGATACCGACATCCGGATCTCGTCGTCGGAAACTGGCAAAATGATATCGCATTGTTGAAGGTAGGTGTTAATATCGGGACATTTATAAGGAATTACGGCCTTCTAAATGCCAATAAAGCTGACTCGTAAAGTAAAATGCTTTTAGCTAAAAGAAGCATTTAAATATGACTCTCACGTCCACCCAATCATGTTGTGGCGCGCCAGGATGCCCGACTGGATCCAGGTCAACGTCATTGGATGGGGGAATCAGATGGAGACACGTTGGTTTTGAAGAAGCATTGCTCTACTTTCTCGGCTAAAAACCTGAATGCCTAAGGCTTTGGATCTGGACTGTTAGCAAGGGGGATACTTAGCGGGGTGGGGGTACCAATTTTTATTGGATTCCCTTTGCCACCCCCTCCCCCGCTAACAGACAAGAACCAAAGAAAAAACTATTCAGAACGGCACCTTTTAGCCGATGAGGAGCTAGTATATCCGTCGCGACTGATGGGGTTCATCGGGCAAATGAGACCCGTCGACAAATGTGACACCAAGCTGAAACCGAGGTCGCGGTGCTTTGATGGCGGCAAGAAGAATTCGGGTGCTTGCTATGTAAGAATTTGGTGAGCCGCGTGATGTCTCGGGGCTTCACGTAGTCCTAAACTTTGCATTCCAGGGTGATTCCGGAAGCCCGATCTCCACGTATGCACCTGCGCGAAACAAGCAATCCTACTACGTCCAAGTTAGCCTGGTTAGCCATGGGAATAGAGAAAATTGTGTGAAGGACGCGGAGGCGATGAGTAAGTGCTTTAAAATACTACTGTTTCGAAGGGCGATTCCGACCAGAAAATCTTGTTTAGCGGTTGGCCCTGAAATTGCGCTATACTGTGATTGGATCAAAGAGGTTACCGGCAAGGAGATATGTCTTGAATAAAGTTTTCTGTTGTTTGTGTACATTCTCTCTCTCCCTATCTCTCTCTCTCTCTCTCTCTCTCTCTCTCTTTCTCTCTCAAAAATGTCTGCAAAAACTTTTATTCAAGGAAGCACCACCGGAATTGGAAAGACACGTATTCAGACCGGGCAAAAATCAGATACATCAAAGGATACAAAAAATAGACATAAGCACAAAAAATCACAAAACTTCTAGGCAATGGCAAATTTTCTTCAGCGTCCTGTCGGCGACGCAGTGGGACGTGTGACCGTACCTGAAAGAGGTAAAAAATCAGCAGACTTGGCGAAGAGATTCATATTTGAAAGAGAAAAGCCAAATTATGACTCCTGCCCTTTAAAAGTGGTTTCGAATTAGTCAAGCCAAGCAATGTAAGCTGACTTGTTATTCCGCTCGACTTCGCCCGTCGGGACGTATACTTCGGAATTCATCCTTTTCACGAGCAGCCCTTCGATTAGGGCTCGGCTTGGCGGCGCGGCTTCGATGACGATACGGTAGCTAAAAGAATATTGAAATCGAGTCATTGAAAAGTACAAATTTTAGTTGTTTAGAATTTTTCCCTAGAAAATGAAACGCAAACACCCACAAAATCTCAATGCCATCTTTGGGCAGCTGCCCGCCAGTCTGCGGGTCGTCGACAATTTTTGCGGGCGGTAGACGAACTGAGGCGTAGGTGATGTTGGCCAGCTCGAGGATTTGGCATTTGTAGTTTTTGGCCTAAAAACAAGATCCAGATATTTGGATTCAGATCCAGAGACAATACCGGCTCGGTCACGGCTCCTTGTGGCTTCGTGGCGTTGTGCGCGGTGAGCAGCTTGTTCAGATAGGCGATGAAGGTCTGCAATTGAAGATGTTCTTCGAAAAACGAGGGAGAGAGAGAGAGAGAGAGAGAGAGAGAGAAGGGGACGAGGGAGGGAGGGACGGAGACCTAAACTTAAGCTAAAACCAACCTCAGCAGCTCCCCTCGCCTCCTCCACCGGGATCGGCATCTCGTTGAAGCAGGGGCAGTAGTCTTCCGGAACATGCGCCTCGTGGCAGATTCGCGTCTCGGGCACCGGATGCCATAGTGGATAGGAGCGGCCCGTTTTCGTGCTGATGTTCATGTAGGTGCCCTGAAAACTAACTTCAAAACGATAGATCTCCAAATACCGTAGCCACCGCGAGCAACGTGTCGTATATGTCGAACTGGGTGGTCATCCGGCCGGCGTTGGTCTTCAGCGCCTCGGCGATGTGGGGGTACTTCACGCGGATGTTCTTGGGCAGCCGAATGGAGAGGAAGGGGAGCCGGGCTTCGAGACGGCCGACGATCTGGAGAAGGTTGACAATTTGAAGGTTTTCTAGGTTATGCAGACCGTTTCGCGGATGCTGTCGTAGCGATTGCCGTGGTCGCTGAACACAATCGTGATGGCGTCGTCGAGGAGTGGCGAATTGCGCTTTAGAAACGTCGCGTAGCTGTTGTCGGTTTGGCCTGAAAAATCGGTGTTTGGAAAGAGAGAGAGAGAGAGAGAGAGAGAGAGAAAGAGAGAGAAAGTGAGAGAAGGAGAAAGAGCGACATACCAATCGCATTCAAATAGTCGTGGCTCATGTCCTGCGTCCACCAGTAGGCAAAGTGGCGCTGCCCGCGGTAGGAGTGGAGGAAACTAAGTTCATTCATTAAAATTAGGGAATTTGGCAACTTTTCGAGGTAGTCCAGCTGAATCTCGTGCTTTGGCCGAGCGTCGTAGCAGAACGGCTTGGAACGACGACCGACGAGCGACCAGAACGCGGCCAGCCAGTAGCTCCTGAAGTAGTGGTCGGTGGGCGCCGTCTTGAAGCCGTTCAGCTCGCCAAAGTAGTTGAACGTGCCGATGTCGGGGCGGTCTTCGGCGAACATCGTGGCGTAGCCTAAAAAAGCGACTGGTTAGAGATGGAGAAAGAGAGGGAGAGAGGGAGAAAAAGAGAGAGAGAGAGCGCGAGAGAGAGAAAGAGATAGAGAGAGCGAGAGAGAGAGAGCGAGCGAGCGAGCGAGCAAGAAAGAGGGAGAACTAACCATTCTTCGTAAAATTCTTCCACACAAACGGAAAGTCGTCGAACCATATGTGCCACTCATCGGGCAGCTCGCCGGGGAATTCCTGGGTAAAGGCGTTGAACTGCTTGAAGTCGAGGTCGTACCTTGACAGCACTTCCGCGTTTTCCGGTCAGGATGGCCAGCCAGTTCGCGTAGGTGTTGTCTCCGATTTTCACGTGGCTCGGCAGGTCTTGAAAACTGAAAAGAGGAAATTATACGTATTAAGGTAGAGCTAGCGAGAGAAAGGGAGAGAGAGAGATCGAGTCGGCCAAATATTTTAAATCACACCCCATCTCCTGCATCCTCTTGTAGGTGAGCGGCATATGACGCCGAAAGTTGCCGTACGACATCGAGTCAAGGCCGAGCATGATGACGGGCGGGTGCTCGAGCGTGGCGGGCAAGATGTCACTATTTCAAAAAATAAATTTTCGGTAGCTGTTTCTCACTCTCCAGCCACATTAAGCGACTTCGCCTGCAGATGGTGGTAGTGGTACTTGTAGACGTTGCGTGAGAGACACCTGTGTTCGCAGTTGACCTGAAAAATAACGATAGGCTGGTACCTTAAACTTAGGCTTAGGCCTACGCATAGACTTAGCCTTAGGTTAGCCTTAGGCTTAAGATCACGCTGAGTCTCAGGCTTAAGCTTAGGCTTAGGCTTAGCCTTAGGTTAGTCTTAGGCTTAAGATCACGCTGAGGCTCAGGTTTAGGTCTAAGCTTACTTAGGCTTAGGTTTCGGCTTATTAATTTACCCACCTCGACAAATTCGTCCTTCAGCGCGTATTCGTGGAGTTTCGTGAGATCCAACTAAAAATTAAAGAAATTACGGCTCGTCTCAATATACCTCAATTTTCGGCCCGTATTCGGCTTCGTTGTCCTGAGTTCCTTTAATGACGGGTCGAATCGAGCACTTCAGCGACAGGCGATCGATTTCGGGCTTATTGAACTGAATTTCTCAGTTTTAAAAATATTCTGCCATTCTACCGTAATCACGCCCTCCTTGAACTTGGTGAGCTGCGGCTGGACAGCGGTGCACTTGAGCGGCTTCTGCTTCTTGTAATACGTGAGGATGGACGGGTCCCAGGGGTCGGGATGTGGGACGCGGCATCCTGTTTGGTTGCCCGCGTTCTGTTGGAGTTGCTAAAAAAGGCAAGTAATTATCGTCGAATCCAGAAACCATGCCTGAAAGTGCCGGAACTCGACGGAAAGCTGCGGCTTTCGAAGGTACGGGCCCAGGTAGAGGTACGCGACGTAGAGGGCGAGCACGGCGGCGGCCATCCGGGCGACGAAACGGGCCGACAACGTCCGGCGCCACGCGAACCACTGCTGACGGGTCCACAGCATCTTGAGGTACTAAAAAAGTAAAATCCACTTCGAAATCAAAACTCCTTTAAACGGTCCAAAGATATAAAAAAATCAGCAAAAAATGCTAAAATGATCACCTTTCCCCAAACGAATGAAGCGGAAAATGAAAAAGGCAGGGTCTATTTTGCGGTTCCTGGTATTCATGAGGATTTTGCTATGCTAATTAGGCCCCAAATGCAAATTAGCAAAGAAAAATCCAATCAAAAGCGAACCTTCCGAAAACGTGCCAGGGTCGGTAGAAGGTAGTACCGACAGGCAAATGACAGGAATATCGTGATGGTGATGATCATGATATGCTAATTTTCGGAACTAAAAAAGGTCAAAAGAGCATGACAACAAAGCTAACCTTTCCAGCGGTCGGAAACAAAGAAAATGACTGAACATTCTGCTTTTAGTCGTCATGCAAAGATGCAAATCCAAATTCCAAATATGATTTGTATGTTTGTGTACTAGTCGGTGTGCTGCAAAACCGTTTATTCGACGCCAAGACACGGGAGGGGATAGACAAAGGGGCAGCGATGACCGGCCGGCGCCCGGGCGGATCGATGGGGGAGAAGGGCTCGAGAATCTGTTCAGCCACAAGCGATTACACAATGCATTGGAATATAGAGGCGATTGGGGGATGAGGATGGGGAGAACGAGGTGGAGCTGGAGGAGGATGGGGTGGACGTGGCGGCGGTGGGCCAGCAGAAGACGTCGAGGGCTGGCAGCGTGAGGAGGAGGTGACTGGAAAACGTATGATTGAGTTATCTCCAGCTTTCTCCCTCAGTCTCTCGCTCTCATTCACTTTCTCGCTCTCTCTCTTTCTCTTACTTTCTCTCTCTCTCTCTCTCTCTCTCTCTCTCTCTCCATACCTAGTACTCATGGTCCAGGGGCGGGTTCCGGGTTCGACTGCTGCTCAACTTCCGGCTTGGCCAGCTGCGTGGCCTCGATGACGAATCGGCGACGCTCCTCACGCATCGGCTCGACGCGGTGCCTAAACTCAGATGAGGGTGACGGGGACTTCAGTCCTACAGATGGACGCAGACCAGCGCCGAGGCCACGACGACGACAAACACGACGATACCCGCGCCGACGTACAGCCCGGTGGAGATCCTGGAAAGGTTCATTCAGTTCATCGTCAGCTCCAGGCAATGTAAGTTTATGCACTCACGGAGGCTCGGTGTTCGTGGCGTTTGTGGGTGAAGCCGTCGTAACGCTCGGCTTGGGCGACAGATCGTCCGGCTTCGATGACGGAGCGTCTGTCTTGGGCGACGGAGCGTCCGTCTTCGGCGCTGGAGCGTCCGTCTTGGGCGGCGGTGGGGCCGTTTCTGGCTTCGGAGGGGGCGGCTTCGCGGTCGGGTCCTTTGGCTTCACGGGCGGGTCCTTTGGCTTCACGGGCGGATTCGTCTTCGGCTTTTCCTGGGCCCACGTCGGCTAAAAAGGTTGGTTTCGTTGCGTTGGTCGGGAAGGACGGTATTGGATTGTTAGCGGTGGGGGGGGGCTTTTAGCATTGGCGAAACTAATTTTTTTCCAGTAATGCAGTACGGCATTGTAGACCCAAAATACGTAGACCATTTTTAAAGTCTTTATGCTGTTTTTCGATATTAAAAGCCCCTAAAAAACTCCTAGAAATTTTGACATGTTGGGCAAAGGGTATCAAAAACGATCAAAAAAGGTCATAAATTTTTAATTGTCAAAGATTAATTAAACTCTCTTTTGTAAGCTTTTAGTTAGATATTTATTTCTATTGTTAACAGGCATATATAGGCGGAAACCAGCCAATTCCAGTTTCCTACCACACTCAGGGCGGCGATGACGAGCAGCAGGGCGACGAAGCGGAAGGCGTGCATCTGCGCGTAGTGATGTCGGGGGCGGCCTTCTGGATGCGGGGCACGTGGGCGAGTAAAATGGAGGAGTACGAATGGCTTGTTTTTATAGTCAAAAATCTCATGTAGATCGAGCAGGCTTCCGATTTACGCTAATCAAAATGTCTCTCATTCATGCAAATTTTTGAAATTGATATTACAGGTTTTCGTCAAGGTCAGGCCAGGTGGAGTTGGTTTAAATGTGAAATTCATTGTTGAAATTCATGTAATGTCATGTCGAAATTCAGAAATTCAGAAACATTGTGTATTTTCGGCATTATGATAGCAATTCGGCCAGATGTATTGTCCTTTTCGGAATACGGCGCAAATTCGAAACATTTAAATTTATCAAAAATTATCAGAATTACCGTAACCAAGATCCAATAATTTAAATCGATGCTATCCGCTAAAGTCGGAGAATAGAATAAATTATCGTAGACATAATCAGGAATCCATGGAATCCCAATTGTGACGACGTCCTCGTCGTGGTTGGCTGGGCCACCGTTGTTCCAACCGAGCCGGTAACCGTGGCCCCAGTTACAGTAGTCGGAATCTAACAGAATTTCTGTATTAGCGAAGGGCAACCACCCCCGAAAAAATTTTCACAAGCGACTTTGGGTAAAAGCGAATTACAGTTTCAATTCGCGCAAAAAACTGCGTTTAGGGGTTCCGGAATTTAGAGATTCTGACATTTAGTTCATTTTTAGTATTTCTGAAAGTTTCCCCTACGGTAGTCCCAGCCGAGCCGGAGATCGTAGCACCAGTTACAGTAGTCGGTACCGGTGTTGTTGGCCCCGGAGTCGTGGTGGGTCCCGCGGGGAATGGGGTGCTGTAGTCGTTGTAGTAGACAAAGTTGTAAATCATCTGCAGCGCGTGCATCGGGCGATCAAGCGGGACGTAGTGGCCGGAACCCTGGAAGTCAGAGGGGTTTTTTGAAATCGAACAATTTGAAGAGATTTTGGCGCCGAAAATGATTTTAGGAATAGCTTTGCTGCAGCTTTGCAAAACAGCTTTGCGGAAAAAAAAATTTTTTTATAGCTTTTTGGCTTTTTAGCTTTCAGCATTCCAAGGTTTACCTTAACGGTAATGACGTCAAAGTTGCTGGTGTATCGAATCCATGACCCGGCGACAGTCTTCTCGTAGTTTGGGTCCTGCCGGTAGTACCAATTTTCCCGGGCTTTATCGACCTAAAATACTCTAAAAAAATTAGGTTTTCCGCCTTACATGAAGCTTAAGCTTGTCCTGAAGCTTAGCGGCGAACCATTGCGCTCCCAAGAAATTACAGGCCATGTCGACGTCGCCGTTGTAGATGAGGACCTAAAAATCGGGTATAAACGAGTCGAGAGGACAGACAGAGAAAGAGCGAGAGAGAGAGAGAGCAAGAGAAAGAGAAAGAAAGAAAGAAAGAAAGAGAAAAAAGGAGAGAACCCCACCTTTGCGCCATAATCGAAAACTTTAGCAAAATTGTCGTATTGATCGATATTTTGTTGAATGTAGACGTCGAAAATGTCGTCATTGCTGAAATCGTACGTAATTATAATAATTCATAATGAAAAACTCTGTTCTGTCGTCTTAAGAAAGATCAGGATCAAAATGCTCACTCATTCCATCTCTTGACAGCTGACGGAATATTCAGGGCTGTCATCACCTCCGGCAGGTTTAGATATTTTTCCAGTGCCGTGTCCATATAACAATAGTAGCCGTCGTATGGATCGGAAGAGTTGTAGTTTGAAACAGCCTAAATTATGTTGCATTTTGAGAGAGAGATAGTGAGAGAGAAAGAGAGAGCAAGAGAGAATGAGATAAAAAAAAGAGAAATTAGCAGAAAACGGATACCCTGATTCCATTGCTAGGCGTGTTATAACAATCCTGATACATGTTATAACGGTCATACGGCGACGTGTAGCCCGTCAGAATAAAGTCGGAAAGCTGAAATAGATGATTTTAGATCACCTCTATTCTTAGTGACAACATATTTTGTAACAATCAATACCTTATTATAGCAAGGATCGCTCGAATTTCCGTCCGGAATTACCGAATCTCCCCAAACGACGTGATCCGAAAACTGGCAGGCGAATTCGTTAGAATTTTCTGGGCAGCAGGTTTTCACCAAGTCGGTGTAGTCGCTGAAAATAGCAGATTAAGGATGGACTCACTTTTTCTTTCTCTCTCTCTCTCTCTCTCTCTCTCTCTCTCGACGTACACCAAAATAACGATTACGAACTTGTAACTGTACAACCCAGAGTAGTACTGTAGATGGATGATCGAGTTGAGATCGGTATTTTTGTCCAGCACCCCATTTCCGACCACCATTCCCTAAATTCGTGTTGAAACGGAATACGAAAAACACTACGGGCTACAGTTTTCGATAATATCATGGGATATTCGAGGTTTATTAGTGGATCCAAAACTTTCTCATACCTTAAAATTAGCCTTGATATCCGCCGCCTTGATGCCGTTGATCAACCTCACAGCTAGTGTAGGTAGATAGACGCCGGCATAGCTTTCTCCGGTTATGTAAAAGTCACGAGTCTGGTATTCCGGATATGCATTCATGAAGAAGTCGCGGAGTGCCGCGTAGTTCTCGGTGGCCGTCTGGAGAAAGTATGGACAATGGTGATCAAAACTCAATTTTTCACGTCTTGCCGGACGCTGGTAGGCAAAATTTAAGGTATTCTTGCTTTAATCGTGTTGATTTGTGAATTAGTATTTGTTTCCGAAGTGATTTTGCTAGTTTCCGATAATTTTTAATATTTCAATACTTACATTATTATCGTTGTAACTGATTTTCTCATTCGGATCGGTTGAATAGGAGTATCCGACGCCGACGGGAGATTCCAGGTAGAGCACGTTAGCGAACTAAGAGAATGGATTTTTTTGAGCTTTTAGGATACTTTAGGACCTAGCTTTAAGATTAATATTCTAGTTTTTGATGCCGCTCCACAATCCTACCTTATTCCAAGCATTGTGATTCTGGAACAGCGATTTTCCATCCCTTCCGACTCGGTAGGGCCCATTTTCTTGGAACAGTCCGACTAGGGAGCTCGAGCCGGGTCCACCATTTAGCCATAGTAGGAGAGGAGCGGTACTCGGGTCCCATTCCGCTTCCAGAAGGCTAAATCAAAAACATCGCGTAATCGTTTACCCTTAAATTTTCTGGTCTGGAAAGGCCGAACACTCATACCGTAGCGTATGGAGTGGATTGTGCATTAGTACGTACCGGATCCATGGGATCGTCTCGTACGTTTTACTTAAGGCATCCTACGCCGTGTACCGTACGCACCCTATCGTATATTCACGATGTAAAGAGTATAGTGTCCTATTACACCAGACTGCTCCAGACCATTTTACTCGAGGTTACTCACATGTAATGCAACTTATGCGTAGCCGTGGCATCGAGGTACCCGCTGTACTGGTTGAAGTTGCTGTCAAAGTTGCCACCAGGGAGACTGTAGAAGCGGTCTTGATCCTGAAACGTACTTGTTACAGTCATCAATGCTTCATATATCCGGTTTCGGCGATTTACTTACCTTTCTGGAGCAATTCGTCACCGGGGTATCGGTGTATGCATAGGCGGGAAGTAATGGAGCCGGTGTAATGTCAACCTAAATTTTTTAGTGAAAGTTAAGTTTTATTTATGTTCAGTAATTCCTAATAACAGCTGATACTTACAGCCAATGGCGTGGAATAATTGGTCTGACCGGCCAGGTAGTTGGTGATCATTTGGAGAGCAAAAGCCGGACGGTCCATGGGGACGAAGTGGCCGGATCCCTTAAAACTAGCTAAAGAGAGAGAGAGAGAGAGAGAGAGAGAGAGAGCGAGAGAGAGAGAGTTAAAAAAATTCTAGAGATCCCGTTTTGATACCTTAATCGTCATCTGCGCCACATTATTTGACCACCTCTTGACAAATCCGGCAACGCTATTTTCATACTTGCTACCTTCCTGGTAGTACCAATGTGACCTTTGCTGGATGACCTATGAAACTGGTAATTCTTCTTAATTGTTGGACATCACAGTCATATTTCGGGCCTGAACCAGCGCCTCCATGAACCATTCATCCCCCAAGAATTGGCAAATCGTGTCGACGTCACCGTTGTAGATGAGGAGGCTCATCTGATTGGAAGTGTACCTAGAATAAAAAATTTCTAGAGAGGGAGAGAGAGAGCGCGCGAGAGAGAGAGGGAGATTGAGAGAAAGTAAGCAGCATCTGAATCTGTACCATTTCGAGCCCAAAATCGCGTTGAACGTGTTTGACATGTCGTAGTACTCCTTCAGAAGGTAGTAATGGAAATATGTGGAGGTGTGGCGATCACTAAAGTTTTTGGATTGACGCAGATCCAAGTTTTTTTTACCTGCACTCCTCCCAGTCGGCGCCTTTGTAGTAGATTTTCGCGTGGATCGCTTTTTGGACGTCGTCGCGGTTGAGGTAGCTGAAAATTACCGTACTTGAGAAAATGTAGGTCTTATTACCTCCAGACAGCATCATCATTAAAGCAAGTGTAACCGGCGAATGGATCAGTCGAATCGAAGCTCATACGGTCCTAAATATTGCGACAATGGAAAGAAATGGATCGATTACCGTATTCTCTTGATAGACGAAGCGCTTCTTACGGGAGTGGGTAGGCTCGAGGCGGACCTAAAAATACTGGACTGTTTTGGAATAGCTTGACGTTGGCAAAGCTAGCAATGTCACCACCTAGAGTACACATATTTGCAAACCCCATAAGCGACCTAATACCTCGATTTTCAGAGCTCCTTTAAAAGGTTCTACAAAAATTACCATATCACTTCCAGTCTTGAGCATCTCTCTCGCCTGTCGTCTGCGCCACCGGGCTCGTTCCATTACCTTTGAGCTCTTCTTCTGGGTATAGCAGTCGAGGTACATGTTGTAGGAATCGTAGCTGAAGGAATCAAATTTTATTTCTCTCTCTCTCTCTCTCTCTCTCCTCTCTCTTCACTTTTTCTCTCTCTCTTTCTTTCGCTGTCTCTGTCACCATCTGCCAATTAAAATTAACATTTTAGTACTTTCATACTTACACTTTGTTCTGGAATTTATCTTCCGCGTAGTTCCAGGCCCGATCGCAAGTACTATTCAACGCTGCCTTCGAATAATCACAATATAATGGATTCCGGGTATCCGGACAACAAGCTTCACCAAGCCGAGTCCATTCCCTAAACTCCCTACTACAAGGGACTACGTTCCACTAACTCCTCTGAGGTGAAACCATGAGAGTACTGTAGTGCGATTTCCGAATTTCCCTGGAGATACTCGCTGAGAATTCCATTACCGACAGCCATTCCCTAAAGTAATGTTGGAAAGTTTAGCGGATTTTTAAGGTGCTGAACAACCTTTTGAAAGTTTTTTTAATTCTTAGCTCACCTTCAAGTTCAAGGTAAGCTCCCCGTTCTCGATCAACTGGATCAAATTCCGTGTCAGCGTCGGTCCATAGACTCCGACGTAGCTTTCTCCCGTCACGTAGAAGGCGTGCGTTTTGTATTGTGGGAAGACGTTGTCGAAAAAGTCCTTGATTGCGTAGCCGTTGTCGTAGGCTACCTAAAAAGAACGTTATACTACAAAACACAGTTTTATACGCTGTCTAAAAACCTTTTGCAACACTTTCTAATGCATTGCATACTTGTAGTCAGATTTTTTAAAGCTTGGTGATTATTCTAGAGCAGTTCGCTATCGATTTCCCAAGTTTCGGCTAGGTATCAGTAATGTTTCAACCCACCGTCTCATCCGTATTATTCCAAGCGTTCTCCTCGAAATACGAAAACCCGACGCCCACCGGGGCCTCCATGAAGAGGACGTTTGCCTAAATGTGCTTTTTGAAAGTCTTCCTTTACAAAATTAAATAAATCCATGAAAAACTCCATGCCTTCTTATTCCAGGCAAAAACATTTTCATACAGTGTCTTGCCCTTGTCATTATTCATGTGGAACGGGCCCAGCTCTTCGAAGAGACCGACTAGAAGAGACCGTACGTTAGTTAAACGTCAAAAAACAAGAGCATAGACATAAAAAGGCAGTGCAGACAAACGTACTCAACGAACTGCATCCAGGCCCTCCATTCAGCCACAAAACCACAGGATCGTTCTTCGGGTCATTTTGCGACTCCATAAACCTAAAAATTAGTAATTTTTTGGCAATTTATCGATCGTTCGAAGTATGAAAATGCTTGAACCTACCAATAATACAAATGGTGTGTCGGGTTCTTCGACGGGGTCAAGTAGCCGCCGAAGTTTCGGAAATTAATGTTGAAAGTCAGGCCAGGGATCGAGGTGATCATATCGGCCTTGGCACGGTCGGTCAGGTCATCAGTGTTATTTGGGGCGGCTTCCTGGAATGTCGATTTAAAGTGATACTTCCATAGCGTTTCGCGGCGCGCCTTGCGTGACGGTTCCCGTTGCGTCTCGCGCAGGGTGTCGCACGGCAGTTCGCGTGCGTGTCGCGCAGCGCACCGCGTGGCTATCCTCGTGGTAACTCACAGGCCCGTGCCGTTGCCCTTTACGCTGCATTTCGCTTTTCGCGCGGCGTCGCGTTTTTTGCATCTTGCAGAAATCTACAAGCTTACTTACCACAATCTTCTCCTTGACCTCGACCTTTGCTTCAGCTCCATCCAGGAACTTCCCATTCTCACATCCCAACACGGCTTGGAAAGCCTGCTTCAACGGTTTCTTCGTGATGTCCATTGGATAGCTGGTGTTGTACGGTTTTTTGTTCACAAAATTGTAGATGAGCTGCGCAGTCGGGCCGGGACGATCAGCAGCACCAAGATGGCCGGCTCCCTGATAGTTGTGATATTTTGCTGTCTCTCTTCTCTCACCCTCTCGCTCTCTCTCTCTCTTTTTCTCGCTCTCTCTCTCACTCTCTCGCTCTCTTTTTCTCTCTCTCTCTCTGTCTCTCTCACTCTCACTCTGTGTCAGTCCCACTAGTCAAAATACCTTAATCGTCAAGAAGTCGATATTTTTCTCGAATCGCTCAATTGCCCCAGCAAGTACGGGCTGGAACTCCGGCTTCTTCTGATACCACCAATAATCTCGAGGTCCATATCTCTAAAATGGAACTTTTTGAGAAAAAAATTCAAATTCTTACCCTGGCTTCCAGCTTCCGGGCAACTCTGTTCAGCCACCAATGCGTCTGCCAGTGACTACACACCTAAATTTTTCGATTTGAAAATTCTTAAAGGAAGTACCGTATCCGTATCGCCATTATACAACAAAATACTCATATTATTTTGCTTGTAATAGTACGAATTGACGATTGAGATGATAAAGTCATCCATTTCCAAGGGCCAGCTTTGGTCGTACAGATCGCCGACGGTACCGCTAAAATTAGATTTTTAGGTCGCACTTTTGAAATCGAAAGAGCTCGAGTCTACTTTATTTTTTTGGAAAATGAGCACCAACCCGAAATAATTAATTTGAGACTAATTAATTGTTTGGAGAATAAGCACAAACTTGAAATGCACCCATCGCTTGGTCACGAAATCCGGGATATGGAGAGCCTCACGAATTCCGGGTTGATTCATGAATTTCGTGGCTGCACTTCCGCCCCAGCATGGGAACCCGTTCAGGTGGTCGGTGGAGTAGAGGTTGATCATTTGCTAAAAATACAAAACCGGATTGCTGCATTAGCAATCGTCAATGACCCTCACTTCACCTGTCCTTTAAAATCAGAATTTCAGTCAAAAACGTACAGCATTGTCAACGTATCCATCAGCCCTCGGCTTCCGAGCTTTGTCCGTCCACTGGCTCATATCACAATCGAGGTATAGGCTGTACATATCGATGTCGGCGCCTGCCGGATTCCAGGTATCTTTGGTTTGGCGGATTGTCTAAAATGTATGGGATCACCTTTTGAAGAAGCTTTTTCTGAATGAAATCAATTATCGTATTTTTTTATTTAAGGCCTCAAACATCTCCTTACTTAAGCCATCAAACTTCTATACCTCGTCGGCACACCACTTGTCACTCGCGTTAAGACCAGGTTTAGGATACAAAGCTCCATCAGCTCCAGCGTAGAGGTAGGGGTCGTAGAAGTCGCATCGAGTCGGATCGGCAGTGTGACAGCATTTGGAGATGAGGTTGTCGTACTCGCTGAAGGATAGGGTGTAGAAAGCGAGTGAAAGAAAGAGAGCTAGAGAACGAAAGAGAGCGAGAGAGAGAGAGAGAGAGAGAGAGCGAGAGAAATCAGAAAGTAACTTACAGCTTCCCCTGCAGCCCATACAAATACATCTGATGCACAGCCACATTCAGGTTCAGCTCCTGGCTGACAAATCCGGACTGCATGGCGAGTCCCTAGAAGTTAAAATCGAAATTGCACTTTAATAGAAAACGGCTTACAATATTCCAAAGCCGGAAAACCTATTAAATTCTTACCTTAAAGTTAATATCCGTGTTTCCAGCCTGAATGGCCTTTATCAACCCATCGGCTAGCATCGGAATGTACACCCCGGCGTAACTCTCGCCCGTAACATAAAATCCATTCGGCTTGTATTCTGGGAATATGTTCTCAAAGAAGTCGATGACAGCGTTGACGGTGTCGCTGGCGGTCTAAAGATAGTTTTGCATTGATCAAAATGAACCTCGGAGAGCTGGTTTTTCCTAAATAATCTTTGTAGCTTGTCTGCCTAGTATATAATTCGTAGACAGGAACTTACCACATTATTCGTATAGGTATAATCGAGGTCATCGTCGGTTTGATAGGACCAACCAACACCACGGGGAGACTCGAGGTAGAGCATGTTGGCGAACTAAAAACTCCTTTTTGACAAGTTTTTGGTTTTTATTGGGCAGTTAATATCTTGTATACCTTATTCCACGAGAAGACATTCTCAAAAATGGTATGTCCTTCTCGGTTAACTCGGAATGGCCCGTTTTCATAGAACATTCCTTGGATTCCCGAGCTTCCGGGTCCTCCACCAAGCCAGAGAAGGGTTGGGGCATACTGAGGGTTTGGCGCCTCAAGGAACCTAAAAAATAAATTAAGAGAAGAGGCGCCTTAAAATGGATATAATATACTAGATTATACGCGCAAAGCCTACCAATAATGTATAAAATGTGTTTTTGAGGCGGTTAGGTAGCCAGAAAAGTGCCGGAAGTTGATGTCCCAGGTGAGGCCGGGTAGGTTGTGGACCTAAAGGTATGTATTAAATTAAGAGTATCGAATTAGAGAAAAACTACTATAAAAATCGTAATGACCAATTTGCACTCTGTACTCCTTACTTGGAATTTTCAAACCTATAGAAAAGTTAAGCTCACACCTGATCGACTTGCTTCCTCCTCATAGGCCCATCGTCCTTTGGTTGATACTCAAAACGTAGAGGAGCAGGTGTCAGGTTAATAGTTCGGAGGTCGGAGCTAGAAGCTATACGTACTCCTTAATGTTTACGAAAATTACTTGATAGTGTCGTTGCTCAGGAAGTTTTTCACTAGCTGCAAAGTCTGGCCCGGTCGAGAAAGAGGGGCAAAGTGGCCGGCTCCCTAAAAAATCAAATCAGTGGTCAAAGCCATTGAATTCATCGCAAAAAGATTTTAGCGTATTTAACGACGCCAAGAAGGTTATAACACCTAGCAAAACCATACCTTAACCGTAGCAAAAGTGACACCACTCGAAAATTGCTTGTAGTATCCGCCGATCGAGCCGGTGAACTTGGTCAAGTCGGTGGCGTATTCCCAGCGGTCTCCGCCAAGAGCCTAAACTTTTTAAAATTTTTTTAGTAATTACAGTGTGTTAATTGGTTAAATGACGAAACGCTCCAAACGTTTCCCTACCGTTAGTCCAAGGTTCTCAACAAACCACTCGGCACCAATATGGTTAGAAGCCGTGTCCAGGTCGCCGTTGTAGATGAGCAACTAAACAAAAGGATGCGGGGGAATTAACTATGGATTATATATAATTAAATACAGTTTTTAAGTAGTAGATGGCCATACCCTCATCTTCCGATCACCCCACGCCTGACTGGCAAACAATTTCTTGAACTGCGTGCTGATGTCGCCATTCTGTTGCTGTCCGTAGTCTGGCAGTGTGCTAAATTCAGAATTTTTAATATATTGCTTAATGCTTAATGCTATATATTTAATTCTACCTGCAATCCGTCCAATCCGTCCGGGGGACATGAATCGCTTTTTGGACATCGGCGCGGCTGAGGTAATTCTGGATCGCGTCTCCCGCTACGCAAGCATACCCACCGAACGGGTCAGTGGACGGATAGGTCTAAACGGGTAGCAAAGGTTATCATACTTTCAAAAAGATTTGGTTGTTAAATTATTAAATTATAAAAAAGTCTAGAGGAAATGTCGTCAGGCTGCAGTTGCCGGCATCCGATGCTTAACTCGGATCTCTTCTCTTTTAGGCCTACAATGATCTAAAGTACACCAAAATATTCGTCCTCGTCTGCTGAGTATTTTGATATATTTTAAGGTTTTGTAGCGCCCAGGGAAAGCTGAATACAAATCCGAGGCCCTGGAGTTTATCCAAAAAATCAGTCTACCTACCCCATTTCCATAAAAAGCTTCCGCGCTTGCTCGTGTCCTCGGGATTTGATAGCAATCCTGATACACGTTGTATTTATCGATTCTAAAATGCCTTTCTTATACAGCAAAATCCTTAATACCCTTGCTGAGTCCTTCGCCAAAGGGCCTGCGCTTGGTTGGCACAATCAGTGTTCTCGTCGGCCGAGTAGAAATCGCACTTGGATACAGAAGGTGTCTGCTCGCAGCAGTAATCGATGAGCTTATCGTAGTCGCTAAGATTGTTTTAACGTGATAGTTATCTAGGAACAATTTTTAAGAAAATTGACATGCTAGCAATGATTCGTGACAAATTTCCCAAGTTGACTGACTCCTTGAAGTTGATTCCCTTCGCGTAGGACCACTCAAGCAAGGCATTGAATTGCTGTCGGGCCGAAAGAAGGCCATTAGCGATCAGGATACCCTAAATATGAGATTTATGTAAAAGAATTAAATTTTAGTGGTACCTGTAGATTGAAATTGTTGCTTTGCGACTGGTCGATGATCGAATTTGCCAATGTCGTTACATAGACAGAAGCGTAGCCCTCACCGGCGAGGAAGAGGCCTAAAATAATAGATAACCGTTTTTAAAATACGGAGTAGATTAATGATTTTAATTATGCTTAATAAATAATTTTAACTATTCTACTTTAAATTTAACTCGCCATTATCAGCAATTCCGGGGAATACTGTCAAGAAGTCGGCCAGCGCAAAATAGTTGTAAGCGGCTACCTGTAATTTTAGAAAGGTTAGGGCTAGCGAGAGAAAGCGAGAGGGGGAAGGACAGAGAGAGAGAGAGAGCGAGACTGAGAGTGAGAGAAATCTACAAACCTTCCGATCATCCCAGTAGTCTCCAGTAACCGGATTAAACCCAACTCCAGATGGTGATTCCAGGTATAGCACATTAGCGATCTGAAGATGGTCTTTAGGGTTTTTTTTTATTCTGTTGGACTAGGTATCCAAAATCACGTCAATTTTTGGTTCTCTGCTTCCGATTCTTATCCCCCACGGCTAGTCGAGATAAGCTCGCTGATGCCAGAATTGGTCAGTGGTTGCTCAGCGGATTTTGGGGGTAGATAAGTAGTGAATAATTTGAGATGGATAGCTTTGCTTACTAGAAATTTCATATTAGATGGACACAGGTTTAAAAAGAGGAATACTGGTTTTAATGATTGAGAAAATTGAGCCATTGCTGAAAGCTGATACAAGCCCTGCGAAGTTCTACTAACTTAGTAAATAAGATCAAGTTTGGAGTCGATTTTCAAGTACCACTTACTTTATTCCAAGCATAGATATTTTCATTAACAACTTTTCCATCCTCACTCGGGCGGAATGGCCCGTTTTCCACAAAAAGCCCACTCAGAGAAGAGCAACCAGGTCCACCGTTTAGCCAAACGATCAGGGGTGCGTTTGTCAAATTTTGTTGGGCGGTGATGAGCCTAAAACGTCATAATTTTAATCGATCCAATCCTTTTACTATGTATTATTTGATAATTGTTATTGATTAACGCTTATTTTAGTAGTTTTTATGATAACACAATACGGTAATTAAGCAGTAAGGATCTACCAATAGTGAAACTTGGTCCCATTCACTGCTTGCTCTCCGGAAAGGAATCCAGAATACTGCCGGAAGTTCTCGACGAACGTGACGTTCGGTAGGTAGTAAACCTCAAAAATTCCAATTTATCAAACAAGAATCTAAAAATTACCCTATCAGCCGCTGCTCTATCCGTTTCCTGAGCCAAACTTGAAGCCAGGAAGAGCCCCAGTATGAGGGCTAACCTGGGGATCATGGCCCTCAAGGTAATTAATTATACACAAATGCAGAAAAAAACGCAGAAAAGTGTCAATAGAATCGTTCCGGAAACGTAGTTTTCAGGTCAACGATAGGCGGGGCATGATAATAAAGCTCGTATTTTGCACTTCCAAATCTGACTCGTTAAACTTTTTATTGCTTGTTGCACCTGTAAACAGTGAACCTTCAGAAATTAGGGCAAAAATTAGATAAATTGTGCGGTATTTTGGTAATCCGCCAGAACATTGTATGCTCCCGTTGTCCACCTGCAATGTCAAAGAAATTCTCAAAAATTTTTTTTTTAATTCCATGTTTTTTAACTGAATGCCATGAACTTTGGCCAGCGTTTAAAAGTATAAATAATCTAATTCAACTATTTGTCAAGATTCAGGTTTTTTAGAGGCAAAAACTAATAAAATCTGGTAGCAAATGACCGGAGGGGAAGCCGGGTAGTGGCTGCTGCAACAATGCTGATAACAGGCAACGTCCCGATTTTCGCTCCTAATTCGGGACACGGCCTCCCGTGTATCGTGAGTAATTCCGGAATTTTGATGCCCGGGTGGTAAGATTGATAACCGGATCGGAAAATGCCCCTAAAAAGTTCTTTGAGTCTAGTTTAAAGGGATGGTGACAGGCAGGCGACGATTTGAACTCTACGAACCCTAGCAAAACTTCTCTTACATGTATTTTCCTCATTTTTGCTTGTTTTGTGCGTTTTTCTAATTTGCTTTTGGCTACCTTAACCTTGATTTACAAATATTTATCCACGTAGGAAATAAATGGCATAGCCAATCAAGAAAATCGATAAATTAGCGAAATTGCTGCTCCCACTTGTCGTGGTGCTACCCCAAATTGGTCTCAAACTCGTCGAGGTAGTATGTGGCTCCCAGATCGGGGTACTGTAATCCCGTCTATTCACGAAATTAAATATTATTTGGTAGAGCTGATCGGGTCGATCAGTACCCGAGATGTGACCGGCTCCCTAAAAATACGTTTTTTTTTTTTACGAATTGCACTGCTATTACGAAGTTCTTACGAATTCTAGGGGTCTCTTTGCTATTTACTTGTTTTCAGATTTTGAATAGCAAAAAAGAGATTGAGGTATGTAACGACAAGTTATCTCCAAACCCATACCTTGATAGTCACGACATCTAACGCATTTCCATACTTTTCCTGGTATCCCCCCACGACTTTTGGATCGTTGGCGGAGAGTTGATAATTCCAGGGCATTCGTTCCAAGGTATTCTGGAAGCTTATTACGTTTTTGTACGGTTTTGATAGTTTTCCAAGTCGCTTTGGTCGAGAAAAAGATTATTTTTGTCTGACCTGGTATCCGATATCCGCAGCCAGATCCCTCGCAAACCATTCAGCGCCCAAATGGTTGCAATGCAAATCGGTATCCCCGTTATAAATTAAGGCCTTAAGAGTTTTGCAGGTTGTCTTGACCTGAAGTTTGTAGTATTACCCGCGCTCCAGAACCTAGCACCTTCGAAAAATAGGGTTTCATCGTGAACTGCGTTTTCTTGTAGAGGGACTCGATTCTGGAACACAAATAAATCCGGAATTTTTAATTTTTTTCTGCTTATACATTTTCTTTAATTCTTAAATAAATTTTTATTTTTTAGCTAAGGAAGATCCGCTTTCTATGCCCGTTAACGGCCGGAACGAGACCTACCCATTTTTCTGCCAAATCGGTACACCTGCTGGGATATGCAAAGCTGTTCGAACCGAGTCCTGCCTCATAAAAATACCCAGTGTATTTTCCATGTAGCACCAATATGATTCGAAAGGCTTTTCTGTATCTAGAGGATAATCCTAAATGCATAATTTTGCCTTGTTCGACCCTTAAAACATACTGTCCTACTCCCATTTATCGGTTGTCTATAACAGTCGTGATATATCGAATAGTCATTATTTTTGGTACCCAAGTAATATGTCATCGTAAAGTCGAGCAGCTAAAACAAAACGGGTGATAACGAAGCCACATTAATAGAAGAAACACAACGCTTTTGGTGCCCTAACTAACCATATTGAAGCAGCTGTCATTCTGCGTTTTCGGGTTCGGAAAAGTCGGCCAGTCAATGTGGGAAGACATTTTACACGCAAGTTCGTCGCCATTTTCCGGGCAGCATGTGTCGAGGAGCTGTTCGTAGGCGCTGGAACATAATTGTTAAGGCTTTTAGTCACCCTAAAAGTCCGAGTCCAACGCGAAATTGGTCACAACTGCTTTCACGAGCACTGGTTCTTTAGAGAGATAGCTGGCTTGCGCCAGAAAAAAAATTTTTTTTTGGTCATTTTAGCCTGAGGCCAAGATTTTGTGGGGAAATAACATACCTTATAGTTTGTAGCACAACGATATAAGCCTATTTTGCAGTCCAAGAAATTACCTTTTTCCAATAATCCCGTGGTAATACATTACATGAAACATGCTGTCAATATTTTGATTGTAGTCGATAAGCCCGTTGGCAGCAGCAATCCCCTAAAATGCCAGCAAGTTTAGGCATGTACCACCCTCCTACTTACCCTAAAATACAACTTCAGCTCCTGCGCTTTAATCCCATCAACAACTTTCGTAGCCAGCATGGGTACGTAGACGCCCCCATGACTTTCGCCAATTATGTAAAAGTCACGGTCGATGTATTCTGGATATACGGTAAGAAAATCGAGTAGTGCTGCGTAGTTTTCTTGCATACTCTAGAAAATCAAGTCAATCATGTCAAAAATCAAGAAAAATAACAACTCGTGTTAGATAGCTACATAGCCTATACCATACCTCATCATCGCTGATAGATAGAAAGTACCAATACCTTATCATCGCTGAGCTCCAGTTTTCGTCCGCATCTGTGGAATAGGAATATCCAACCCCGACTGGCGATTCGAGGTACAGCATGTTGGCGAACTAGATTTTACACTATTTGACGATTTTTCTTTTTGATAATACCTGATTCCACCTAACCGGGTTCTGCCTCAAGCTTTTCCCATCCGGACTTAACAAATAGGGCCCATTCTCGAAAAACATCCCATTCATCGAGGAATCTCCGGGGCCGCCGTTTAGCCACAAAATTAGGGGAGCAGATTGCTGGCTGGTTTCCGCTTCGACCAGCCTGAAATGAAGTTACGATACCGGGATAACTTCGAAAAACGCTTCAACGGCTTTTTAAAGCCTACCAATAGTGCATTCGATGGTTTTTCAAGCCGTTGATGTAGCCGCTGTATTGGATAGTTTTATCATTTTCTGGCGCTCCCGGTAGGTTTAGAATTTTGTCTTGCTCCTAAAAACTTTGAGATTTATCTTGCTCACTATGTCTCTCTCTCTTCTCTCTCTAGCTTCTCTCTCTCCCACACTCTTAAGATCTCACTTTCCGTGTCGCAGCCGTCGTGGCAAGTTTAAGTTTAGGTACTTTTCGCGTGTTCCTAGAAGCTTTGTTTGCGGCTCCCGTCGCGTTCTTTAGTGGAGATGGTGTGAAATCAATATCAGATAGGTCACCACTAGAAAAAATCAGACACCTTCCCAAATACACATACCCAAGAATATCCCTCCCATTAACAAAATTCGAGAGCAACTGTAGGACTTGCATAGGGCGATCTTCGGCAAGGTTGTGGCCGGCGCCCCAAAACGGCTCTTAATGACGCAAAGTTCTGTTAACCCTGATACCTTTACGGTAGCGCTCCAAACGCCGCTAGCATGCTCTTGAGCATACCCTCCAACACTGGCTTTATACGAATTAGTGTCGTAATTGAACAACCATTCCGCGTAGGGTTTGGTGACCTGCAATTTTTGTATGGATTTTGAGAGGGCTACGAACTGGGAGAGAGAGGGACTAAGCGATAGATGCAGGGAAATAGAGAGCGATAGAGAGAGTGAGAGAGAGTGTGAGTGTGAGAGAGTGAGAGAGAGAGATATCCTCACAGTAAAATTCAGCGCCGAAGTCAGTTCACCGACAAATCGTTGAAAGCCAATAGCATTGTTCACTAGATCATGATCGCCTTTGATCAATAAAGTCTAAAAGCTTAATTTAATAGCTGCAAAAACACTTAAATTAGACTTATCCGGTTTTTCTAGAAAATGCGTTAGTTAGCACCGTTTTACCTGCAGCCCTGAATTCGCAAAATTTTTACTGCTAACGATTTCTTTCATTGTGGCCAAGAAGTTGTATTCCATTTTGAAATCATCGTTAGAAAGTTGCCTAAACACAGTTTTTTAAACGTTAATATGTCCTTACTTGCACGTCGAAAACCTGTAGTTCTTCCAAATATCGGCATTCAAATGCAATGCCTTTCGAACCGAGTCTTGGTTCATATAACTTTCCGTAGAAGCCCGGTTAAAATAATATTCACATAGGCTGGCGTCAATCTCATCAGATGAGTCAAAGATCAAAGACTAAAAAGAAAATAATGAGATTCTTTTATTTGCAGTTTTTAATTAATTTTAAACCGGGTTTGATTCTATCGAATCCTGATTAACGAACCGGCTCTTGGAGTGGATCATAGAAACTCGGAATTCTGTAGCAATCGTTGAGAAAATTGTTCGGATCCAACCTAAAATAATTATTTGGAGAAAATTCCATTCAAAAGATCCCTAAAAAATCAATTTAAATGATAAAATCCTTACCCAGAGTTCAAAAGTAAATTCCTCGTTTGACTGGCCAAATCCCGGCATCCTTTCGACCCGCTGCGTACATTACAATCCAAAAAACGGGTACAGTTGCAGGTAGCGTATAGTTGCTGCATTTTTCTTAAATACTACGGTTTGCCTTTCCAGATTTAACTTACCTTTCCGGTAACAACCCCTTTACGTAAGCATACTCCAAAATTGTATCTTGTTCCGAGGCCACGTCCCATAAATTGGCATAGATTAGGCCCTGAGAAACGGCTAATGTCGAATTTTTTAACAAGCTTTTTAAGCTAACAATTAAAAATGATTGATGTTGTATCAAAATTATATTAATCCAACGTGCAAACTTACTTTTAAGGGCATGCTGGAGTATTTGTCATTATTTTCCAGCCATCGCAAAACGGCTCGTGACACGATTTCATTAGTATAACCGCCTCCAATGAGATAAACTACAGAATTCTCGTCATTATTCGATTCTCGATTTTGCAACTACCAGAGTCTGTAGAATTGGGATATAGCAAGTTAAAATTGAGCAAGGCATCTAGTAGCTCTGTGGCTACCTAAATCAAATTACGCTTGAAAAATTTTACGCTTTCCTAAATGCTCTCTGCTAGCATCCGAGTAGGCCAAGCTAGTTATAAGCTCCAAAAGCTAATACCTCGTCATTAGTTTTCGATTTCGACGCCAAGGAAAATGTCGAGCCAGGCGGTAGATCGAGAAATAGCAAATTTCCAAGCTAAATTTCTAAAAATTCCGCAATTTGGTTTTTTCTTACCTTATTCCAAGCATAGACATTTTCACTCAACTCGAGACGATTTTTATAAAACTTGAAGGGGGAAGCCCCTTCGAAAATTCCCGATAACGGCGTGCACCCGAATTCAGCGCCCAGGTAAACCAGCAACTTGCGGGAATTGGCTGGGTTTTGTGAGGTGAAATACCTTTATTAATAAGTTTAAAAATTCTCACTAATACTACCAGTGATAGATATTATTTAAATAATCAGAATATAACTCGAAATTCGGTTTAAAAAGGGACCTGGCAAGTCGGTTACCTAAAATTCATTTTCCAGTTTTGTTCGTAAAACGCCTTTCCGAGGTCTGATAGTCTGGCCAAAAACCATAGCGGTTAAGAAAAGGAATAGCATTTTCTAAAGAGTGGATTATACCTTTCGGACCACGGAAAAGAAGCGACATCAGGTTAGACAAAAAAATCGCAGGGCTCAATGGCAAAAAAAATTTTCTAAAGCTTAATAAAAAATACACCCTTAAAAACTCTAGAAAAGTCTAAAGGCAATTCCAAGAGTTGAAAGACCAAATTTTGATCGTCTAAACTTTTTCGGAAGAGCAAACTATTGGGTACCCAGCTGGGTGGAAGAAGCATTGTCCAAACAGAAAATTGGCCCGCGAAATCAGGGCCTTATCTGTTGAAATCGAGGACTAACCGGGGTGAATCACCCGAATAAACGATCACAGAATGAAACTTGCACTAAACGGTGACGAGTAAAAATTTAAAGATTGCTTAAAAATGTCAAGTCATCAGTTGACGTCAACTCTCTCTTATTCTTGGGCTCGCCGGGTCAATTTTGAGCTCTATAAGCGAGCCGTAGTGTAGTCTTCGTCCTGTTCTAGTCATAAACCGTTTATTTCATTTTATTCCCCGCAAAATTTGTGTCGTTTCTGTTGTAGATAATATTTTCTATCTCGTCGGATTTTCTTCTTGAGCTTTGGTCGGCTATTCTGGACTTCCGCTTTTCGTCTTTCATTCGAAGCTGTGATTCTTGACCTTAGCTCCTCGACCTTGATGTTGGTAACCTAAAAATCGAATAAAACAAGTTATGACTTTGTGAAAATTTTTCCCTTCTAACCTTGTCTATTTTCCTCGTTCTCCAAAATTCCTTAATTTTCGTCGTCATCTCTTTGTCGTATTCTGATTTTTCTAGAACGAGGGCAAGAAACTACGATAAAAAATAATCTACCGGTAACTGATTGGTTTTGCAAGTTGATCTCGCCCAGTACGGGTTCCCCATCCTTTAGAATGATTTTCAACCGTGCGAGCATGATTTCCAACAGTACACGAAGCTCGGCAAATTTTACCATCATGATACCTAAAATCTGACTTTTTCGAACCTAAGATACTAGCAAACCTGTAAAACAATCAAGCGTGGTGTCCTCCCAGTTTTCGATCTTTGCAAAGCCCTAAAATCGTGATTTTTTGAGAATTTTGTCAATGAACGAAAACTACTAACCTCCCGCTCCAGCCGCGCTGGCGCTTCATAAAATAGGTAATCGATATACAACGCTAAAAACAGTTTCCAAAGTTGCAGATTTCTGACCCTTAGCCACGATATGAACCGGCTCAAACTGATCCCCAATAAGTAGCGGAACATCAGCATCCTCACGCAGAGATTCCGGGCTCCACAACACGAGCAGTGCGCCAAAACAGTCCCCATTTCCCATCACGAAAAATGGATAATCCGGGATTCGGTCGCTGCATTTTTCGGTCGATTCTAGCAGCTCTTCTATGAGGAGTTGTAGCACGATATGCTTCTCGTGCAGCCTCCAATACATAAGGTATCTGAATCCGCGTTCATAGAAGGTATGGCTGTCGATGAATCCATGTTGTTCCCGGGTTGGGGCTGGGGCATCGTCTGGTGGACCATCATCCTGTAATAAAACCTTTTTAATGTCAGTTCATGCCAGTTACCTCCCAAGGACATGTCCACACCCACGACGCTTCAACGACTGGCGGACGATTAGGGTGGAAGATGTACTTCAGGGGCAGTCGCTCCAGCGCGTTTAATCGAACCGGTGGCATCTTGCTCGCTATTGAAAAGTTTCTTTAAGTAAAGTCGTCGTGTATTTTAGCCTGTCATTTTTCTACAGATACAAAATGGATATCTTCTTTACGTTAAGGTCTTTAATAAGAACAGATAAAACTATGAACAGTAGCGAACTTAACAGTAATGTCGATTTTCCAAAACATACCCAGGTCTGTGCCACCTGCCCAACTAAAAACTCGTATTTTTGCGATGCGAAAATTCCCCAATTACCTGAACATCACGTTCTCGTGCGAGTGCCAGTTCTCGATTTCCGGCCATGCGTCGAAACGGCGCATCGAGCGTACACGCTCATCCAGCGAGCGTCTCAGCATTTCTGTCTTCGGCCTGGCGACGTCGAGCCGGTGCCAGTCATTTTGGGAGGTGTGCCTACGGACGGCTGAAAAGTGTAAGCATGTTTAGCAAATTCTTCAAGCACATACACGGGTCGCTGCCATACCTTCAAAATCTGTACGCACTTCCCACACAGTGTCCAGCCACTGCATCCACGAATGGTTCATCCCGTACGGTGTCGAATTCGCGAGCAGGTAGCCCGTCGTGCGTTGCGCGGTTTGCAACCCGAATTTCGCCGCTTCTTCCACGTTTTTGAGGGCGATACGCGTCAACCATTGCCAATCACGACTCCAGCCCGGGCAGCATGCTTCCGGGTGGTTCGTCATGGTGTACAAAGCAAAGTTCCATGCACAATCGAACAGCACCGCGTCCAGCCAGAAGAGTTGGAAAAACGGTTCGTGCAGAAAGAGGGAATTTCTTCGTTGGCTCAGAGTGTTCGGCAGCTGCACTTGCTCGTGTAGCTTGCTGAGGCTCAGGGCAGCTTCGTAGGCGGCTGCCCGAAGTGGCAGTCGCTCCAGTGGAGCTTTTTCCTGAAATTTCTTGCTCGTTACGACGGGAAAGGAAGGGCTGCACCTTAAAACTAATCGTCATCGCTTTCCGAATGCCGTTAATTTTGCAGCTGGACAGATCGGAGCCCCAAAAATGGTTTCCGAAAGGTCCGACGGGCAGTACGTCGCCATCCTCAGGGTTTGACGATCGTGCTATCCAAATCCCGTTACTGCTATCCTGCCAGGCATCATAGCCCATCTGCCAGCCTTGATCGCTCCTAGGAGGATACAGGTTACGTACGAAGTATCTCTAATCTACCACGACGTATTCCCAGGAAATCGGAATGCCAGGATGAAGTCGTTGAGGTTGGTCTCCAAATCCAACGTCTTCATCCACCGCTGGAGCTTTGGATATTTTGGAGAGGTCGTGGTAGCTGGCAGATTTGTTGCGATCGGCTGGTCGGGCCCCGTAGAGACGCCCCAAATGGAGCCGGCAGGTTGGTTGACTGGCTCCTCCACGTCGCTCTTGCTCAGTCCAATCGGCCTCAACAAGATGCCATTACCATTGGTTTTGACAGAATGCTCAACGTCACATTTCTGAAATGTTCCGATGTTCGATGTCGAAATGTACTGATTACAAAAGAAAAAAATTTTAAGCCTAAAAATTTAAAATGACAGCTATCGTCGAAACCATAGGGTAAAAAATGGTCCCCCTGTTAACAGAGAAGAACCGAAAAAAGCTAGCTTTTAAAGACAAACCAGTTTCGTATAAAAATCCAGCATTTCAGCAGCCGAGGAGCGGTTTTTAAATTCTTCTTCGCATGACCTGCCCAATCCTAATGCATAGGATCGCAAATCTCACTTTTGGACAAGATCTCGTAGTTTTTTCCCGATATCACTCGACTTTTCTGCAAACCCAGGATCGAGTATCAGACGCAACCAAGGCCTAGAAAGATTATTTTTGACTAACCTCGCCCACCGTCGTGTCATAGTCTCCCACATCACAAGGCCCATTCCGTAAACATCACATTTACAGGCGTGCTTAATATTGTAACTTTTGAAATGAAACCGATTGAAAACCTCTTCCGGAATCTCCTTCAAGTTTAAGATCTCGGGCGCCATGTATTGTTGTGTTCCGCGAAACAGCCGCTCTACATCGTTTGTAAAACGCATCACACCAAAATCCCCAATTTTCGGAATGTAGTCTTCCGTTAGGAAAATACTAGACGTCAGTTAGGTATTGTCCCGTATCCCAAGGAAAAATTACTTTTCTGGCTTAATGTCATGATGAACCATGTTATTTTCCGCAATGTAATCCAAACCATCATACAGCCCTCGAGCCCAGTAGATGATTGTTCCGACATTATACACGAGTTCAGCGTTGGTAATTACTAAAATTTGTCTCTGATTTAAAGAAATCAAGCTGCAGTATTAAATTAGAAAGTACGTAAAAAGAACGTAGAAACGCTAATTTGTGTTTTTTCCGTATAGTACCTGTAAATAATATATTGTGTATTTTTACAAGTTTTCGTAGTTTTGATGGGCAGAAATTCACAAAAAAAATTTAAACATTTTTGAAATCGAAAATTGAACCTTTTTCATAATTTTGAACTTTTGACAAAAATGATTAATTGAAAATAAAAAAATGATTCCCAAAGTTGCAAAGCTTTTATATGCTCTTGATAGCTAAAAACCGGGTAAAATAGTATGAAAATTGGTTGTATTTTCTTATAGAAGCATACAGGATGACTAGGAAATCCCCCTTACCAACAGTCATGCTAAATAGCCTACCATCATACAGCGACCCAAGCTCACAGCATTCCATAAATATCAAAAGTTCCTCAGAGTCATTGCCTTTGCATTCGTCCGGACGTTCATGGAATCGCACAATATTAGGGTGCATCAGCTTTTTCAGGGCGTTTAGCTCCTTCTCGTGTTCGGCCGCCGTTCCTTTCAGCTTTTTCACTGCCAATAATCTGGGAAATAGGAAAATGTAGTTAAAACACTAAATATTCTTAAAGAACAGTCTGCAGTTGCGTAAAATCTTACTTTGTAAAGCGTTCGTCGGCGCGGACGACGCCGAAATTTCCGCGACCAAGAGCTTCACCTTGTTGATTCATGATTGGCGAGATTGAAAATACGCATAGCTTTCTAAGAATCTAGCTGTTTAAATATTGCGCTGGTCGTTCCAGATATTTTCGCGGCTTTGTGTTTTCGTTGAACTCTGTCGCAAGAAAACTCCACAATCGATTTTTATCTGGCCCTATCAGCCCCAGGCGCTGAAAATGACAAACAAAGCAAGAAAGCTATATGCAGAACTCCCGCTTCCCTTGTATCTTCTGGATTTTGAAATTATTTTCTTATTTCATGTTTTTGTTTTGTTTCCTGAACCTCCCATTAGTGTGCGAACCAGTATTCCAGTACACTCCGCCTGCGAACGCGCGAAATAGGATCCAATTACGCCACCTATCTTGCCTCGTTTCGAATTTTCACTCGCTTTTTCGGAAAACTTCCGATAAAATTGCGTTTCCTTCTTTCAAATCTAAACTTTGTTCTAAACTTCTAAATTTATTCGATTGTTGTGTCTTTCCCGGCTATTTCATTCGTATTGTGTTTTCCAGGAGCAAAGACGCAGAACGATGGCACCCGCAGAGATCGGCGTCCTCGATTTGCCGGTGACTCTACTACCGATAATTCTGCGCCATCTCGACCTGGCCAGCTCCTACCGACTGGCGATGATCAACCGGAAAATGCGGGAACGTTTGGTGAAGCTGAGGGGCAAGCGTTGGAATGAGACGGTGAGGAATTTGTTATCTAGAAAGTATTAATTTCATTTTAGGTAACGTTAGTCTACCCACGGCATGGCCCCTTCCATGTCCAGCTTGCCGACGGCGATGCGATGACAAACATTGAAGCGATCAAGGTATTTATTGGTTTTCGACGCTGATCAAAACGTTCTTTTTCCAGTTGCTGCTGAACAATTCGACGATCGAGATGCTGGCGCTCGACTCGTATCGCCCGGGCGGCCAACACTTTCTGCAAGGCGTGACGGCGATGAGCGTCTCCGGAAGCCAAACAGCCCTGCTTCAACTCGCCGATCGGGACCCCGAATTCGCCAACCAAATCGGTTACGACGGCCCGGGACTTGTTGTCGGACTCTGACCCGTTTCTGCTGTATATTTTCATCCCGCTATTTATCACCGCAATCTGTTCCTAAGTCTATATTCATTCCCTCCAACATCCGAAATTTCCGGGCCCCCAAACCGTTGAATTCACAGCCGATCTTTCATTGTCTATACGGTTCTCGTTATATTCTTCTCAGTACGATCAAATCGAAACGGTTTTTGTTGTTTTTATGATGTACTTACAGGTTTCTTTTGTTTCAATGCATAATATTATTTTGACGTGATGTAATACTTGCAAAATCTACCTTTCACCTCGGTACTTTGAATAAAAATTCGCACTTGAATACTATGAAAGAAAGCGCACACCATGAGCACCACTAGTGTTTTGCAAAGAAACATTTTCCAATCAGTTTTATAACGTAAGTTTGGCTTTTGAAGAGGTTTTTCAACCTAGTTTCTACAAAAACGCTTTCATGCATTTTATTCCTTTCTTTATGAGGTTAGAAGTTTCCTTTTTCTTATGTTCTTTCTGAAACCTTTTTTTCAGCATTCCAAATGCGCGGCCAGATGCACCCCGACGAGATGGCCAACTTCATCGCTACTGCCCCGCAGCGTGCCCGCTCCGACTTCATCTTCTTCGTGACGCTGGGGATCGGGATTGAGCTCGGTAAGATGTTCTCTCTTTCCTTCCCTATTTTTGAAGTAGTAGCAGTACTAAACAAGTGTTTCTATCAATTCTTTCGCTTCCTGTTTTCACCGTCTTTTTCAGGCTGCTACGTCGCCAACCGCTTCCTGGGCTTCGCCTCGGTCTACAGCTGAATGCGCCGGGCCGTCCGCCTTCAAAATTAAAGCTAATGCATTGTTCTGTTTGTATTGAGATAAATATTCGTGCTTACTTGTTGTTTGGCGATAGAAAAATGTAGAAAAAAACAATTTATTGAGCATCAACGCGAACATACGCCAATAGAATCTTTGATCAGCAAGAAGGAGCGACGCTTTTTTGTAGCAGAAAATTTCGTTCGAATCCAAATCACTTGTAACAATGTTGAGGTACTATTTTTAAGTATTGCGCTTTTAGAAATGACCCTATTTAGGAAGAATGGTAGAAGGTATCATAAAGTGCATTAAAAGAAATGATTAGATTGTGGAAATACATAGTAAGCTACCGGTTCCAACTAGCTTGTGAAAGCTCGCTATTTTTACAATAACCGGGCCAACAGTGCAATACAGAAAACGGAAAGTAGAGAAATTCCAACGGATGATTTTGTTGGCGTGGGGATTGGTTGGGTGACTGGGTTTGCGCTTGTCGTCGTTGTAGTAGTTGACGCTGTAACCGTCGAGGCATCATTTGGAGGCTGATTATTCGAGTTCGGGGTGCTGTAATCGAGGCCCTTCACCCAGTTGTTGATGATCTGCGCCATTTGTGCGGGTCGTTCAGCGGGGACCATGTGGCCGGCGCCCTAAAAACGTGAAAATAGGTTATTTTTTTGGAGTTTATACTGTATTGTAGCTACTATTTCAGGTAAACAAGTGTCTAGATTCTATAACTTGATCCCTTACCTTGATCGTCACGACGTCAAGACCCTGGTTGAAGCGCGTCTGATAACCTCCAACCATCTTCATGTAATCGGTGGTGTATTGGAAGAACCAGGGAGTTCGGGTCACGTTCATCTATAATTTCCGAGGTTGTAATGGACGTTTAAAGTGACGGTTTGTCGGAAGATAGGTTGACTTAGATAAAAATTAAAGATGAAAATCTCAAGTTCCACTTACCGTGTACTGGCCCTTTTCAGCCAGCTTGTTGCTGAACCACTGGGCGGCAAAGTGGCTGTCGAAGAGGTCGGTGGCACCGTTGTAGATGAGGACCTTGAAGGAAGGTTTGGATTTCGTAGTCGAAGCACAAATAAATAAAATAAAAGGAAGTAGAGAAGAAGATCATAATCTTACCTTAACTCCAGCGGAAATCACGTCCTGAATCGGTTGGTAGACGTCAAAGTACTCGCGGACGTAGGTGGACTCGATACTGTAACACATTGAGGTTTTCCAACTTTTGCCTAGTTTTAGAGGCGCCTTACGCCTTCGTAATGAATTTTTGAAAGCCTAGCCAATTTCAAAGATGCTATGAAGAATCGAAGCTTACTCCCGACTCTGCCATGGTGGTAGATCAGCCGGAATGTTCAGCGCAGCTCTCGTTTCAGCGTTTCTCAAATAGGTACCCAGGCCAGCTCCCATATAGCAAGAATAGCCATCGAACGGGTCGGAGGAGTTCAGGTTGGCGTCGATTTGGACCTATAGAAACAGATTTATCTCGCTTTTTCCCTTTCTCTCTCTCCCTCTCTCTGCCCGCCCCTCTCTCTCTCTCTCTCTCTCTCTCTCTCTCACTTACAGCCGGTGTCTCAGCGTTTTGTCTAGGTTGTCTGTAGCACATCGTGTATGGGGAATATCCATTAAGGTATGGTGCATCCGAGTAGTCGTTGTAGTAGATCTTCTTGATCTTAAAAAGTATATTATTACGTAAGTTTTTTATCTACTTTTTCTTACCTGATCATAGCACGCATCCGGGGTCTTGGCCGGGAACGGGTCGGTCTTGTTCCAGGTGATATGGCTCGAGAACTGGCACCCAATCTCGTCAACGCCAGCGCAGCATTGGTTGATGAGGGTCCGGTAATCTCTGAAATCCAAGTTTGTAGTATTTTTCATTTTTATCCTTGTGGTTTTGTAATGCTTTGTAGTGTTTGAAACGTACGTCAAGCTGGTCAAGCCACTGTAGTAAAGCTGATGGAACAGAGCGTCCGATTTCATCAGATTATAATCCATTAATCCGTTCCCAATGGCCATTCCCTAAAAAAGAGATTTAGCTTTTAGAAGTAAGCTTCTCACGCCTTTTTTGAAGGTTTTGAAGGAATACAGGTTTTAAAATGTCTGAAAATTAGTTTGAACATCAAATTTAAATATCAAATTTAAGTAATTTGAAAGCAATATTTTGACGGCCTTAATAAAAAAATTGAATGCAAAATCCATAGGGTTTCTTAGCTAGACCTACCTTGAAGTTGGCCTTGAAATCCCCGGACTTGACGCCATCGACAAGCTTTTTGGCCAAGGTCGGCAGGTAGACACCTCCATAGCTCTCGCCGGTGATGTAGAAGTCACGGCCCTGGTATTCGGGGAAGAGGTTGTTGATGAAGTCCTTCAGGGCTTGGTAGCTGTCCTCAGCGGTCTGAAGAAAGACGGATTTATAGGCATAAGAATGACCAGAATCGACCCCGCTTCCCGACTAGGTATCGAAAGGTACGCGACATGCCCAAATAAATATTATAAATGGCAAGAAGTCGAAAAAATCCAACTTAATAGCAGCTACCTTACCTTACTATCACTCCACGTCAACGTCTCGGTCTTGTCCGTCGTATACGAGTACCCGACACCTACTGGAGTCTCAAGGAAGAGCATGTTTGAGAACTAAATATAATGTTTTTTTAAATATTTGATTCTGTCGTTACCGTGCCCCAGGAGAACGGGTTGTAGTAGAGCTTGTTGAAGTCGCGGCTAACACGGTACGGGCCGTTTTCGTTGATGATACCATCCAGGGAACTGGCTCCAGGGCCACCGTTGAGCCACAGGATAAGTGGATCAGTCGCGGGCTTGTTCTCGGATTCGGTCAGCCTGAATTAAAGTGTTGTAGTCCTGAATCTACAAGTCTCTCTCTCTCTCTCTCCTCTCTCTGTCTTTCACTTACCAATAGTGCAGCTTATGAGATCCGGTACCATTCAAGAAGCCACTGAACGACGAGAACTTCTCAACAAATTGGACGCCAGGCAGACTGAGAATTCGGTCCATCTCCTAGAAATTTATGGATTTTTCGGACTTGTCAATACGAATAAACCTTTCTGGCGCAAGTCGGAACCGTGACGTTAGCTTGGTATGTGGGGAGGAGGGGTTGAGGGACGACGCTCACCTTAAAAGTTATTTAAGACTTCAGGAAACGCGTGAGAGTATAGATCCAGTCTGAAAATCCAAAAAACTAACATCAACCGGAGTACTGTAGTCATCCTTGTTTCCCAAGAAGTTGTTGATCATTTGGAGCGCATATTGCGGACGGTCGGTGGGAACGAAGTGACCGGCTCCCTAAAGAAATCATTTGAACTTTAAGGAAAGACAGTAAGTCTTAAAAGAAGTACTCTACAATACGATACCTTTACAGTAAGCTGCACGACATTATTTGTCCACTTCTTGATGTAGCCGGCGACTTGGGGAAGGACAGTCGGGGTCTGCTTGTACCACCACTCGGTGCGGGATAGTGTCACCTGAAGCGTCGAAATCAACAGGTTATGAATTGCATATCTTCGTAATTTTTAGTATCTATCCAGTATATCAAAAAACTTACATTGAGTCCGCGATCGACCACCAGATTTTCGATGAACCACTGGTCGCCCAGGAATTGGCAAATCGTGTCGACGTCTCCGTTGTAGATCAGCATTCTCATGTTGTTCGTGTCGTACCTAAAGAAATTTTAGAAATAAGAGAGAAAAAACTTACCACTTCGATGAAAGGATATCCCGGAAAACCTGCGACATATCGTAATACGCCTCCAGGGCGTGGTAGCTCCAGAATGAGCTTCGATCGCTGAAAGGAGACGTTTAGATGCTTATCGTTTCATTCTACGCACCGACAATCACTCCAGGTTTCGTTCGGCCAGTAGAGCTTGGCGTGGAGGGCTTGGATGACCTCCGGGCGGTTGAGGTAGCTGAAAAACGAAAGTTAGACGATAACAGTAGTTTGAAATTGCGTTAGTTACGTAAATGTGCTAAGCAAAATGCCGACGGTAAAAATAGCGAAAAAACCGGTCACCGATCATCAAAACACAGACACGCAATTTACAGAAGCTTAAAACTTACACACTATGCAAACAAATTTCCTTGAAGAAAAATTGGCATGTCGGCATTTCCTACTATATATAAAAAAATAGTGTTTGTGTGTGTGTGTGTGTGTGTGTTGTGCATTTGCATGCAACTTCCGTCCGTATGTTCCAGTCGTATCTCAATAAAGGAAGAAGTTAACGGCACGTATGATACGTCATTAGGTGCGTAATGGTCATGACACGACTGCACGCATATGAGATTTTTCAAAATCAGCTGTTTTCGACATTAAAAATAGGTTTTTGTGAAAATCTCGCTCGGCCTCTTTGTTAGGAATCAATTTGCATGCGCCGGAAGTGGGGGAAGCCTATATCATGGGGAGAGGACGCGCTTTTCATTTTTTCACAGGAATTAGGATTTTATGCAAAGTGACGCAGTCTGGGGGTAAGACGGGGGCCAGGGTTGAAAAGTCGCGAAGCGGCTTTTCAACCCTGGTTAGGTATTAAATTTTGGTTGTTGGTATTTCGGGCGGCTGGATTCTGGCTCTTGTATTACAAATTAAAAAATTTTGGATGTCAGAATTAGGACCAGTCGAAGCCCTAGCTATCCTTCGTTTGACTTCTCGGTATTATGCTTCGCCGCGTTTTTATAATCTTTTCCAAGTCGACTTACCCCCAAGTTCCCCCGTCAGCAAAGCAGCTCAAGCCATTGTTACTATCAGTCGAACCGAAGTTGGATTTGTTGTTGTTGTCTTGATACGGTTGAGCCGCCTTGATCTGGTTGGTCAGTAGTTGGTGTGCTTTGTCGGAAGACTGTAAAGAAGAGCGTAACGTAGTTAGTAAGGGAGGAAGGTACCTGTCCTCTCCTATAACGTCGAGCTTCTTGCCTCCTATCCAACGCCAGCTGCTTCATCTGATCCGCCTTGACGGTGTAGCAGTCCATGTATATGCTGTACGGGTCGTAGCTACAGATGAAGGTAATCAATTTTTAGTAGGTGATACTTTACATGTTATCATAGAAGTTGTTGATCACGCGATCCACGACACGACCACAAGGAGATCGATCAGGGTATTGGTCGTAGTCGCATTGGAACGGGTTTCCGGTGTCGACGCAGCATACTTGTTGAACAGCTTTCCAGTCGCTTAGAACGAGTTTTTAGGGAAAGGTAGTATGAAACTCACTCAAATCCGGTAAATCCGTGACCGTATTGCAACGGAACTTGAGAACTGTCTTGCAGATACTCGCTCAAGATGCCGTTTCCGATTGCCATTCCCTAAAGAACGACAAAATACCCGTGAATCCTTTTTCTCAGATGTAAACCACTAAGCCCTACCTTCAAGTTCAATTCCAAATTTCCACTACTGATGAGCGCGATCAGATTCCGAGTCAACGTCGGGCCGTACACTCCGGCGTAGCTTTCCCCGGAAACGAAGAATTCGTTCTTTCGGTATTGCGGGAAGACACCATCAAAGAAGTCCTTGATGGCCCAGGCGTTGTCGAGGGCGGTCTACAGTTAACTATCGTAGAACAACTTGTGAAAAGATACCGTATCGTCGGTGTTGTTGAACCTTGCCGCGTCCTCGTAGTAGGAGAATCCGACGCCAACCGGGGCTTCCATGAAGATCACGTTGGCCTGGAAAAATACGGTTTGAGGTTGACGATAGCAACTTTTTCATTAGATGCCATTTTCAAACATAGAATACTATCCACAGCTGTAGAAAAAAAAATAAAATTAGCGGTCTAAAGGGACAGCAACAGCAAGAACGACGACGAGAAGCACCTACCTTCTTATTCCAAGCAAACACATTCTCATAGACGGTCTCTCCGTTGTCGTTGTTCGGATGAAGAGGACCCAATTCCGTGAAGAAACCGCCTGAAAGCGCATGGTTTCTAAGATTTCAGAAAGCGTCTTACCCAGAGAACTGCAACCAGGACCACCGTTCAACCAGAGGAGCACTGGATCGTTGACAGGATCGTTTTGGGACTCGACGAACCTGAACCCCTCTTACTTTTATTTAGGGTTCAAAACACACCAATAGAACAAATGGTGGGTCTTCGCGACCTGCGGGGTCAGATATCCGGAGAACATTCGGTAGGTGATTGGGAAGGTGATGCCGGGAAGGCTCTGGATCATGTCCGCCTTGGCTCTGGCGTTCAGTCCGGTGTCGTTGGTGTTGAAGGGCGGCTAAAAAATGGAGAAGCTATCTCTCTCTCTCTCTCTCTCTCTCTCTCCTGCATTCTCTGTCTCTCTCGCTCTCTCTCTCTTTCTCTTTCTCTCTCTGTTTCCCAAACTCACCACATCGGGGGCAGCCTGCCTCTCCTCAGCCTGATTCATCTGGCATCCACTCAAGGCTTGGTAGGCCGGGTTCTTCTTGGCCAACTGGATCGTGAACGGCACCGGGATGCTGTAGTTCGCACTGCCCATCACGAAGTTGTAGATCATCTGCAGCGCCGGTCCCGGGCGGTCGAGGGGGACGTAGTGGCCAGCCCCCTAAATTTAAGAAGATGCTGAACGTTCCGGCGTAATCGACTTACCTTAACCGTCAGCAAATCCAGATTCTTGTTGAAGCGCTTGACTTGTCCGACGGCGACTGGGGCGTTGTCGGGGGTTTGTTGGTACCACCACCAGGTGCGGGATTGGTTTGTCTATACAATTTCCAGCCTAAGTTATAGGGACGTTTTTACTCACGTTCAGTCTAGCGTGGGACTGCATATCGTACTCCACGAAATATTGGGCTCCCAAGTGGTTGCAGACCTGAAAATGCATAGTATGACTTTAGCGAATTATTACATTTAAAGTACGTTCGTCCTAGTTTTCTATCTTAATATGACTCCAAGCTGAATTGAGTTTATAGAGTCACAATCTGAAGCCCCATGTCGATTTTTCAGTTGCCCAAGATGAATTCTCAAATTAAGCTACCTTGTCGACATCTCCATTATAGATCAAAATCCTCATCCCGTTTGCCTTGTAGTAATACGAGTTGATGATGCGCTCAAAGTCATCGAGCATGGTCAGCTTGTCGTTTTGGACGTACAGGTTGGAGAAGATGGTGTCACTGAAAACAAGACGTTCTCTGACTTTTTGGACTTGAACTGCTTGATGATTCATGATGCACGTTAAACCTTCCGAATCAGAACTCACTTGAAGCTTGTCCATGGTGGTAGCGAGGTCGGGATGTGAAGTGCGGTACGCACGCTTTGGAGGTTCATGTAATTCGTCAGAGCCGTCAATCCCCAGCAAGGGAAGCCGTTCCAAGGGTCGGTAGATTGGGTGTTGATCTTGTCCTGGAAAATTTGACTCTTTATGCTATCTCCCCCCCCTCTCTCTCTCACTCGCTCTCTCTCTCTCTTACTCTCTCCATACCCCATTATTCTGGAAAGCCGCCGCGAAGAGCGGATTGCTGTTGTTGGGAGGCATGGCGACGTTGAAGCAGTCCTGGTAGATGTTGTACGGGTCGGTGGTGCCGTCGTCGTTGTACCACAACATGTCGGAGGCGTATTTGACGGTCTGAAAAGGTTGTTTCGTCACTTCAAGAGCAAGAGTAGGTCCATTTTCCGGTCCTCGACTCACCAAAGTCCCGCACTCTCCGCTCCCATTCTTCGGCAAGTAATTTCCATGCGAATCCACAGTGATGTAGTCAAAATAGTTGCACTCGGTGGGGTCTCGGAGGTGGGACTGTTGCTTCTTACAGCAAGTGTCAACGAGGTAGTCGTATTCACTGTAAAAAGGATCATGGGTAACCGGGAAGTCAAACTCAAAACGATATGGGCAAGCTGCTTACGTTTTTCCGATAATTCCGTAGAGGTAGTGCATGTTGATGACGCCATTGACTTGGTCTCGGTAGTTGATCAAACCGTTGCCGACTGCCATTCCCTAAAAAGCGGAATTTGGATAAGACCAGAGAAAGAGAGAAATCAGAAAAGAGACAGGGAGTAGAAGAGAGAAAGAAGAGACAGTGAACAGCTCTCACCTTGAAATTAACTTCCAGCTCTCCCCAGCTGATCTCCTGCAACAGCCCTTCAGTCAACATCGGCAAGTAAATGCCGGCGTAGCTTTCTCCGGTGACGAAGAATGGATTCTAAATTGAAGCAGTTTAGCAGAGATTCTTGGGGAAACCCCTATCCCTCGCGGCTAACGAAATCAAAAATCCACCTTTGCATACTCGGGGAAAACGTTTTGGAAGAAGTCCTTGATGGCAGCGACGTTTTCCTTTGCCGTCTAAAAAACGCAACGTAGTCGTTGTGGCTGAAAAATACCTGATTATTGTTGTAGTCATAATCACTATCGAATTGTTGATACGAGTAGCCGACTCCTCGAGGGGCTTCCATGTAGAGGACATTGGCGAACTAAAAATTGTAGTTTAGAGTTTGTATTTGGAATTTTTTAGTCGAGATTTGAGATGTCGAATTTTGGATGTCGGTTTTTCGGAATTTTTCTTCGTAGTTTCTACTCGACCCACCTTATTCCAAGAGTACGGATTCTCAAACAGGGTCGTTCCATCTTGGTTGACGCGGAATGGACCGTTTTCTAAAAGACACCCTTGGGTTACGAGTATTTTCTGTTTTTATTTTTACTTCATTGTATTGTTATATTTCATGAACTGCCTTAATCTCTTTCCTAAAACTGGATGCGCACCTGTGAACATTCCCCAAACCGACGAGCTGCCGGGGCCGCCATTGAGCCAGAGCAGGACTGGAGCGTTGGCAGGATCGTTTTGGGACTCGACGAACCTGAAATTAGGTATTTTATTACCTTTTTGATCTTCGCAATTTTGTTATATATAAAATTTATAATGTTTCCTTACCAATAATGCAAAAATCTATTGTAGGTAGTTTGTAAGTAACCCGAGAATTGCCGGAAGTTGATCTCGAAGGTAAGGCCTGGGAGGTTGAAGATCTGTAATTAACACCCTTAGTCTTGTAATTTTTACAGTTTTAGCTTTACGGCCAAGAACACCGTTAAAAAAACTATTTTTTTTGAGTACCTGATCAGCAGCCTTCCTGATATCCGGCTCATAGGGCCACTTGAAGTATGGCGGCTGGATGGGGCGGGCTTCATGTTGAAGCTGCCGAGGCCGTTGCTAAAATAATTTTTTTTGTAGACGGACGTAAAAAACTACAGGACGATACTGTACGGTAATACAGTAAAAAATAAAATCCGTACTTGTATCCCATCTGGTTCACAAAATTGTTCATCAACTGCATGGCCTGCATCGGGCGTTGGGAGGGGATGAAGTGGCCGGCTCCCTACAAGAGAAAAAGATGTCTCCTTTTTGGAATTTAGAATTCAGCAAGTGAGAGCGGGATAGAGAGAGAGAGAGAGAGAGAGAGAGAGAAGAGAGAGAAAGCGACCAACCATAACAGTCGTAAAATCGATCCGATCCCTATAACGCTTCATATACCCTCCAATCGTCGGCTGGTTCTGGGCCGTGTATTGGAACGTCCATTGTTTGCCCTCGGCCACAACCTAAACTACGTCTTGTAGAAGGATAACGATAAAAAAGCGTTTTAGATAGTTTTTAACACTTACGCTCTCATTTGTTGCCTGCGCAAATCGTTCGGTAAACCATTGGGCGCCGATGTGATTGTTGATGGTGTCGAGGTCACCATGGGCGATCAGGAGCTAAACTTTTCGTCGCAATAGTGTTTTCAAAACCAAAATATTATCTGACAGAGGCTAAGCCTTCGCTAAGCCTAAGCCTAAGCCTAGCCTTAGTCTAGTTAAGCCTAAGCCAAAACCAGGCCTGCGCCTAAGCCTCTGAATTTTACCTTAATACCATAATCATTCCACTTCTTGCTAGTAACAGCATGTCCAAGCTGTACGGAGATGTCCTCGAAATACTTCGATTGGTAGTCGCTCAGGTTACTAAAAATGCTGTCCGTATGCGTTCTACTGAAGTGGCTTCCCAGGCCCTTTAAACCCATCAGTTTATTGCCATACACTCGTTTTTAAACGCACAATACGTTTTGACTTCACGAACCCTTAAAAACTACCTGCACAGCTGGAAGCTCTGGTTCAGCGGGATCATCTTGTCGACGTGCAGGGCTTCACGGACGTCACGTTGATTTAGGTAGGTAACCATAGCTACGTCGGCCGTACAGGCGAATCCGTCGAACGGGTCAGAGGAGTTGTAGTTGACGGCCAGGTTCTAAAAAAACCATTTTGCGCTAAAACCCTAATTTCCAGACCTGAAGTCCATAGTAGCTCTGCGCTACGGCCTTTGTTTGCTTGAGCATGTAGCAGTCGAGGTCAATGTTGAAAGGGTCGATGCTAAACCAAATGTCGGCATTTTCTGTTATGGCTAACAGTTTTAAGAGTATCGTAGTTGAGGATTAACTTACCCATCAGTCAAGACCTTCGAATTCATCGCCACAGCTTGCTTCTTGCAATCCGAGTCATCTGGGAAGCTGTAGTAGTTGCAGTCGATGCTCGTGTTTTGGCAGCTGCTGGCACAGGCTTTCTTCAGGGCTGTGAAGTCACTAGAATGAGGTAATACGATTTTTATGGATTTATTAAATCTAAGCAAGCTACTGTTTGAAATTCACAACTGGGGTACCTACTAGGGTTGGCATTTGAGGAAACCGGTTTCCGATCGCTTGGATTGAAATCAATGCTTGGATTGACCGGATTCTATTGAAATCGATTTTTTTCATTGCATCCGATCGATCGATTTTGCATAAAAACCGGTTTGAATCGAATCCGATTTGATCGGTTCTCGAAAAACCGGTTTTTGATTCGAAACCGATCGATCGGTTTCGGAAAAAATCGGATTGTGGGCGGGAAACCGAGCGGAAATGAACCGATTTATGCAGAATTTTGCATGCAAATGACGATTTGCCTCATTTTTTCGTGCTGAAATTGGGGTTTAGCTTATAACTTCCAGAGCCATTATGTCTGGAAGGAATATCTCGATATCTTGGAGACTACCAACGGCGTAGTTTCGAAAATGGTACTTCTGCCCGGAGACAAGCACAAAAAATGAGGCGAATCCTGATTTGCATCCAAAATTCTGCATAAATCGGTTCATTTCCGCTCGGTTTCCCGCCCACAATCCGATTTTTTTCCGAAACCGATCGATCGGTTTCGAATCAAAATCGGTTTTTCGAGAACCGATCAAATCGGATTCGATTCAAACCGGTTTTTATGCAAAATCGATCGATCGGGTGCAATGAAAAAATCGATTTCAATAGAATCCGGTCAATCCAAGCATTGATTTCAATCCAAGCGATCGGAAACCGGTTTCCTCAAATGCCAACCCTAGTACCTACCATATCTGGATACCTTAAATCGAAATAACATACCCCTGAGAAGTCAGTCCCTTGATGTAAGCAAACTCGAGCAGCGAGTTAAACTGATCCTTCTTGGAGAGAGCTCCGCTCATGAGCACGAGACCCTGGAAATGGAAGGTTTGATGTCTAGTCCATGAACGAACCTGTAGTTTGAAGTCGTCAAAGCTCAAGGCCCCTGAATCAAGTTGCTGGATGGCTGCGTAGCCGAGTGTCGAGACGTACACGCTTCCGTAGCCCTCACCAACGAGGTAGACGCCTGAAAACGACATGATCAACGTCTTTGGCACCAATTTGCGTTGAATTTTGGTTTCTCAACTCCCAGCTACGTTTCTAGGTTCGATTCGGAGCTTACCATTCTTTCCAGCGCCAGGGAACACCGTCAGGAAGTCCTTCAGGGCCAGCAGATTGTTGGTAGCAACCTGAACGTTATTAAGCAAGCTTTGAAAGTCGATAAGCTCAAGGTGTCTGGAAAAGTAATACTAGCTTACAGCATCATCGTCGCTGTTGGCAGTGCCGGGCGGGGAGAAGCCGACTCCACTTGGGGCTTCCAGGAAGAGGAGGTTGCCAATCTGAAAAAATGACTGTTAGCTCGAAAATGGATTAAAATAACATAAGCGCAGTGTAAGCCTAAGTGAAAGCCAAGTCTCGGCATAAGCCTAAATCTAAGTCTTAGTTAGCCTAGGTCTAATTCAAAACCTACGCCTAAGCTTATGCCTAAGCCTACGCCTACCTAAGCACTGGCTTCAGCCCACGACTAAGCCTAAGCCTAATCCAAAACCTAAGCCGAAGCCTAAGCATCACTTTTTCTGCTTTCCTCATCATACAACCCGATGTGGTGTCACCATCTTTTTAAAATCGAAAACCTTAACCTTTACTTTCCATCACTTCCGCCTTGACCTTTCGTTTTTGCCCTCCCCCTCCCACCCAGCGGCTACTTCTCTTCCCTAATCACTATCACCTCCCGCCAAAGACAAGACAATTTTTGGTTCCAAAATCATGGCTAGCCCCCCTTCCTTCGCCACTCCACCTCCGGGCCATAATGTTTGCTTTACGCGCCCATTAGCGTCGTTTTTATGTGCCGATGGGGTGGCCGCTTTGGGACTGACTTGGAGTATTGGGGATGGGCACGCACCGTACACGCCCATTTTCACGCTATTGACCGCGGTGGGCTCGGCGAGAATTTTTTAGACTGAATGGGAAGCGTTTCAAAAGGATGACTATCCCGGCCGAAAGTCGGACAAATCAACAAAACGATGGAAAATATGGATTTTGAAACATGGAGGAAAATAGCCCAGAGATCTCTTACAATTTTCAAAAAATTAGACTTTGTCAAAAAAGGTAAATCCGGACCTCACGTATTTTTAGATATTACCAAAGAAATTTAAAAAAGAGAACCTAAGAATTACTGCAACTACCAAATAGCTAATCCACAACTTTTCAAGGCTTGAAAAATTTGGCTTTTTTAGAAAAGGCACTTTAGGGCCTCACGTATTTTTAAGGAGAGCCAAACGATTTTTACAAGCTAAACTAAGAATCACTGTAACTATCGGCTTGCCGATGCAAAACTTGAAAACGGATTCGAAAAGCGTTTAAACAAAATAGACGAAAACAGTCGGCAAAGCCGTTTTTTTCTGAAATCATGTAATCCGGAATTTCACGTCCAGGTAAAACCGACAAAAAGAACAAAATAACGGGAATTTCGCAGGTTGCTGTAATGCCAAAATCGGCAATCGATGACTTGAAGGGGAAATCTTGAAATATAGGCTTGCTGTGATTCGAAAGTTTTTAAATCCTATTTTGTCTATAACACCTCGCAAAATTAAGCCAAAGGTTTATTGGGATTAAAGTGGAGAGTGACGCAGTTATTAGCTGAGCCTACCTTATTCCACGCAAACGTGTTCTCGTTGAGCGTCGTTCCATCAGCCGACGGTTGGAAGGGTCCGACTTCTTGGAAGGCGCCAATCAAGGAAGAGCATCCGGGGCCACCGTTCAGCCAAACGATCAGCGGCAGATTTTGTGGCGTCACCGACTGCGCTGTGAAGTACCTGGAAATGTGGGAATTTCCGAATTACCATAAAAATTAAAGTTTATGCTACATTATGCTACTGAAACGTCGGCCGCAGGGTACGGTGGTTTCCAGATGACGTATTATTGGAAATTTTTTTAGATTTACCAGTAGTGAAGTTGGTTGTTCGAATGCGTATTCGAGTTGTTGGCCCACAAAAATCCGGAATACTGGTTGAATTGGATGGCGAAGGTGACGTTCGGGAGGGCGATTACCTAGAATTTACCAAAATTAGAATTATAGAAATTATTCATTCAGCTACTGTAGCCTTCAATAATGCTAATTTTCAAACATCGAAACCTGCGACTATTGTAGCGTTTTAGCTAACACTAACGAAAAAACAACTTAAGCTAAGCCCAAGCCTTTGCTTATGCCTAAGCATAAGCCTAAGTATAAGCCTAAGCCTAAGCTTAAACCTAAGTCTAAGCCTAAGCCTAAGACTAAACCTGAAATTCTATCCCACACCCGCCTACCGTACCCTATCTTGCTCAGCCCGCGTTTTCTGAGCCAGAGCCCCTTGGCTTGCGGCCAATATTAGGGCCACAAGGGCCCATCGGAGTGCCATTAGAGAGACACCTCCGCCTAGCCGAGACTGTCTAGGCGATTGCGCTTCTTCCGTGGGGGCAGCGGCTCCAAAAATGATTCTCCGTGGCCTCCTGGGGCTTTTGTCGGCTATCCGCCTCCACCCTCCTCCCCTCGAATTGTGCATACAAGCATAAAAGGCGCGAACGACATCCCGATAAGACTCACCCCCGGCTCTGCACTGATTTCTTTTCGGGCCCTCATGAATTGGGTTTGGGGGTGACGTGGCGTTTCGGAGGAGGTGCCCGTGAATAGAGGTATTTTTTCGCAGGTCGGGGCAAAGGGCGATCAAAAATTCGAACTATTGAAGACTTGTAATAAGGGAGAGGATTCCGGGTATGCAAATTATCGCGTTTCACCTGACGAAAATTCTGCTTTCATCCATCTTTTGGCTTCTTCGGTAAATGAGTGGTATTTTTCAGTGCGGGGCAAAAGGCAATCAAAAATTGAGTCGGCCAAAACTCTGTAATGAAGTCGATACTTCGGGGTATGCAAACTGTAGACTTCACATTGTCAAGCTTGACTTTGCCACTGTTCACTGTTTTTTTGGAGATTGTCTACAAGACCTGGAACCGAAATAAAGATTTGAATAATTTTCAAAATTTTAAAGGGCTTTCTACGATTTTCACAGTTTGCACAAGCACTCTCCAGGATGATTCATAAGATATGAAATACCGTTCGAATTTATAGAAATTTTCGAAATCCTTTCCTCCAGTCGGGTACACGCCCAAAACCGTTTGATGATTCATAAAGCGAGTCTCCACCGATTTCTGAAGATTTTAGAGTCGGCGGCAAAAATAGATAAACGGAATATCACTGCGATTGGTCTTGTGAAAACATGGGTGTAGTCTGGAAGCCAGTAGAATGAAGCAAAAAAATACTATAGTTTCCTGGAAAAACACAAAATTCAACAAAATACGAATTTTTGTTAGCTTTTTCCCCAGATTTTTTTTGTATGTTTTCATGGCGTTAATGCAGTGGAAACATCAAAAGCGGCCAGAATTACATTTTAAAACGTTGATTAATCCTTAATTTGAAAAGGGGTTCATTTTTCTCGAAACTATTTTAATGACATTTTGCGTAAACCTGCATACCCAAAAACCAGAATAACTGCATTTTCATGTTATTTTCATTATTCTTTTATTATTCGCAATACGATCCTCACTCCCCACCCAATTTTTGAAGGAACGAAATTCGAGAAGATTCCCCCCGGGCGCCCCCTTTTGCCGTCTGTCTACGGTAACCGCTTGGCCTAACGAGGCCGTCCGCACCACTCCTGTGCACAGCCCTAATCACGGCTAATAACAAGACGAAGAAGCGGCCCCCGGGGACTTCATCTCCCCCACCATCACTGCCTTGCCCTGAAAATTACAAATTACAGAATCATCGCGGAAAAACCGAGCACCAGAAGTGGGCTCTCATCACAATAGTCCCTCAGCCAGCACCGGATTCTGTAACAAAATACGGTAGCCAGGTGACTATCACTATTGGGCGATCGTCGAAAATATCTTTGTTTTTGTGTTTTGTAACGCCTTCCATTTCTCATTCAAGGATTCGTGGAATCGAAAAACAATTGAATTCTGGGAATGGGGTGATTTTCATTTTTAATTCGTCGTTTTAAATCGGGTTTGGGTTTGGGCCGACGATTTCTGAAATTTGTTTGGATAATGAAAAACAGCTACCATATCAAAGCGAATTTCGGTGCATAACAGCCAAAATGCCGACATCCGGATCCCGACAAACTCTTAGCGGTAATTCGAATGCCACGCCATTTTAAACAGCTAATTTGCATGTCTGGATTTTTGCTGTCTGGAATATGGCATTCATCTTTCCGGTTCTCGGGATGTTGTTGTTTTGCTCAATTGAAGTTTTTTCTTCAATTTTTGAACCTGAAAATATCGGGCTTTTTACAATCTTAGTCCGCAAGCCTTCCGCTGTCGACAAAATTGATGACGAACGTTTTTGACGCCTCCTTTGATCTTTTGCGAATTTTATTTTTTTTGTACCATTCTGTGCGTTTCCTGAAAAATTGATCGGCCGATTTACGCTTTCTGAGATCTCTGCGATCGATTTTCCATATTTTTCAGATGAGCACACCTCACAGCCTCGCAGATCACCCATTCCCTGGTGGCCAGACAATCCTCGCGCAGACTTTGGCTTTTTATGAGGGGTGAGTCGAGCATTAAGATTTTGCAACAAGGTGTGCATTGTCATTGTAGCACAACTAAGGCCTAGGATTATGTGCCCCTGGAACTGCTGTTAGCTGTTTCTCGATTGCATAGCTTCCCCGGCAAAAATTTCGCACTTTTGGACTCGTTTCCGCAATTCTTTGTTCTCAAATTCTTTCAAGTCTGCCTACCAATTTTTCTTTCATTCATGAGAGCAAGGCTGATTGCCAAAAACCGCCTTAGCAAACCACCTTTTCGATTTTTCAGTTGTCTAGGAGTATTTCTAGGTTTTTGTGTCCCTACCATATTGCATATGCTGATAACCATTGTTCTAAAAAAAACTTGAACCCCCGAAAAACCGAACCCAACTGGTCACCCCTAATTCCATCCGAAAGTCGCGACTTTTCACGCTTCAAATCCAATCCCTGGGGCGCATATCTGCCGTCCTCGCCACTCTTGCTGGAGTCAGGTCATTTACATATTTCAGCTGGGTGGGGGGTGGGGGTGGCTCTACCCTCCGGCTATCAGTTTGTGGGATCTTCGAAGCTGGCTAGAATCATGGGGGAGCTGGACAAAAGAAAAAAACCAAATAGAGCGACAGACACACTGACAATCAGACGGAAATAAAGACGAACAGACAGACAGAAGAGCCCGAAAACAGATAAACGGCCAGATTTCCGGATTGACACAGCTACAGATGTACGAGGAAAACTGGCAAGCAAACAGACAGCCAGACAGACAAGAAGGCAAACATGCAACAATCAAGACAGACGTCGTTTTTCTGAATCCCGAAAATCAAACGCCGAAACTGAATTAAGTCGAAGAACACGCTATCCACCTTTTTGTTATGGTCTATAGGCCTTCCTCGGAAAGAGTCATCAAACACGACGAAACCACAAATTCGTTTGAATTTGGACGTTTTCGTTTTGGAATTCTGACATTTCGATATTTTGATTTTTCAGTTTGTTCCTTGACCCTTCTGGATATTTTTATACAAGATCGAAAAACATACATGTAAACAAACAGCTAATTTACACCCTGGGGGGCATTTTTCACGCCACTCCCCACTTTTCGAGTCTCGTCCTCAAAATTTGCATTTCATAAATGGGCGGCTGGCGGCAGGTGCTGGAAACGGGGAGTGGTGGCCGAGAGCAGTGACACACTGTGGAATATGATAATTTTGACAGCCACTGCTCCGGGCCGAAAATTGATCGTTTCGCTGTTCCACGCTGGCACCAAGAACAATGCCGATGAAAAATGGGCTTACACGGGTACAGTACCGAAAAGAATTGATGTCTTCCTGGGGATTTTTGTTGGTTTTTGATACTGTGGTATTACTTCGTGGATCCAAAATCTTTTTGTCTTTGAATCTTTTTGAATAAAATCTTTTTGAAAAATTGATGTACAAATAAATTAAAATTTCTTATCATAATTGGCTACTTTCTGATCCAGACTTTGTGCTATTGTCATCCTATTCCCTTCGCTATTTTAACCAAGTTTTAATTTCGAGATAAATAATAGGGGTGCAGCTTTTACTTTACAACATCTGCAGTAGCGCTTCCAACTTTTCAATCCAGCTTTTTCAACGAGCAGCGGAAGTGTAAGAATTTTTGCAAGGCGAGAGGGCCCTTACCCTTAACTGACTCCTTCGACCTTGTTGGCTCCCCCCTATCTCTCTCACGCCCTCTCGCTCTCTTTCTCCCTCTCTCTTCCTCCTCGAGATCGATGGGCTACCGTGGCCCCAAGGACCCCGTTCGGGGATTGGCCAGGGGGCGGACCCAAAATAGGGAAAGGGCCCAGGGCCCGAAGCTAGGGCCCCCTCCACCACCAACTAATGAAGACACGTCCCCCGGGGCCACACACAAGACAATCCCCCTCGGGCCCGACTGACCCTGCTTGGCCCCCGAGGATCTTCACGCAGCTGATCATCTGATCTGATCAGTGCCAGCCATGTTTTTCTCCGATTCGACGACCCTGCTGAGGTCGATGAAGGAGGAGGGGCTGAGGGGAGCATGGGGTCTCCCTGACGCTAATCCTGCAAGGTACTGTTTGGAGGAGTCGGGCGTAATGTGTTTGATTTGATGGTTTTTGGACTAGCTTACGCAGACTTTTGTTTTCTGAATCTTGTAGTTTCTGTTTTCGCGGCAACCTTGACGTTTTTTGCTCAGAACACGTTACTTTTTCTACTTTCTTTTTTTTGCTCGGAGCAGTTGGTGCTCCAAATTTAGCGTAAAAATTTTGCTTCAACATTATACCACATTTTTTGACTACTACTTAATTTTGCACAAAAAAACTTGGCCTTTTGACTTGTTGCAAAATCGAAAAATTTTCTTGCTTAAATTTTCACGTCCACTTTTCAATTATAATGAAAAACAGCGCTGAAATTTTTCTATCAAAGTTTAAACTTCACACTAAAACAGTACCAAATATCCGATATATTGAAGAAAAAACTTCAAATATCTAAAATTCTAAAATTCGTCGGATTTTGAAGTCGGAACCCTTGAAAGCCAAAATTGAAAAACCAGTATCAACAGAAAATCGCAGATTGTGGCCAAATCTTGTTTTGTCGCACTTCCTACTTTTTAATCTGCGTCGTGGTGCGCAGCAGTGCAAACAAAAATAAACAAAATTCTGAAAAAATAATAATAATTATGTCCAAGTTATTAAAATCGTTCGGTCCTCATGTAACACGTAAAACACTGACGTTTTACATGCGAAATTCCACAACCTAGCTTAAAAACCTAATAATTGAGAGCAATGTCGGTACAAAACACTGTAATCCGAGAGTTGTATCTCGGTTTTAGTAGTAATAAGCATTGTTCTAAGGTGAAAGTGAGAAAATTACAACTAGCGTCAAAATCGTAAAATTCTTGGCCGCACCGTTGTTCCTATTATCAGGACCAGATCGTTAGTTAATTCGGCGCCATGCTCAGCGGAATAGGCTAGATAGTCGGCCTAGGAGGAATATCCAAATCCAAAAAACAGCTGCTTCCGTCCGTCGCAAACGAACTGGCCCAATTGGGTTGGCGTCTAGATGGTGGTGCCACCACCATCCTCGAGGGAGCCACCCCGGCGGCTTGAGCCCGGTCCCCAGGTCCCACCACGGGGACCTGCCCGCCGCTCCCCGAGCAATTTCAGATGGGCCAGAAGCTGGCTGCCTGGCTTCACAATGTCGCTTCTATGCCTTCTAGAGCCCTTCCAAACGATCTCCGCCACCACGCCTCCTTTTTTTAATGAATTTCACGGCATCTTTTGGCCGAGGTCGGGCCATTTTCTTCACCCGCTCCGTCGACAGGCGTCGTAAACTTGACGCCGTTGTTTGCCTTCCTAGCCCTGGAAAAATTTGGGTCCTAGTCTTGGGCTTGTATCGATTTTTCGCTCTTAGCTATTTTTCGAGATTTTTGACGAAGATAATACTAATCGATATCGCAAAATCGATTTTTTGTGACTTTATAGTGACTTTTCAGTCATTTTTGGTCTTGAATAATCATTTTGACGTTAGAGCTTTCGTCTTTCCAAAATTTGGCGCGTGGCATGGTCAATAAAGTTTCCTTGTCCCGATTATGATTTATAAGATTGAAAAACTTTATTTTAAGCACAAAACGTCGACAGCCAATAGCAATAGTCTAATTTTGCATAGAATTTTTTTGCTTATTTGTTGAAAGCTTTAGAAAAGCTTTTTTTCTCGTCAGCCAAATCGCTTTATCTCTTTCGTTCTCGCATTCGCTCTCCCTCTCAGCCTCGCTTTATCACGTTCTGGCCGTTTCTCTCTCTCTCTCTCTCTCTCTCTCTCTCCTCTCCCTCGCCCTCTCCCTCTCGCATCTGTTTCTGCCTATCAGTCTCTCTCACTTTAACGATCTCGTCTCCCTTAAAATGCACCTAAACTTATTGATCGTCAAGGTATTAAAAAGAAACATCCCTTCCTTGCACAGTCTCCTTTACGCTCCCTTTTTCAGCTCCCAGCTCGCCCGCGCCCACTTCGAGAAGCACCCGCCTAACAACCTCCGAAAAAGCAACTTTTTCCACTTTGTCATCGCGCTCTATGATCGGGCCAACCAACCAGTGGAGATTGAGAGAACTACGGTATCTAAGAGTTCCCAAATATAACATATGATATTTTTAGTTTGCCGGTTTCGTCGAAAACGAGAAAGAGGTTGACGGGCAGCACACGAAAAATGGGATCCACTACAAACTGTATTTGGCTTATCAGAATGGTGGGTTTTGGCGAGTTGGCATTCTTTTCTTTAATTTGGGGCAAACTTCGAAATTCTAAATCTTAAGGAAACCCCTAGCGTGGACTACGGTAGCTAAAGCTAAAACAAATATTACTTTATAATCTTTTAAGATAATTGAATTGAATTGAATTTCGAAAGTATTTTAAAGATCGAACTACGACTTTTCTAACTTTTGAAAATCGATTGCTGCAGATTACTGTAGCCACCGCCCAATTTTGCCATTCAGCTGACTTTGAAAAATCAGAAATTTCTGGTATTTGAGAATTTCTGAGGTTGTAAAGGAAGTTATCAAATCTCAAACCCTAAAGTTTGACCCCAGTTTCCGGTAACCCGGATCCCTTTAAGGCCCAAGAGGACCCGGGTAGGATGCTATCTGTCCCCATTTGGGGTAATGAGATTACCGGGCGGCCGGGGGAACGGATCCACCCTATAACGGGTAATAGCTTGTTCTCTCTCTCTCTATCTCCTCTCTCTCTCTCTCTCCCACCCACCGGTAAACCACTCTACGGAACACCCGGTTGCCCCCTCCTTCCAAACTTGTGCCTCCAGGGCTCATCCCTGATATTGTTAAAACGAGTACCCCGACCCGGGGGTGAGTCCATTAGCTATTGAGAGGGCCAGAGGGTACTAGGGCCAACTCCCGAAACGGGGGATAGGCCGGAATTGGGTTTTGGAGCGTCTTGGAGCCTGGCGTGGGACGTAGGATGACGAGGAGTTTGAAGAAATAGGGGTAGAATTTGCAGAAAAAGCAAAGATCCCAAAACCCAAAGTTTTTGCACGGGCCTAATCGCGAAAATTTGTCCTATTATTTGCGTAAAGCGCTGTTATTTTTCTGCTAAGTTCCAGTTCACGCGACAAGCATGAAAAATGCACAGTGCCATCCCTTTACAGAATCAGAAAAAAATAGTTTTTCAAGATGATGAGCCAGTTTTTGCTTTTTTTCAGGGATCCGGTGCGAGCAAGACCTTTTTGTGCGGCTCATCGACAGCAACAGCAAGCAGGTCAGAATTTTCTGGGATTTTTATCGTCGTTTCCAAAGGAGTCTATTTCGCTTTTAGCAGGACTGTTATGTCTTTTTCAGGCTGCTCTATAAGGGTTTCTCGGACTTATGAAGCTCTTAAACATTAAAAAGCGTACTTTTCGGTTTAGCGAGGACAAAATTTTTGTGAGTTTTGGATAGGCTAAAAGTCGCCATTTTCCAACTTTATTCGTAGCAAGTTGGCGGCGGTCTTCAAGTCCTAAAGCGGATCGGATCGGTTTATTAAAGTTTGGAAATTTTTTTTAGGGCCTTCAAGTGTTCCACTACAGTACTAAACCTTCTCTCAAACTCACTTCGTAACAAAAAAAGCAATTCCTCATCTTTTCCAACTTCTGAAAGCCTGGCACTAGCCGTCAGACGGCCTAGGGCCATATTTGTTACCCTTTATCCGCCTCTTCTTCTATCCGTTTTCGAAAAGAAGAGTATGCGGCTGCCAAAAATGGGGAGAAGCCGAAGGAAGAGCCGGGGGTGAAGCCGAAAAAGGGCTGTGAGGGGAAATGTGTCTTCTTCTGCCACTTGACGCCCGGCCTGGCATACCCACCAGCCCAATCTCTGGGGGTACGGTATCCAAGAATGGGCAGAGGGAGCGGAAGGCCAAGAAACATGGCGCACGGACTGGGATGTGGGGGTGGCTATATAAAGAATGTTTTTTGGAGCAAGAATGGGAAGAAGGAGATGGGAATTTGAGATTAAAGGGGCTGAGAACGTGGGCATCCATAGCTTGAAATTTGTAAATCCTTAACCTCATGAGGCTACAGACGTCAAGAAAACAACGGTTTCCTTAAAAAAGCCTGAAAATATGAATGGCTCTGGAAATAGTTTTGTGCGTGCAAGAATAGCCTAAAAAGTGTTGACCGTTCCTCTGCCGAAGCCAAAATATCATAGCGGAACCGATTTACCGCTATACCGTTTGATAATCTAGTCTTAAAAGTATGCAAAATCTGGGTTTCCTCTAATGATTACAGGTATCTATCTATTTATTTTAGGCTATCGCCTACGAGGGCCAAGACAAGAATCCGGAAATGTGTCGAGTTCTCCTGACCCATGAAGTGATGTGCAGTCGGTGTTGCGAGAAGAAGAGTTGTGGAAATCGGAATGAGACGCCTAGCGATCCGGTTATTATTGATAGGTGAGTTTTAGATTACGACCTTCTGCTTGAAAAGCTATAAATTTGCCTTCAGTGTTCCTTTAAAAAACAGTCATGTGGTCTGGATTAATCTTTTGACTTTCCCATGCCCAAATATGAGTCGTCAACAAAGCAACACACAGCCAAAGGCGATGAGAAGTCAGTCGCCTTTGGCCATCTGTCCACCCACCCACCAACCGAGGAATCCTTTGCTTTTTTGGGTTGACGTTTGTCTGTCTCTCTCTCTCTCTCTCTCTCTCTCTCTCTCACCATCTCTAGTGCCAGCAGTCATTCAATCAAGGGAAACGGGCACCACCGGATTGCGCAATTACAACACACTCCTACCCCGCAGTCACTGCCCACCATCTAGCCATAAAAACCGGGGAAGGGGTGCGCCGGCGGGTTAAGGAAATGCCCTTTCCGGCTGAATTAAATTCGATTGGTTTCTTGGGTCTGGAGCCAATTTTGTTGCTTTTAAGGTTTCGGTTTCGGGTTCAGGGGTCTGTCTTTCTTACCTTACCCTGAAAATCCACAGCAACGACCGAAACGTCAACTACTTCAAAACGATTAAATCACACAAGAACTGCTCTGAAAATTCTAATAGTTTTTTTTCAGATACTTCCTGAAGTTCTTCCTGAAATGCAACCAGAACTGCTTGAAGAACGCGGGAAATCCGCGAGACATGAGGAGATTCCAGGTGAGATCACGTTGTCTCCCAGGAATTCGACACTATGCGCGCTAATTTGGATCTAATACGTCTTACCGATACTTTTAAAGCTCTTGAAGCTCGTGCTATGGCTTTCGCTAGATTCCGTTGCGCTCCTACGAACCGCCTTATGACCCCAGGCTACAGGTGGCCGGTGTCAGTTTTAGCCATTGTCCATAGGTTACGCTAGGGTATTGGTGCGTAGCTAATCGACTGATCGGCTGTCGTCACGAAAGCCGTAGATTATCGACCCGATTGGGCCCGAAAAAGACGTGGATATCCCAATTGAAACAAAAGAACAATTTTGAATTCAGGTGGTCCTCGGAACGACGCCACGGGTAGATGGTCCGATGTTGGCAGTATCTGAGAACATGTTCGTTCATAACAACTCGAAGCATGGTCGCAGAGTGAAGCGAAATGACGCCAGTGATGGTGATGATGCCGGTGAAGAAGCTGGTGAGTTAAAGTTCCCGCTCTCTCTCTCTCTCTCTCTCTCTCTCTCTCTCTCTCTCTCTTTCTCTCCCTTTCCCTCACTCTCTCTCACTCTCTCCATCTATCTCTTTTGCACAAGCAATTCACTTCTCCAAAAATTATTTTAAGCGTAAATTAGGCAACCACACCCCGGGGACAGGGGGTGCGCCAATCACTTTCTGTCTCTTTCTCTCTTTTTCTGCGTCTCTCCATCTTACAACCTCTCTTCCCAATGCCCCGAGAAGCGGATCCATTGCCTAATAGGATGGTTACCACTAAGCACCCTTATGCCAGGGTATCGTTTTGGGGATTAAGCGGAAGTGTGAACTAAGTTTATTAATGCTTAGTAGCCTTAATGAAGCAATATTTAGAAACCAAAAGCCTTGTCTCATCCTCTAGCACTTCCGGTTCCCTTTAAAGGTCTTGGCAAGGCAAGTCTATTGATTTTTTGGCGCCTTGTCGCGGGCGCTTCAGACAGGACATGCAAGAAATACGTAGCCTACAAAATTCATTTTCTTTCCTTATCCTCAAAGATCCTTTAACCCAATCCTTAATTTTTTCGTGTCCCACGAAAATTAAGGCTGCTATTTTTACTCTATGACTTCCGGCTCTCTTTAATATCTTAGAATCCGATTTACGATTCTTCCTCGGAAGAGATCAAACGATAATCGGGTGCCTTCGATTATTCTCTGGTGGGCTGTAAAAGCTTCTAGCTTTCCGGATCCGCCTATGAATAGGGTGAAGCGAGAGAAGAGAGAGAGAAGAGAAGCCAAGAATTCGGCAGGGGGGATCGAACCCATCTATAAAAACGTCACATATGCTAATGGGGTGAAAGAGGGGGAGAGGGAGAGGGAGGCCAGCCGCCAGCTTGGCCCTATATCATCCCCCCAGTAGGACCCGGATAGCACTTCCCAGGCCCCGGGACATGTTGCCTTTTGAGGGATGGGAGGGAAAGGAGAAGCTGAATTTCAGAGATATAGAAAGAGAAATTCCTCTAAAACACATTACAGAACATTCATGCCATCCACAAAATCCTTGAAAAAATTTAGGCGTTCCTTGAACAGTAAAAAAAAATTAGAAACGCGAATTTTATACCGTAACCACCTAAAATTTAAGATAAAGAACAGCGCTCTTCAGAATTCTCCGAAATTGCGGACATGTCGATGGGAGCGGCGTCGCCGGTGATCAAGGCCATCGTTCCGGCGGAGGGATGGGTCCAAGGCGGGACGCAGGTCGTCCTCATCGGCGAGAACTTCTTCGACGGGTTGCAAGTGGCATTTGGGAGCACGACGGTGTGGAGTGATGTAAGTTACAGCCCGAGCCTAGGCTCACTGAAAGCTTGAACATCAGCTTCGTAAGCTTCAAAGGCTATCCTGTTTCAGGCTGTTCAAGTAATCACCGCGACGGCAATACGTGTCACGACTCCGCCAAGGCATAACGCTGGTGTCGTGGATGTCTCCCTACAGTACAAAAGCAAGACGGTATCCCGAGGATCGACCGTCCGGTTTTCCTATGTTTGTAAGTTTTGTAGGCTGATCCTGTTTTTGAAAATGGAAAGATTAGCTCTTCAAAAACGCGAGAAAACCAACTCATGAACGGACAGCTGGAAGGCTATGAAATTGCGTATGCGTAACTTCAGCTATTTGAAAATCGTTTATGCTCTAACCCTCTTACCGTGGTTTTTTCAGCCCTAACCGAGCCATCGATCGACTTTGGCTTCCAACGACTTCAAAAACTGCTCCCAAAATACCCTGGAGATCCGGAACGACTGCCCAAAGACCTGATCCTGAAGCGAGCAGCCGAATTGGCAGAGGCTTTGTATAACAGGTAGGTAACGAGCAATTCTTGACCTCAAACTGTAATACCCATTTTCTGTCGTTTAAAGGGATAGTGACAGCGAGAATCACCAATCTCGGAAATTTCCTAAAATCATTTTTTTCAGAACCCCAGCCGCCGATCAACTGTACTCTGCCTATGCCACTTTTGACAACGGTAAATAAAGAGCAGAAATTAAAAATCAATTAATTTTCAGGTTACGGTGCAGCGCCCCATACCCTCTCTACCGTATATCCGAACACCTACCAGACGACGGTCAGCGCGAGTCCGGCGGCGAATTTCCTGAGCACGCAGACCGGTAAGTATGCGTTTTCGGATCTTAAAATTTTTTTATTTAAAGATTGTTTTTGGGATGTTTAGCGTGTTTATATTTTATTTAAAAAGTATGAAGATTCTTATTCCCGAAAGTTTTGACCCCTTTATTTTTTAAACGAACTGTACGCCGGACACAGTTTCATTAAAATGTTTGGAAAATCAGACTTTCGAGGACTCAAACATCCAAACCAATTCGTCCCAAGAGTTTCTATTTTGTACCCAGCTGCGCGATATAAACCCAAAAACTATCTCTTTCTCGGAAGAATTGGCTAAAAATAACTTCACTTGATTGATGAGATGCCCGTTTTGACGCGGGTTCCGCATTTTTCTCTTCTTTAAAGGTGCTCCCGCCAAAGAGAAATTATTTTTTCGGTTGCCAGAGACTACAAATCACAAACTACTGTAGCGCAAAAGCGCCATGTTATCGTAGAACGAAGGAACGAGCGTGCAAAAAGTCTAAGATTCCCACAAATCCGGAAACTTAAGGCGGAAAACCCACTTGGAAAGCATTCGCTAAGCAAAACGTCTACTACATTAATTAAAAATTGATTTTTACGTCATGAATTAAAAAACATGGCTTTGCAAAACATCTTAAACTTGCATAACTAAAATACGACCTTGAAGTATATCGAGACGATAACTTAAACAGATCTACTTCCATCAAAGGCCTATCGTAACTCGGGTATTTTTCAGGCTTCACCCCATTCGGCACCGTCAACCCGTTTGCCGCCTCGCTTCAATCGACGACACGATTAACATAAGTGTAGTTATTCTACGAAAATTCCAATCCGTAATTTACTTTTTGTGTATTTATCGTTTTCTAAACCCTTTCTTAACATTTTCTCGGATTGCTCGACATCGTGATTCCCACCCTGGATATAGGCGTTAGCTCAACGTTAACCTTGTGGCTTGAGATTTTGAAATATTTTTCTATTATTTTCATGTTACCTACTGTATTTTCCAAGTGCCAAATGTTGTTTGTATCGGGATCTCGTACAAGACTCGTATTTTTCGATTTTTTTAATTTCCCCAGTTTATTTGTTTATTACAATCTCCTTGATCTCAAAAATGTAGCAATTTGACAGCGTGCAATAACACTCATGGAAACGTGATTCAAACATCTGTTTTCTTTCTGAATTTATGTTTTTTGAGTACTGTATTTGGTGACTTTTGATGAATAAAAGGATTTATTTTGAAAATAACACAATATGCAGTTTTTACGATTCCTGATTTCTCATTGCCGCCTTGCATAGCCTTGTGTTTCCCTCATAAAAATTTTTGAATTTAGGCAAAACTGAGAAGGAGGGAGAGACGAGAGAGCGGGATAGGTTAGAAAGGGGGGAAATGGAGAGAGACAGGCAGAGAGCCAGAGCATGGAGCCGGAGCGCAAAAAATCGAATGAGAAATATGGAATCGAGGAGTCTGTAGCGTTCAAAGATCTCTGCTGCTATTGCCAGGGTAACACAAATTGGGCAACTATTCTGGCAAACAAATTGGCGCCGAAAAAATCAGAGAGACAGACAGGCAGACACAACGATTCGGCGACATGATGCGGAGTGTAGAGGGTATTTTCGGAAACGACAGTTTTGGCTGTCACCGAAATAGTGCAGGAGAGGGAAAGGAGGGTGACAGAGAGAGAGCGAGATATGGAGAGAGATGTGGAGAGAGAGCGAGGAGAGAGAGAGAGAGAGAGAGAGAGAGAGAGAGAGAGAGAGAGAGCAAGAGATAGATCCCAAGTCAGAGAAACCTGGATCGAAAAAGACGAAGACGTTCGGGCCAAACCACCAGCGCGCACGTTTCAATGAAATATCGCCGAAAGCCGAGAGAATCGCCGCGCGAGATTGATATCGTAGAGGGGATGGAGAAGAAGAAAACGCTGCGGTGGTGGTGGAACTCGACGCAAAAAATGCGTCTGAGCGATGACCTCTTGTCGTTGGATGGAAAAGCCGACTGATTGATGGGTGGACGGATGGGGAACGGCGGATGAAGCCGGTGGTTTTAAGGGGATGGGACATTAGGATTGCAAGCTACCAAAAATTGTGGCTCTGAAATAATCTGAGAAAATTTGGACTGGGAAATGAGATGATTCGCTGCTTTCGGCAGTGCGAATAGAAACTTCTGCAACCAAAGGCCGCCGTGATACGCAACGCACGCGACTACGACATTCCGCGCGCGCTGATGCAATGCGCAGCCCTATGCCGCAACACGAGAGGCAAGCAGGCGCGATAGGTTACGCAAGCAGCTGCAACACGCAATGCAAGCAGCCGCGACACGCAACGCACTTAGCTGCGAAACGCAACGAAATGCCCGTTCTTACATGGATTCGTAATGGTTTGCGATCCATTCGGGTTTCCAAAGCGACGCGTTGCGTGTCGAGGGTTCGCTAAAATCCGTAAGCGCCCGAATGGGACATGCATGAGTCCTTAATAGGGGTTACCTAAAACATGATTTTTCCGGTTATTTTTCTCAATTTTGCTAGCAAACACCATACCCAAAATCTATTCAAATTTTTTTAGCTTCACAACCCCTTCAGCGATCACTAGTCGGTTTTGGTAGCATCTAAAAACCTGAGTTCCATCAATCACGCTGCCATTTTTCCCACGCTCCAAAAAAATTCTGATCCTAACCACCAAATCTCCGGTCACCTGTCGCCTTTTTCGATTTCGTTGCAAGGCACATCTCCCGTTTCGGCAACATTTACACGATGGGAAAATCGTCGAAACCTCGGCTCTTGGCCTGCTTTGACCGGAGATATTCCGGGGTCTGCAAAAACGGCTGGACGCGCGATCCACTACCCGGCGCGATAAATCCGACTCACATCCACTATCCGCGACGAATTTCGTTGACACGACCTGTCCACCACCACTGAAATGGATGGATGGGAATGGGCTTTTGATTTATCGCCCCACCGTAGCTTATCACCCCCCTCCCCCCATCTGTTAAGAAATTATCGCAAAACAAATTTTTTGCTGCGCGGGGTGGCATGATATTGGTGGTTTTCGGGAAAATATTTTGAATTGGGGAACGTTGCGGAAAATAGGAAAGATTGTAGTTTTGCAGGCAGCGTTCCAACAAGTTAAAAAATTTTAAGTTTAGGCAGACCGCTTTCCAAAAGTTGGATCTTTTAAAGGCAGAGAGAAGCCACAAATCCATCGATGCGCTTGGTTTTTCCTCCAAAGCGGCTTAAACGCAAGAATTCAAAATAGGTTCAGTACAAAAAGCTAAAATGGCCGCATCGAGAAACAACGAAAATATCTGTTTCCGGCGAAATGTGTCGTTTCTAAATGGATATTAAATCCTCTTAGATTGCAGAAATTTAGATAAGTTCAATGCGGTTTCGGTTATTTTCTGATAACTCTTATTATTGAGTTATTAGCAGCCGAAAAAATTCATTTTAATGGTATGATTGTATTCTTCAATTTATGATCTGGTATTTCCGTATTTCTTATTTTTGTGCGACAAACAGGCGGCAAAAAATTTGTTCTTTTTGTGCGTTACTGTAGCTCTTATTTTATGTTTTGTAATATTTGCAGGATTTACCTGTCGATCCCCTGTTTTCGACGATTTCAGTTATCCCACAAACCTATTGAACCGCAGTCCAAACGGTCTATAAAAATATTTTCCCAGAATATCCCTAAAATGCCGGTCTGTGATAACCGGAAAATGACGATGACGGTCAGCAAGTGCAAGTTGTGCGCGGTGTGTGGGCTAGCGGGACAGTACATAGGATAGAGACAGAGACTGTACACAACAAAGCGACGCGGAAAATAATAACTACATTCGCTGGGAAAGGCAATGTGATTACATGATCATACAAAACACTAGGGAACAAACTAAATGAAAAGAGCATAGGCTGGATCGTATTTTGTGTGTTGTTGTCTATAGGTGCAAGCCGCACGTTTTTCTACTCTAGTATGACCTCGAAAGGCTGAAAAATGCGAGAAAGCGGTAAAATTCAATCGGATTCCAAAAGCTAGGGTCTTACGGTATTTAATAATAGATCGTGGCAAAAATGGCAAATTTTTCAGAAGAAAACCATCTCAAATGACCAAAAAAACCAAAGGAAAACATGAAAATGTTGTTAGAATTCGGAAAGTTAGGAATTTTTGGTCGTTGAATTTAGGGATGTGGAAATTTTGTAACATTCTGAAAAAGATATTGTATGTATCCGTTTCGATTTGTCTAATGTGTGGCGTACGAACCCGCAGCAAAAACCCACCGTCCCAATTTGCTCGTTTCGATGGGCGCGACCGTCGGGTGCCTGTGACGCGCCAACGAACTCAAATGGACTCGTCACAATTTTTATAAAACCCCCGTTTGACCAACGTTTTTAACCCTATTGAATTCAAGTCTAATCGATTTATTTTATTCCTTCCGCTCCATTTTTTTATTCATGATCGATTGAGCGCCTGGCTGGCTGACTCAAAATTGTTTTGTCTCCTTCTTCGAATCATGGATTCTTTCTTTTTCCATTCATTCAACTGTCTTCTGAAACCAATCCCGCTTTTTGCCGTCCTGCTTTTCATTTTGCGGCTTTCTAACCATTTTGTAACTTTTAACTATCCCAGAGGTACAAAGTACCTGCAAATCAGCCAAAATTTTTCAAGGAGAATTGAAGCGAATAATGTCTTGTAAAATTCTTTGAATAGATTTTTTGCCGGGTTGATGCACTGGAAGCGCCTAGATCAGATTCAAGTGGTAAAAAACCAGCCTATCTCATCCCGGAAAGCCTTTTTAGGAAGTTTTTGCCTTTTTCTGTGGCTACCGTCTATTTTAGGGAAAACGAAATACCATCCCATCACCATGAATAGCATATTACCTAGAACGCTGTAACTAACAAGTTTTGGTCCCTCGACGTGTCCCCCGTCCCCTTCACCGCCGTCCCAACCCGATACTGGCTGGGGGGACGGCGTGGATAGATGTCTATAAAATGCGCTGTTTGGGTGACAATAAATCATTGCCCCCTCCCCCACCACCAACACTCGCCAAAATCGTCGCCACGTGAGCCGTTTCGTCGTCATAGCGGGTGCGAGCCTTCGCGAAGGGAGAGAGTGAGAGAGGGGGGGAGGGAGAGAGCGAGAGAGTACGAGAAATAGAGAGAGAGAGGCGAGATGGTGATTGTATATCTAATCTCAAGCCATATGATGCTATGCAAATGACGATGATCATGAGGACGCGAAGAGCTGTGGTCATGAGGCTGATCTGATCTCTAAAGGGGGCTTGAAATCATATTTTCGGCAAGCATCGAAAGCTATGCGCTATCATAAGCTCTAATACGTTTACTTTCGCTACCTTAAGCAAAAATGTGTTAGGTTATGGTATGTTGCAAACGAAACCATCGCTACTATGGAGCCAGACACTGCGATATGTTACGCAAAATTTGAAAAACATGCGATACGGTATGTACCATCACGTTACGACACGCACAATGGTTCTGCTAATGTAATTGCCATTATCGTACCCTACGCCGTACTACGCTAAAACGCTAGGATACGGTATTGCACCCACGTTTCGGAAGTATACGTGAAGATAGGCTGAGAGGTTTTACGCTGGCTTATGGCGTCGTAAGGGTGACATGTCTATCCTTGTTCCATGCGTCTGACCTGCACGCTGGACTCACGCCAGCTGATGACGCGCAGATCAGCTCGAGACCCGGGAGATCTTTGTTCGCCGTTCCACCAATTCTTCTAGGCCTGAAGCAGTTTCATGCTTTAAAATTGCTGGAATAGACCAACCTAGACTATCAATTGGCCCTTCAATGCTCCTCTAACGATTTGATCTACAATCTTCTCCCTCGCTTCCGGCTCCAAACTGGAAACAATGCGCCGCACCGCCGTTTTGAGGCACCACGTGGGGGCTGGGGTTGAGGGCGGAAAATATGTCGTCATTTCAGCGACATGATCATCTCCCTCACTTCGAAAGAGGCGGAGGAGATGATTTTCCGGTCTTGGCGCCCCGGGAAATAGGCATGGTGCTGATTGAGGAGGGAGATAAGTGATCAGTAAAATATTTGGATAAAAATGTGCTGCTTAGCTGCCGTAGTCTCTAAAGTACTAAAATCTTCGGAAGCACGGTAGCTAGCATCAGCCGTTCCCCTGAATTTGCACATCGTTGAAATGCGATCTATCAGGTTCGTGACTCTCTCACTCCGTCTTTCTCCCTCTCTTTCTCTCGCTCTCTCGCATACCTCATTCCACATGTAGTAATTACCTTTAGAAGACTTCCCCTGCACTCCCGTAAACAGTAACCGACCGTACTCAATGCATTGTCATGAATTCCGCCTCCTCGCTCGTTGTAGTTACACAGTAGAAACGCCGGGGGTGCAGGAACGCCGAAAACGGCTCTCTTTCGTTGCAACGGCTGCCACAATGAGAGCCCTGCCATCCACATTGCATCAGCCGCCCATCAGAAACGGCTATTTTTATAGTCAGCCCCAGCTTCTGTCATAAGAATTCGTCTATGGCGTGAGGAGGATGGAGTGGGAACTTGCATCAGGCAAGGAGTCTAGAGAATATTTACTTTCAAGGGTTGGTGCCAGAAGGATAGGAAGTTACGTCTTTTGAATAGATCACTAAAGGGACATACACTTTTCTGTCGCGTCGCATGCCGTTCTAAAACGTCGCTTGGGAGTCGCGTTGCGGCCGGCGTTGCGTTGCATGCGCGTTTCCTGTCGCGCTGCGTAGCTTGGTTTTTGTCGCGTGGCTTGTCGCGTTGCATTTTGCGTAGCGCGTCGCGTCGCATTGCGCTTAGCGTTTGGTGGTCGAGTTAAGTCCTCACCGAAAAGTTTAAATGAAATTTGCAATTGCAAAAAAATTTGTAGCAGGATCCCCTAAAAGCATCTTATATCTCAAAATTACATAAAATAAAATCAAAATAAATTTTGTCGTGATAAATTATGTTTCCATGAGCCAGTTAAGCTACCCTAACCCTACTGTAACCCCTTACAAACCTCAAAACCCGTCTCTAGCCCCCCATTCTCCCAGACCCACGTGCCGTTTCGACGCCACGTGGGATTCCATTCTCCCCTTCCTCTCCTCTCCGCGGCTGATGCTCGGAGCGCGGAGCGCGAGCCGCGCGTGCAGCGCTGCGGGCACACACGATGTCGTCGAAAAGGGCGGCGCCCATCACCACCACCACCGGTCCCTTTCTATATAAAGGGGACGGCCACGAGGCAGTCCTTGACTGTGGCGGTGGCTCATTTTTACTCATCACATCCGGGTCTATGGGTTATTCTTAGGGCTTGGGCTCCTTGCGTTTCTATGCTATGACCTCGTGCTCATCCTTAATTTTTTAGTTCCCCGCTGACCTGAAAATAAAACTTCTCCATGACCTCAAATTTTCTGTATTTTTTTTCTGATGCTAATTTGCGTTGCGTAGTAATCCCAAAAAGCATGGTTTTAGTTATACAGCTTCATCTCGTGCTCTCGTTCTCTAGTTTGTTTGCCACTGGTGTGCTCTCACTCCCACTAGCTTTCTGTCTCTCGCTCGTACTCTCTCGTTCCCGCCCTCCCTCTCTCTCTTTCTCTGTGTCTCTCGCTCTCTCTCGCTCTCTAGCTCTATCCCCTCCATTACTTTCGCGATTAATTATTTCCTGAACGGTCTTTTGTCCGGCTGTCCCACGTATCGCAGCTCCTTGTTCCGGCCTGAGGCAAATACAGTAACCCTATCTTGCCCAAAAATCTGTTCTTTGCATTCGCATGACCGCATGACTTCCGCGTTGTACCCCGATTTGATTGTTGATCTCATACCTATGAATAAACCTTTAAAAACACGTAATAAGTTGCCCTTTAAAAGTTCGTAGCTTATTACTAGTTTTCTCATACTCTCCTCCATCGCCCTATTTACCTGATAAACCCTCCAATTTTACAGCACTATAATTATGCATCCGGAGCACCCGCTCGACCCGCTGCCCGCGGAGATTTCGCTGCCAAAGCCCGAATACGTCGTCCCGCGGCTACACAAGAATCAGATGATGAACAAGGTATGTGTCTGCCTAGTTAGCATCAAATTAATCAAAAAATTAACCATAGTAAAACTTTAGAAGTCCCTCCGAAGAGAGCGACGAGAATGGGCGGCAATTCCGCAATCAACACATTCCAAAAACACCGTTAATCCGATTCGAAGGATAGCTGATGCCATGACGGTACCACCAAACCCAAACAAGGTAGGTTTCATTCTATTTATTAGATTAATATACCATTAGCTGGAAATAAACAATAAAAAAAATTTTTAGTCGATGATCAAGCTTCACCTTGGAGACCCGACAATCACTGGCGAGCTCTCACCCTCAAAAGAAGCCCTGGCCGCGATCACTGAGAGCTTGGTAAGTTGACTTCAATTTTTTAACGTGTCTCACCCTTCTGATGTTTTTTGATGCGCTAGACTCCAACTTATTTTTAGCACTCCCACACCAGCGATGGATATGGCCCGGCAGTCGGAGACCTAAAAGCCCGCGAAGCGGTTGCGAAGCGATTTTCGACTCAAGAGGCCCCACTCCACGCCGATGACGTTATTCTGGCTTCTGGAGCTTCCCATGCGCTTCAGGTTGGTAGCTGAGAGAGTAGCAGCGAGAGAAGAGAGAGAGAGAGAGAGGGAGGGAGAGAGAGGGAGAGAGAGGGTGAGAGCGAAAGTAAAGTGTGGCCGGAGCATCTAAAAACGCAATTTAGATGACAATCGAAGCGATCGCCAACCCTGGAGACAACATCCTCGTCCCGATCCCAGGATTCCCGTTGTATACCACATTAATGAGAGCTCAGGGCATCGAAGACCGTGGCTACAGACTAGACATGTCTAACGGAGGCTTGATCGATTTGGTCGACTTGGAATCGAAGGTGAGCTTGAGTTACTCGGATTTGGGCTCAGCTTTCAATGATCCGTTGGAATTAGGTTCAAAAATCCTTTGAAAACATAAAACAAAGCAACTATTAACAAGTATAAAATAAGTATCTTTTTCCAGGTTGATGAGAAAACCCGTGCCATCATCGTCAACAACCCAGGCAACCCAGTCGGAAACGTGCTACCAAAATGGCACCTTGAGAAGATTCTCGAACTTGCTGATCGTCTCCGAGTCCCGATCATTGCTGATGAAATTTATGGAGATCTTGTCTACGATGGAGCCACTTTCCATTATATGGCCACACTATCACCACAGGTGAGTAAAGCCTCGAACGGCTTGCTGTCGTCGTCAATCAACCGTCTATCCATTCCTTTAGGTCCCCCTGATCTCTTGCGACGGTCTCGCGAAGAGGTGGATGGTGCCTGGCTGGAGAATGGGCTGGTGCAACATTACGATCGACGTGCCCTCACCGAGGTGAAGAAGGGCATGGTCGCCTTGTCGCAGAAGATCGTCGGGCCCTGCTCGCTGATTCAGGTATGTTCAGAACTTAATTGACGGTTTATGAGTCTGTGGTATGCTTTAAGCGTTGTGTTTTAGGGTGCTCTCCCCAGAATCCTCTCCGATACCCCTGAATCGTTCTTCGACAACAACCGGGTGGTGATCGCCAGGAATGCGAGGACTTGCTATGAACAGTTGAAGGTGGGATTCTTTGGATTATAGATGGTTAGGGATTCTGAACTCCTTGATGAAGCCTTCTCGCCATAGCTCCTTTGGAATCGTGCCCTCTCAAAACCCTTAAATAGTTTAAGCGTCTTTTGATAATGATTTCAAATTTTGGTTCTTGAAAATTTGAACTTCTTGATGACGTTCTCTGTTTAGTTGTTAATCCTGAACTTTTTGATGACGTGGCACCGGTTTTTGTAACCTGAGTTTCCGAAATTTCCTTAACTCCGAACTTCTTGATGACGTAGAAGTGGGAATTCACCGCTGTTTTAGCACAATTTTACTTTTTCAGAACGTCCCCGGCCTAAACCCCGTCCGCCCGCACGGCGCCATGTACATGATGGTCGAGGTCGACCCGTCCGTCTACGGCGATGAAACCCACTTTTCGCAAGAGCTCATCCGCGAACAGTCCGTTTTCTGCCTGCCCGGCGCGGCCTTTTTTGCCCCCGGCTGGATCCGGCTAGTGCTCACCTACTCTGAAGCTGTGACGATGGAGGCTTGCGACCGCATCCGACAATTCTGCGCTGAACACTACCAGCCCATCAACAACAACGTCATCGGTGGGGACATGTTTAAGTTGTAGATTCGGGGCTATAACTTTGAGACTCAGCATTAAAAGATTATTCGATTACGCGTTGAAATTGTACCCCTAGGTATCGATTTATTAAACCCGGTTTTACCCCTTTAATTCTCAAAAACTTGCCTAGAAATTTCTCACAAGTATTATTAAGTTTAACACTTGCAAGGCCTGTTCACAAATTGCTATCTTTAGGTATAAAGTTATTATATCCGGTTTTGAGATGTCTGATCCTCAAAACCCGATTTTCCGGTGTCTCTTTATTTTCCTATCCTTTCCAAAATTTCCAAAACTTTCCAAAAACCTTGGTCCTGGGTGGTAGTGTAACTTTCATTAAAAGCCTATCTTTAAGTTCGAAAACTAACCGGGTGTGTTTTTCAGAGGACGAAGAAGAGCCGGTGGAAGTATCATCATCCGATGAGGGTATCTACGCATCAAACACTGATTCCGACTAAACGCTACTTTCGCTACGGTAAGCTGCTATGAACGGGGTGACGTCGTGGTTCACCTGGTAGAGTACGAGACGTCGACCTGACTTTTTCCTTTCCTTTATTCCAAATTCCGTCCAAAGAGCTTGTAGCAAAAGTACGAAACGTCCGTTTCCTTTTTCCGTGAAGGAGTTCTCGTACCGCTCATAAAGCATCGACCACTGACGTCTCCGCCCGTTCCTCGTAGCTTATTTTTGGCACGTGTGCCCCGGGTGTTTGTCTGTCTGCACCTACCCATTCTGTCTATCCACCCCCTACGTTCCGAGTAGCCGCGCGGAATTTCGGTTTTCGGCCCCCGCGCACCAACACCACCACCACCCAGCCACAGCCACAACCACTCACACCTATCAATTATTATCGCCCCCTCGGTCCGACTCCCGCTACAGACAACTAATCACCGACTCGTGATTCGCTAAAAAGCGCCCCACGAGGAGGAGGTTATTTACGGGGTAAATATCACAATATCACAATTATTTTGCTCCGGGAAGGAAGAAAATTTGATTAAAGGGATGGTGAAGCAAAAATCCTTAAAAATTAAAAAAGACTATTAGCGAAAAATCGCCAAAGCCCTTTCTTTAATATGAAAAACACTAATTCAGACTTCCCGATAACTAAAAATATGCAAATCCAAAGAATACTAGATATTATTCGAATTTGATTTTCTGAGAAATTAAACCGAAACCGTTCTTTGTTTTAAAATTAATAAGGTAACAAATTTTCTATAGATACAGCTAGCTACCGTTTTCTAATTTAATGCCTTTTACTGAAAATGCACCCAGAATACCGTATATCGTAAGCAAATGCATGTTCCCCTCAATGCCTTTCGTGTCGACACCATTGATCCCAGCCGCCCATTTCCAAATGATCCCAGTGTGTTTTTATTATTTGAATTGATCCGTATTTTGTAACTTTTTGTGAATTTATCGTATCTATTATTTTTCTAAAATTTGCAATCCACTTGTCCCTATTTATGGGTTAGCCGCCAACCAGAGAAACTTGTAGCCCCTCAAAATGATCCCAAATATTCGCGATTTTGTAATGCTGTGTTGTACATATGATTAATGAATTGTGTTGAATAAGAACTTGTTTTTATTTTTGGAATAAATAAATTTTATGAAAAAGCTACAGAAAATTTGAACAATTTGATGCAAAGGAAGAAGTCAAAAAGTCTGAAATTCTGATCATGTCATTGTACATATAATTTCACATGATAGCAAGTCCATAAACCTCCCCAACACTTGGTAGTCGAAAATTACAATATAAGCCATCAAAATCTGAGACTAAGGGATATTAGTGCGTAGGAAAATTTCCAAGTCGCGGATAAACCCAGGGCGCATCTCACCAGGCACATAGCGCATCCAAAGCCATTCGCCATCACAGCGTTCAATCCCGTAGACATCATCTTCCTGCCCTTCATCACCTCCATCACTTGGACGATACCTCGGCTTCTTCCCGGCCCAGAACAAGTCGAGGTTCTCTAGCCACTCGTCATTTAGGTCCGAGCAGTGGTAGCTCAAAATTTGAACGTCTTCAATTTCTCGCTCTCCTGTGAGCCATTCGCATATCATCGTCTCCGCAAATCCACAAAGCCCATCGGTACTGCCCGGATCTGGACGAAAAAGCATTCGCGGATGCTTGACCTGTAGGTAATCGAAAAGCGGGATTTCAAAGTGGGTCCTGATCTCAAGCTCGGAGCAGTTCGAGCCGTTCAACCAAGCATAAAGTTCCGGCGTTGGCCAAACATTTGATAGCTCAACTTGACGATATATTACGGTGATAGGCGCGTAGCATTGGAATATTTCGATGACATCCCGATCGCTGTAGGTAATGCTCAAATTGATAGCTTTAAGGTTTGAAATCGGTTGTCCCTCTCTTTGGAGTAACAACTGATGAACGGTTGAATTTTCAAAGAGCATCTTATGCGTACTCGAAGGCATCGGGTGTCGTCGGTGGGTTGCGAATGAGATCCCGGTATACCTGAGACCGCCATCCCACATCAGAGCGCCGTCCCAAATTTTGCCAGGGACGTCTTCAGCAAGTTTCCAGCTTCCCCTGCTGCATCGCCCGAAATAGTGGAGACTTTGGAAGTCCAACATCCTGAGGATGTCCTGTCGGATCTCGCGCGGGAAGGCGAAGAAGTCCATTTACGGAAAAAGCACAATTAATATGGAATTTGACATGTTTGGAATATTGTACTGAAAAAAACGGGCAGAAAAATATCCAATAAGCCAAAATTCTAATAAATTGACAAGCATAACGCTAACAACCACATATCGATTTTTGAAAACCGCCGAAACCGGGGAGGTGGCTTCTAATAGCGTTATCTATTGATAGGTAGTCTAGGTCAAGATAGCCTGGCGTTACTGTAATCATCTGTCAGAGAAAGATACCGGCTGCTATTCACGCGTCAAAAAAAATACGCACCAATAGTTACAAAAAATTACAAAGTTTTCCAATTATTTTTGGCTGTTCACTAAATTTTTATCGAAAGGTCTTTCATTCTGCATGCAAATTTAATCATTCCCCCTTAAACCAAAGCAGTTGCCTCACAACCTCAATCCTGGTGCAATCCGCTTCAGCTTCCCATCTCAAGGTCTCATGTTGCCAGTCGGGCACCGCCAGTTTGGGCCCCTAAGTTGGACCCTAATTGGGCGATGAGGAGGAGCCGGATAGATCAAATCGTGTTTGGCGGATGGGTGAGAAGCAGGGAAAGAGATTGTCGTGGAAAAATGAGTAGACGTGTGCTGGAGGGCATCGCCGAATTGGGCAGGGTAGGGCAGGTTACTCAAGCATCACTTGGCAGGACTTTGGGCGGGGAGGGCATCTGATTTTCGGTGATTTACCCTATCTCAAATCCTAGGAAAATAGATCTTTAGTTTATTGCTGCCTGCCTGCATGTATGTATGTGCTCTCTCTTTCTCTCCCCCTCATTCTCTCTCTCTCCCGCGCTCTTAAAATCCTCATAATTCCCCAAATTTCCCAACCCCAAAATTCCTCTGTGTGTACAAGTATGGCCCCTAGACGACGACGAGAAGCTCAATTTCCTGCTGCTTTCCACAGCCCATTCCTACCCCCCCTCAAAACCAATCACATCTGAAGAAGTTGAGCACCAAGAGGAGGGGAGGAGGACAGGCCTTGGATAGATAGGAAAACGGGGGGCGCGTCTCGGTCCGAGATGATGAGTTGTTTGTCTCTTTCGGAAATTGGGCCCCTCATCCCCTCATTTTTGCCTAGCGGTTCGTCTTGCTCCAGTTGTTCAGAAATTTCGTGGGGAATTTTTATGAAATTTGTGGGGATTTTAAAGGTTCTCCGAAGCGTGAAAATCGACCTTGAGGCTGCCTAGGCCTGGATAATCAGACATTATGTCAAAACATCGATTTGGGTGATGGAAATTGGTTTGAAAGGGTTTAGCACGGCTCGGCATTGTCGAGACCTAGCCGGAATTTGCGGTAGATTTTTGCGCCTACCCACACTTTTAACGGATAAAAATGAAGGTGCGATTTTCACCCCCACAACATCAATTCAATTTTTTGCACTTATCAATTTTTGCCTAAATTTCATGCCTTAGTCTTTTGAAATATTTTATAGGTTTCCGTCTGTTATCAATGTGTTCGTACCTTTTTGTTACCTTTTCCATTTTGGCTTCTCATCTATTTTACTTGTCCATCCCCCAAAAACCCTCGTTCCCCTCCCGAGAGAGGAGCTCAAGAGCCACATACACCTTCCACCCCCTGCATCATCCCAGTATCATTTCCACTCGGCTGCTACTTGATGAGATCCCAAGGGGCTAAAAAGCCGAATTCATTAGCCCCACCCCAAAGAGGGGAGCTTTTGGTAGGTGAGAGGGAGGTGTAAGAGACTCAATTTTTTGTTGTGTCTTCGAACGGGGTGAGGAGGCTTGTGAGGGTATTCAAGATACACGTCTTCGGATGATACTTTAAAGATCCGAAAGACATGGAACAATTAAGAAAGCGAGTGACGAACCTCTACAATGAGTTGGAGTGGAAGCAGAAGCCCTAGAGTAGCTCATGAACGTCTATATGGTTTTGCAAAATGTAATGGGTACCTTACGTTATTTCGAACATTTTCGCATTTTCGCAATAGAGAAAATACAAACTACGTTACAGATTACCTATCATTATGATATTGCACCTACTTGACTGCGTTTAGAAAGCAGAACTCTACTACTTTATGTCTTTTCACGCTTTTTTGCCACTCTCCATCATCACCAACAGGTTCCAGCAGCGGGAAATTGAGTGGGCGAAATTGCCGGGGTGAACCCCGGCGAACCTGAACCCACACAAATATTTTTCTCATTTTGTTCACCAACCCCTGCTGAAGGGGTCCTAGACTCATTTTCAGCGCAGTTCTTGTTTGTCGTTGTGTTTGTCTGTCTGCGCACTGCGTTCAAGTTTCTGGAGGTCGGTGCAGGGTGAGCAGCTGATGTTGATGAACTCGTTTACGCAGTTTATTGCCTTGCAACTTTTGGGCCACGGTAGAGGAAAATCTGCTGCAGAAAGTGTGGCACTCGGTGTTCTTATTCCGCAAAGAAACATTGCTAGCTTGCTCTTAGTGTTGATTCAAGCTTGTTAGTACCATTATCACTGACTTGTCAATTAAATTTCCCTATAAGCTTCAACGTCCTCTATCTTTTTCTGGTTTGCTCTTTCTCTCTCTCCTCTCTCTCTCACTCTCTCTCGCTCTTTACCTATCTCTCTATTTCTCTCTCTCTCTCTCTCTCTCTCTCTCTCTCTCTCTCTCTCTCTCTCTCTCGCTCACGCTCTCTCTCTCTACCTCTATTTCCCTTTCTCTCGCTCCCTCTCTCTCCTCCGGGTCTCTCACTCTCTCGATCGCGAAAAGAGTTCCTCAAATAGTCGCTGGCTATGGTGAGGTAAAGCTGGTGGGTGGGGTAGCTGCGTGTGTTGGGATAGGGACACCGCCTGGGGCTAGACGCTCCCCTCATATTGCCAACTAGATTAAATGCCGCTTCTTTTCTGAGAAAGAGCTTGGAGCGGAGGACGAGGGGTAGAAGAGGGATATGAAGATGAAGACCGGGATACATCTCAAACACACACCACATGCTGATACCTCTCATTTTTCAGGATGTTATGGAATCTGCTGATACGCCAATTTTCCTTCGATTTCTTTTGTTTTTTCGAAAAAAATTAGTGTTAGTGACTAAATTTTCAATAGTATTCGTAGTAAGATACCTTAACAATTTGAAGTTCCGATTTACTTTAAAGACTACCAGAACGATGGAACGCGCACTGTCACCCCGAGGGTGCTGCCCCCAAGAACGCGCAGAGAGCGTCGTCATTAGTGATGTCCCGTATAGGGTAAGGACCCTCTGGGGTTTGGGGCGCCTCTGACTCCCTTCCCCACTTGGCCCTGTGGTATAGTGGCTAGCGCGTCGGACTGTGGACCGAACCATCGCGGGTTCGACCCCCGCCCGGTGCGCAACTTTTTTGCTCTAAACGATATTTCATCGTTCTAACGGTCTTTAAAGGAATGGCACCACCGAGGGAAGCGATGCTGTATTCTCGTTTTCTCTCCTACTCTCACTCTCTTGCCTCGATCTCGCTGTCACTCTAGCTTTTTCTCCCACCCGTCCCCTATCTGGTTTCGTGCCTGAACTACGTTCTTTGATCCATTGCGCCAGACGCCGTCGCAATTAATTTCCGCTCCTTAAGTTAAGGAACTTCAAGCATTCACTCCTTTTCCTTTTGTTTTCTTTCCTTTCCAACCGTTTTTTTTTGATCACTGCATGATGGTTTCCCCAGACTTTTCCCCCTTCACAATCCTATTCTTTAAAAACCAGCACCGAGCTTTTCCTTCCTCGCACTCCCCACCAACTCTCACGTCCACTTGCAATTAACAACCTATAGAAAAATATTCTCTCCTGAAATTCCGGGTTAGATTAAGAGTTATCCCTCAGCGTTGCAATTAGCATCCGGACAACGGGATTGCCGGAAGGAGCCATTGGGTGAATCATGGAGCGCGAGAGAGAGGAGAGAGAGAGAGAGAGAGAGGGGGGAAGATAGAGACACAGGCCCGTAAGAGGGGGGGGTTAGTGTATAAACCCTATGTTTTCAAAAATTTTGCCTGCGGCGCTGTAGTTTTAGTCATATTAATGAAAAAATTTTGGGGTCGCCCCCCCCCCGAAATTTGGGTTTGTTACGGCCCTGTAGAGACATATTAAAAGAGGGAGAAAGTGAGAGAGACAGAGAGCGATATGAAACTACACAAAATGTAAAATTCTCCGCCTAATTCGTTTTAGAGTCATAGTTTAAAATACTAAAAAAAAATTATTTAGTCAACCGTTTAAAAATAAAAATTTTTCGATGTTGCGAAAATTTGAATAAATCAAAATGGTTAAGACCATCAAAATCACCTAGCAACCATAACAAAAGTGGCCATGCGCTGGCTTCATTTAGATTTGATAAACTTGTCGCGATACCTTTCATTTCTATACGCAATTCATGGACTTGGACGGTTTGGTGATGATGAAAAATGAGCTTCTTGAACAGCTCTGTTTCCAAAGCTGGGTTTGACTTTAATGCCGGACATTAAATGCAATTGATCTAGCAAGTTTTAACTTATTGAACTCCTAGTCCGCAAAATAATTTTGCTTGTTTTGCACGTCTCCCGTGTGCCAGAAGTTCCCCCCAAAACTCCTATTCTTCTAAATGAATCGCAGGCACATCTCGTGTACTCGGGTGCCCTCCTGCAGCCCACGCTCTAAACTACCACCTTTCCTCAATCCCGGATTTTCCGCTTCACCACCACCCCCAATCATTTTTCCGCTTCCTAATCTGGGCCCCCCAGCAAATGAATTTATCCTGCCCGCCCTCCCCCGGTTGATATATCAGGTTAATTGGGCCCGGCCGACTTTTTGCGGCGAGCGGATTTAGGCGTTCACCAAAAAATGGCGCGATCTATGGGATCTGGGTGGAGCAAAATTGCTATTTACTTCTCGGTCGTGCAAAATTGTAACCGCTAATTTCGAGGTGGTCCAGGAAACGCAGGGACTAGCCCCGGGAATTCGATTCCAGGGGAAGCGGAACCCGGGCAATCCTCAGGATTGGCCGCCTATAAATTGCAGCGACGATTCGGGTAATTCGGGTTTTGTTGCGTCTTCGGGTGTTGGATGCGGGAGCAATGAAATGCTTCGGAAGTTTGGGTGCAAGTGGGAGAAGCGGAAGGAAGGTTAGGACTTGGGTTTTGAGCTCGGAATTTCGGAATCGATTTTCGCTAGATTTAGCTAAAAAAAATTTCAAAACAGCCAGTAACATCAGCATAGGTTTTGACGCTAATATTAAAAAGCGAGAAAGTTAGCAAGATCCATAGAAAGAAAAAGAGATAGAGAGCGAGATTGAGCAAGAGACCTTCAGAAATGAAAAGTAGCGGCGAGATACAAACTCCAAAATCCACATCCAAAATCACCCCGCTCTATGATTCCGCTTTGTAAGCACGAACGGCACACAGACCACGATATTCGCAATCATCGAGCTAGAATTGAATTACTACCAGACCAGAAGGAACCTGGCGGTCTACACTTCCCGTTGTAGATCCACTTATTGCAGAAATCACCCTCTGAATTACCCCCGCGACGAGACTCCATTTTTTCTGCGTTTTTTCATAACTGCGGATTTGCTGGGAGGGATGGCCCTGCGGCGGCTATGGGGGATTCCAGGGGAGCAGCGGCGGATCGGATTTGCATCGACAGCTCTCAATCTCTCTCTCACTCTGGCTCGCTTTTTATCTTTCTCTCTCTCCCTCGTTTTCTCTCTCTCTCACTCTCTTCAACTCATTCAGCGCCCTCTGATTCTAATTGACTTCATTTTGGCACGCCGCCGGCGCAAGGGGTGGCCAGCAGCCCTGACTCACCGCTGCGCGGGGTCCTTTCGGGGCTTCCGGGGCACACTGTTTTTTGGAATGACGCGGAAGGGCACAACCCGGACCCAATTATATTGGGGCCATAACGAGAAAAAGCCCGTGTTTTATGATATCATGATCGTAACATGAGCTGAACTCTGAGCAGGAGCCGATCGAAGAGGAAGTTTCTTTTCTTAGATGGGGGCATGCGTGATCGGAGGTAAGTCAAAGAGACGCAACGTAGCAGAACGGAACGTACCTTCGCCTAGCAAAATATGGCAAACATTTCCGTAGCAGAACGCTGAGACGGCCATGGAAGGTACTAGAAGCTAACAAAACCTTGTGTAGCTTAGCGGCGCGTAACGGAACGTAACGAAACCTAACAGGATGTAGCGCAGAATGTAACAGAACGTACGCGACGCGGCATCGAACACCGTCCAGCAGAACGCAAATCAACGCGGCGCAACGGAGCGTATAATAACGAATCGGAACCTAACACAAAAAAAGACTGTCGGCCAATCAAAGCGAAAAAGCACGCTGATCGGTTTTTTGGTTCAGGATATAATTTTTGTGTCTAAAAAATTTAATCCACGCGATATCAAAATTCAGAGCTTTCCAGCGACTTACCCCCCATATTTCAAGCCCAAATTTATACACCCTAGGCGCGTACATTTCGTGCCGACAAAGCAGTGCGGTGTAGCTCTTCATCCGCCCTTCCAGGGCCTGCGTCACCTCCCATGGAGACGCGCCCGATTTGCTTGATCCCTAAACCAAATCCTGGGTTATATGGGATGACAGGGTGACAGCATGGGTCCCGCAGGGCATAAAAAAAGGAATTCCGAGGTACAAAAGTGGAATAAACGGGAATGCAGATGGGATGAGGCGTTTGGGAGTTACGGAAGATCGGAAGCTTGCCATGGCTATAGCCACGCACTACCGAAGCCGAAGCGTAAGCCTAAGCCCAAGCTGAGTCTAAGCTATGCCGTAGTTTACGCCTAATCCTAATCATAAGCATAAGCCGGAGCCGATACTTTACTTCGCGTGATCGGAAGTAGGCTGGTCAAGGCTTCAAAAGAAGTTTTAGAAGCTTTAGAAGTCAATTTTGAAGCCAATTTTTTAAGTAAATGCTCTCCAAACTCTGTCAAGACAAAGAAAAGAGTTATTGAATACCAGACCGACAAGTTCAAGGAGTTCACTCAGAAGTTCAGAATATGAGTTATGTGCCCACGATAACTAACCACCAAATACGCGTCAAATCAAGCACTAACAACCCCTTTATGCCCTCAACGACCCAGACCCGGAGCTTTTCCCAAAAACCCCTGAACGGCGTCGCAAATTGGAACGGAATGGAATCGGGTGGGGCCCAGTTTTTGCCCGTAGACCAGGGAGGCAATCCCTGGGCCGTTTCCAAAGACTTCCTATCCTCGTTCTCGTTGTTCCTCTGGCTGGCTCATTGCCCCTCCGGCAAAGTTATCCTGCCGGGCCCCTTGGCTGGGCCCTTGGCCCCACCCACCGCCATCCCGGTTGGCTGGGCCACCCGAGCCAATTCATATCCCCGTCCCCGCCAACGGCACTTTTATCCGGCCGTCGTCTCAAATACTTGGCTTCTCCTTTTTCTTCTTCCGCCCGGCGGGAATCATAAAAAAACAAATATTCCGGATTTCTGCTGGAGGGAGAGACTATCGCAAAATTCTTGGACTTCATGAAGAACTCCGATCTCTAGGCGTTGGACGACGACTACCGTAGTAACCCTTTTAGGGTAATTTGGAAAAGGTTTGTCCTTCATGTTAAGATATTTTCACGAATCCCTCATACTTCTAAAGCTGATCTCTGAATTATCTTGATGGCATTTGAGAGAAACCAAAAATTCCGAGGACCTCGCCTGGGTTTTAAACGGAGCATGACATCCGGGTTTTTCAAGAATTTTACTTCAAATCAGAATATGAGTCCAAATTTAGATGCCGATTTTTTCAACGCAGCGCGAAATGCAACGCAAGCCGTCGCGCGAAAAACTTTTGCGCTCGTGAAAAACGCTTGCTGTCAAGATAGTTTTAAATGTCGTAAATGAACGCCGAAACCATCTGAAATATCTAGATACCAGATGGTTACAGTCGCTTCGCGACTGCAACCATCTGGCCTTCGGGCTACCATACATGTCCCACTCCACCACATCCTTTCCCACCTCCATCAATACCCCCCATAGCCGAAATCCCCTTCAAAAACTACCTAAACACCTTCCTGATGGCTTCAGATACCACCATGGCTGAAATCCCCTTCAAAAACAAAAAAAACGACCGACCGGATGGAATGAGGGAAAAAAAAGAAATGAAATCCCCGTGAAAATTTTCATCCACGAAACGCGCGCCACCTGGCTCACTATGTCCAAAATCACCCCAACCTCCGTCCCCCACCCTTTTACTAAGGAAAAACTTTCAAAGTTAATTTTAATAATTTAAACTAAAAGTTTTTCATAATTTTTTTATCAGTTTGGGGGTTTCTGATGGCGCTCTATCCGAATCCGAAGAGAGCTAAGCTCTAGCTCCTTTCCCCTTCGAGTTGAATTCGGCTTCACACAGACAGACGGACACCACAGCAAAATTATTATAGTTGATTGATTTTATTACGGATCCAACAAATTTAAAGATACAAGGAAGGCATAATTTTAAAAACAAAGCCGCAACGCAAGACGCCGGGCATCAAAAGTTTGGGCCAGAAATTTTTGCTGTCACTCTTCCTATAAATCTTTTTATCTCACAAGGTCGAACACATACTCAAGAATTTTAAAGGAACAGGGATGGTAGAATTAATCATGGATTTGGCACAGGAAGTAATGTTTTTTAAATTAAAAAGTTAAAGCTAAGTTAAATCTATCGTCCCGGTTCCTTTCGCCCAAATTTTCCGTTCCCAATATAGCACGTGCAGTCAAATTTTGGCGCTGCGAAATGAAAAACTAGGACCAGCCACGCGATCCCCGCCCGCAATTTACGGCGATTTCCCCCAGAAAATTTCGTCCGATTCCAGGCTCGTCGAATTCCGCCGTGAACTTCGAATTTGCGAAGGCATTCCACCCCTTGGGAACGCCAAGACTCTACTAAGAAGAGGAAGAAGCAGACCTCAAGCCATCTCAAATTCACCCTCCCTCAATATCCACATTCTCAGCGGCTACGTAAAAAGCCGGGGACCTTAGAACGGGAACGCCCGGATCTCCCCCTCCCGTAAAGCGTCCATTTGCTCCCAGGAGTCGAGCAGTTTTTCGTCGCCTTTCGCTCCGCCGCCACACAGAAGTCGTTTTTGCTATTTTGCGCCCGCACCTAGCAGAGCTACGCCCCTGAAATTGCCACCCACCACGAAATATAGCGGCCGAAAAATTGGTCTCCACGCCAGAAGAAGACGCTGGAAAAATGAACAGCTACTCGGCGCCGAGCCCGAATTGGTCCAAGACGAACTGCACCGGGTGGACCACGTTTTCGGGTTCGTTTTTCTAAATTTTTGATGCCATGATTTGTTCATATCATTTTTTGTTCCTATTTCGGTTTTTGACCGTTTAGAATTCATATTATTAAAAGTAGAAATTTTTAGATGCCACTAAAAATTGTGGCTTGACTTTGTTGCAAATCTGCAAAAACTAGCCTAGTTTTCAATTTTTACGATTTGAAGACGTTCTGGTCTCGTCCGAATACAACGTAGCTTACGCAAAAGATCACTGTCACCCTATCGCTTACTGGATTTTGGCTTTCACGTAATTCTTGGCTGTAATTTTCAAATTCGTAGTTTTGACTTTCCACAAAGGATCTCCGCCAACATGCCACATGTTTGCCTACAACAAAGTCGTTTTTGCAAGGAAAGAAAGCAGAACGGTGACAATTTATACATGCCGACTTGGCATCATATTTTCTTTTTTATACGTGATCCCGATCTCCAGTTCATTACACACCAACTGACCTTTACTCGCTGGCCCGTATCTAATGTTATTCGTATCCCAATTTGAACTTCCGCGGCGCGTTTAACCCAATTCACCCCTTTATCCAAATCCTGTTTTTCCGTCCGAATCCGATTTACCGACCCTCGTGCCCCCATCCGGAAAATGAGCACGAAAACCGAATCGAGAGCGTGTAGGCGAGCAATTGGTGCCGGAAAGGCCATGGTAGATCAGGAACAAACGAAATTTTTCTGAAACCTAAGCCGCAGTTTGAGCCTAAGCCTTGCAAACCTAAGCCTAAGCCTAAGCCTAACCCGAGCTGGATGCCTATTCCTAAGCCTAAGCCTGTACCTAAGCCTAAACATAAGCCTAAGCCTAAACTTAAAAATTGTAGCTCGTTCCAGTTCCTCAACGTATACCCTCGTGTTGGGCCAATTCAATTTGTTCCGAATCCATCCTCTCCACGTACACCTTCTCCTCACCTTCACCCCCTGCTCCACATCCAGCTCCTGCCTCTCCCGCTCTCTCTCTCGCTCTCTCTCTCTCTCTCTCTCTCTCTCTCTCTCTCTTCCACCCCTCATTTATTCATAACACAAATGGAATGCCGTGGAGGGGGGAGAAGCTCGAGATCCCCGGGATGGTCGTGAAGTGGCCATTAGGCGCCTAGGACCCCCCCCCCCGTTAAGGTGAAGCACCCAAAGCATCTCGGGCTAAAAAACAGCCCCCAATTGGCCTCGTCAGAAGTTTGGGGCATCAGATGAGGTAGAGATGAGGGGTACGGTCGGTGTTCCACGCCCTGCAGGGGGTTGGGAGATGATCAGAAAACTTCTGGAAGGAGCAAGGAAGCTAAACTTGGTCTGAATTAGCAGTATGGAAAGTGAGAAAGCCGGCTTTCTAATCGTTGGGACCTTAAAAGACTTGGTAAATTCAAAAAATTTCGATTCATGGCGCCCGATCGCTTTCTGATTACCGTAGTCAGTCGTGATTTTTCTCGATCTTGCCGAAATCGCCGCAGAATGGTTTTTTTACTGAAATTTCTCTTTCTCTCTCTCGCTCTATTTCTCTCACGCTCTATCTCTCTATCTCGCTTTCTTTTTCACTATATCTTTATCTCCCTCTTTCTGGCTCCGTCTTTGCTTTCCTTCTCACTCTCCCGCCTTCTCGATGTTCGAAAATGGGATCTTGAAAAATCTTTTCTAAAGAACAGAATTGATATCTAGTCATCATCCGCACTTCCTGGACAACGGGCTTGAGCTTCTCAATTTTTTTGAGGTCGAGGTTGAAGATCATTTCCTCAAATTGAGTGAGATTCCGGATCTCTCCCGCTTCCGGAAATCCCGAAAACCGGGAACGCATTTTTCACCTCTTCATAAACATATGAAAGGGAGCGGAAAGAAGAGTGGGGGTGCACCGAAAAATGTATTCACGAGAACCATCAGCCATGCAGAAGGCGGAAATTTCTGGCACGGGCATCGCCTCGGGGCCATAGAAAAAGCAGCTCCTCAACATACACACACGCGAATCCATAAATTCTCTCATTTTGGGTGTTTCCCGGAATTTGCGTGCGTTTCTCGATCTGGATGTTTTATTAAAGGGAGAATGGCAGTTACCTTTTTGACCCTCACTGTACATTTGCAAAATAACCTCATTTTTAGGAAATTTTCTCAGATTTCTTTTAGCAATTTTAGCGATCTTTTTGAAGATTCAATTAAAAAACGAATCCGCCCATTTTATGAGGGTGAACTGCGGGCGGCGGGCGGATCAAAAATATGCTAATTTTCGGGAGATTTTTAGCCGAATTTCAGCTGCGAATCGCATTTATACGCTTAAAAATTTACCGCCTCAAAGGATTTGAATTATTCGGAATTAATCATAAAAAAGCAAACCTGAGTTTTTAAGGTGTCAAAATTTTTCCTTCCTAGCTTTTTCCAAGAAAATTTTTTAACTACCCGTATTCCAATGTGTTACTTCTTGCGCGGACGCTTCGGCCCTTTCCCTTTAACACCTCTACACCCCGCTCCCAAATTTTCATTACGTCCGCTTTTGGGGGCCCATCTTTCCGGGCTTCTTCCCCTGCCCATCCCCCCAACATGTTCGCCATTGAAAGGGCGAATTCCTATTTATTTTTTCTTCCTCCCCCATGTTCGTGATCCTTTCTTTCCTTTTTCGTGCTCATTCGACCTTTGCTATTCGTAGGTCCACGGGGCCAAATTCGAAATCGAGTACGTGACACGTGAAATGTGGGGTTTTTGTGTTGGTTGGTGTGTGTTGGTTTTGTTTTTCGACGTCAACCACCCTGAAATTGCGCTTCTCGGCGCCGCGTGATTTTTCGTCTCTGGGCGAGAGTCATTCATTACTTTCCCGGCGTTGATTTGTTTTCCACGCTTTTTTTTTAAATCTACAACGTAAAGGAGTTTCCTGTTTTTCTGGTTTTGTTATTTCTATAGGCTACGTTAGCATCAACAGGGAAACGAAATTTTGTAGTAAAAATACTTTCAATAATGAGTTCCTGGTGACGATAAATTAATATTAATTTAATTCAAAGCGTTGGAACCACGGGAAACTACGAAAACCGCAAAAATAAAACATCAATGAAAATAGAAGGAAACCAAGAAAATATGCTTAATTATGGTTTCTGGTATTTTATTAATGCGTATTAAGGGTGTAATTAAAAGTGTATGAGTATACTTTAGTGTATTAAATCAAAATATAAAATTTAATAATAATTTGCAGTAGGTTAGGAATTTTGATTAATTGTTGTCTTTGTTAACGTCTTATTTTTAACCCCGCAAACTACGGCTTTTGGCTCTTTATCACGTGGTTCTTCGCACTCCCTGGTGCTTCCATGCCCCCAAAAAATCCTACAAGGCAATATAAATTCCCCTTCCAGAAGGGTGTGGCTTAACCCGTGCGGTGGCATTCATCAACGGAAGCCCCTGCTTCCCGGAGGGCACTTTTTGAGTCACGCCGTAGTGTAGCGTACCTTTCCACACCCCGACCGTAGCAATCAAAAACCCTGTAGGTGATAATGTAAATTGGAAATTATCTGGAAGTTTGGTTTCAATTGCGCACCGCCGGGCTTCCAAGTTCTCGATCCACAATTTTCAACGAAAAATTTGGGGGTGAGTAGTCAATTTTTGGGGGGTTGGAATTTTGATTTTCGATGCTTGGGGGTAGCGTTTCTGAGAGGATCCAAAATTCCGCATTGGAAGCACCCATAAAAAGCGGGGTAGTGCGATAGGTGGGTTCGTAAAATCCAGCAGGCTCGACACCCTTGAAAAGGTGAAAATCGATATTAGAATGGCTTCCCGGAATAGCACAGCTGCCTAAAAGACACGAAATATCATAACAATGTATTGATTTGCTTTTCAGATTATCTTTATTATCTTATTAATAATCGATACTGCATAATTTAATTAGGCCAGTTTTTGGCCAAGTATTAAGAAATGGACACTCTCAAAACCCACCTCTCTCCATGACTGGATCACGAAAGATACGCGGCACGCCCGCGATACGCCACGCGCTTGCCGCTTGTTGCATACAAAATGTTCGGAATGCTTTTTTTAGATTTCGCCCCATTAGTCATAAACCCATTAGTCATAAACCCATTAGTCATAAATTCCATTAGGCATAAATTCAATAGTCATACGTAAAGACAGCGTTGCGTTTCGCCAATTTGCGTTGCTCTGTCTTACTACCTCAGGTTACGAGTAAAAATTTGGTAGGAAATTGAGCGAGATCAAGGTTCGTGGTGATACCTTGCCGGTCCTTTGGAGCGTTTTTTTGTAAGAATGAGTTTTTTAAGGAATTCAAGGCATATATATTGAGCGTTTTCTACTGCCTTTAAAGCACAGTACTTTCCCCGCCTATCGGGACCTAGTCATCGGAATCGTCGATTCTAACGATCCTAGGCCCTTTAAGATCCGCTACATCCAGTGTCAAGGAACATCAATACCTACCCTATTTACTTTCCTTCCTATGAACGGTCTTTAAATATTTTGTCGAGACCTAGTCATCATATTGGCCGATTTTCACACATCTCAGTCCCTTTAAAATCCGCTACCTCAATTTTCAAAGCACATTATTATTGCCTATTCTCCATGCGCTCCTCTCAACGACCTAACCCCCTCCTAGCTGAAGCCCCCTTCCCCCCAATCGGCATCACCTGACACCTCATTTCTCGCTAGCCAGCCTGCCCGGTGAGGAGGGGCGCTTCCTCGACGCCCTGGCAGCTCCTCAAAATCTCGCGGAAAATTGAGAATATTCGCCCGGAGGGGGTCCTTCCAAAAAGACCCGAGGGCAAGGAGAGGATCTCGGCGGGGGCTCATCCGCACACTTACAAATTGACAATCTCGCTTCCCCCGCTCACCTCACACGTCATCGCGTATTGGCCCTTGGTTGCTGAGAATTGGGAATATGGGTAGTATGATCGCGATTTTACAAGATTTCTGAGTGGTCGTTGCCTTAAGAACGGCCTTTCTGTCATGGCTTTTACAAATAATAGTAATAGTGCACGGTTATATTGGATTTAATTATTGGTTATTTTACTTTCCAACACCTTAACAATTTTCTGAACGTGAATTTTGTCTTTCAGCGAATCCTCTCAATCCTCTCAATTTTAAGACGTTGGATATAGATAATGTTGACCAACTAAATGCATTGGCCGGCTTTTCTTGGTTATAAATGCGATTTCGTCGCGACTTCCCTGTTCCTTTAAAATCCGAGAATCGACAATTCTCGATAGTTGCATAGCGCGTTCGTTCAGTCAGATTTTGGGTTGAGATATCTTAAACTGGTACGATAAATACCTATTGGCATGCGAACCTTTTGTTTTTATACGCTACTAGCATACTGATGAAGGCATGGTCGTTGACTTGCGTGCCACTTAAAGCTCCTTACCGGTATCGTAGACGCCATTTTTTGACGCCGTGTGGCTTCTGACTTTCCAGTCCCTTTAAACCCATCTCTTCATGCCTCTTTACCTTCCCTTTCCCGTCACAAACCCAAGTCGATATCCCCAATTTAGGGGGAGGTCGACGTTAACCGGATTAACCTTGGGCCCCTTCAGGGGTGCAGGGGCCAAGCAGGCGGAAATATCTCTTACTTGGACGCAATTTAGGACCCCAGTTTTCCGGTTGCAAAACGGAATTTCTATTTTCGACCAAGCCATCGCAAATGTACTTTGAAGCGACCTTTAGTCCGTTGCCTCGAAGAGATTAGCGCATCAACTATTTGCACGATTTTCAGCGATTTTTGGTACGTCATTAACGCCTCTTATTCTGATACTTTGCCAAGGCTCTGCCCTCTCAGACGTTAGTGCGCGCTCGAACCCAAGTCAGACTCCCAGAAGATCTTTCATCATTAATTCCCATTTTTTGCCTGATCTTTGCATGTCCGGGGCGTTACCATTCGCGATGTGCGACGCTACTTGATTAAGCACCCCCTCTAGACGCCGTTCTTGTCACTACACAGCTAGCGCGCATCGCATGAACGCGTTTTTGTTATGCTCCCGGAATTTATTAACTCGACAAGGAAGGATGGGGTAAGGGAAAGGGACGACGGCAATGAAGGGGTGAGGATCTGGAATACAAGTGTTCAAAGGGCAGAAAAATAAAACTAGGAAAAGGGGTTAAAGGGACGGGAAAGTTACTACTTGATTTTTAAGCAATGGACGTCCAATGGATTTGGCCGCCAGAGTTTCATCGCGTAATCGAAGTTCTCAAAATTAGTTTTTCACAGTCTTCAGTGAACTATGAAGCTTTTTGTTGACACACCCTTCCCCAAAAAAAATCCACAAAAAAGTAGAGCGCGGCTTAAAACCGGGGGCAGATGCCCGGTCCATAACTCATCGTTTTTGTGGACGGATGCCTCCGCCGATTTTTTTGCCGCCTCCTACGCACTTTTGCCAATGCCGCAGAAATAATCCATTTTTGAAAAAGGTTTTCTAATTTTTTTCTGGGAATAGGATGTTATTTTGCGCCAGAAAATCTACTCGTTCTATGAAACGATACCTTAAGCAGCGGTCTAGAAACTGCATGTTCTGTCACGCTCCCTTTAAGAACAGTGAACCTAAATTTTAAGCACCTACCTGCCTATCAAAAAGTTTCTTCCCTGGTATCAAACCATAGATTACGAAGCTCAAACTCCGAAAAATCCGCTATTAGATTTCCAAAAATTTTATCAAATGAAGCCCCGCAAATTTTCTATGATTTTCGTACCCTAAAAAGTGTTAATCCGGCCCGCTAAATTCCGGAAGTGTTCCGGTGTGCACTCCGATTAAATTTCATTTTTTTTATGCGCCAGTCGAGTGGGGAGTGTGGGCATTTTTGAAGTACATTTAGTGGTAGGATTTTTGGGGATTGATTTGGTTGGCTAGGAACAGATGTTTTGTACGAGTTTTTGGTGTGGTGACGATATTGCACGGTTTTAGAAGGATTTGAAAGAGGTATCATTAATGCGCGGACTCTACGCGGAGTCTGCTTCTTTTGTTAATTTATTCTTTCTGTTAAAAGTGGCTTTCATCACCATTTAATAAGCTACGCAGCTCGGTTTTGGCGCATTTTCTTAAAGGGAAGTGCAAGACCAGTAGAAGGATTTTGTAGGTGTAGTGCCGCGCCCGCGACATGCGACGCAAGCGGTGTTTGCATGTGGAAACTGCCTGCAACCATTAACCGTCACCTATCACTCTGAAGTACCCTCCAAAACCTACCTGGAAAAACAGAGAAACATGCCGCTCACCCACGCACGAAAATAAGCCCACCTCCCCCCGAAGACCTATTAGGGCATCTAGCCAGTGGTTGCTTATTCATCAGCGCTTTGTCCTTGGCGGACCCTTTTTGGGCGTTTTTGCCCGGCCGCTAGGGCAGTGTCATTGGATACCTGGAGGCCCAGATGGCCCTGTTGGGGGGCCCTCCCGCGCTTCGGGTTCTCCCCCCCCCCCTTCCTAACCGATTGCCTCCTGGTTTTGGACCTTTTGGGCGGCTTGTTGGTCTTCTCCGGGGGCCAGGATGGGGTGAGAACGTTTTTGCACGTTTCTTGGCTTCTAGAATATATTGGTCTTTAGCTTGGGATGGCTTTAGTGATCCTTTAAACGTAATAAATTTTTGCAAACATTTTTGCATAATAATTCTCGTCAATTCGTGTTCAAATTTTAACATACTTTTAGTGACCTTCATCATTTGATAGAAATGGCTCTCTTTGTAGTTCCGGTCGACCGGCTGCCTTGATTTTCCTTTAAAGCTGATTTATGCAAATTTTCGGAGAAATTAAATTCATCATGTAGATGAAATTTGTTAACCCTAAATCGCATCTAAACCTTCAACTATCATCCAGCAAAATTTCGGAGACCCTAGATTTTTTTCGAAATGTTCTGTTTCTACCGGTCTGTTTCTTGTCCTTATACGGCTTCTCCTTGAATGCCCTATCCTATAGAAACCCAAAGCTTTTGCACGTTTTTGGTCTTTCCAACATCCCAAGCGGTGTTTATGGCTTCACAAGACCTTTAAGAACTTTCTGCAGGACCTGGAGCTCCTCGTTTAACCTTGGGATTGTCGACACCTAAAATGCCGGTCTCTAAACCCTCCTAAAATGAGACAGACACCATTCAACAGCATATACAACACATGCATGAACTTGTGTATCCTGAAAAAACGCACCCTTTCACGGACCACTAAACCCAATCCTTTTTCTCTCGCGAGTCTGACCATCCTCCCCATACGCGAACAAGATTAGGATACATGCCTCCCCTGCGTGAAAGGTCCAAAAATATTTGATCGGATAAAACTCTTCATATACTCTCCCTGTCTCTCTTTCTCTCTCTATCTCTCCCTTGCTCCCTTTCTCTCTCGCTGTCTCTCTGTTTCCGGCCAATCCCAAAAAGGTCACTTTTTAGGCGTCCGGTCAGGTCGCGGATTAGCAGTCGGCGTGGTGGCTTTGCGAGACCAGTTTGCAGGGTTTGGCTTTATCAGTTTTCTACAAATTTTAAGTGATGAGATTCGGATAGTTTTAGTTCAGCCCAGGCCTAAGCCTAAGCCCAAGCCTAAGCCCACGCCTAAGCCCAAGCCTAAACCTAAGTAACCGATTCCTCGGCCTGTGGTATCAAAGTTTACACGAAACTCCACCTCCACCGACCCGATTCCACTTTTTCAAGCTGTCATAAACGATCGGTCACGGCCGGGAGCAGTTACCACCCTTTACCACCTGGATCCACAGATGCCCCTCCGCCAGCTCTTGCTCCAACTTTTCTCATACTCAAGCTATGGAATTACTTCCCTACCTAAGGAATCGGAAAGCTTTGGACACCCCCGGCTTGCTGGAGCAAGCGAAAGCCGCTTTTTTCTGGCGCTTGGCTGCCGATGCTCATTAGCGGTTGGGGGGGCGCAAGTTTTAGGGAAGCTAATATGAAGTGTCCGATGGTCATCTTGCCGAATGTGATCCGATTTTTGGGGAGCTTCTGCTCGGAGGGTGGGCAAAAAACGAGTTGCAACAAGTTAGGGAGCGGCTAAGGGGTCTTAGAAGGATCTCATGCTCCGTCTCTCTCTCCTCCCTCTACCTCCCTAGCTCCAGCTCGCCCTGTTTCTCTGGGCAAACGATTCGATTTCTCATACGCTGGCTTACTCTTGCTACCAATAGCTAGCTCGCTCACTCTCTCTCTCTCTCTCTCTCTCTCTCTCTCTCTCTCTCTCTCTCTCTCTCCCCCTCTCTCGCTCTTTCGAAGTCATACTTTCAAGGAAGTCTGAGCAGTAGAACATCGCGCATCCAAACGCCTTTTTCTAATAGTTGGCTTATTTACCGTAATCCCCCTTAGAATGCCGAATCTGACTTTTCCAAACGAGCCCTCCATCGCAATGATTTGGCCAATTACACCCACACAATCCTTCAAAAAAATGGTCGCTCTGTTTATGCAATTTTTCCGTTCCCATTTTTCATATTTTTCGAGGAGATACATTTTTTAATTGGGATTATCGGAGATCTCGAAAAAATGCCAAATAACTGACGCTTGCAACGCTAAACCTCCCGCCGCGACCCAAAACAATGGGATTATTGCACGTGAGGTAGCTGGGATCTCACCCCCGATTCCAATAGATTCCAATGGACATTGCCCCTTGATGACAATTAATCCCTCCTTTTTATGTTTTCCGTGATTTACACCTAGCCCCGGATCTTTGCCCCAAACATTAGGTGAGTCATTAGGAGGGGCAGAAGCGGTTGATGGCCCTCAAAAAATTCTGAGGACGCGATACGCCTCGTTGTCAGTACAGTACAAACATACCTTAAAACCTAGCTTCCGGATTTTGGCTAATGTTTTGGCTAATTTAACCGATTGTTTAGGCGCTTATCGTAATTATCAAAGTTTAGTGGTTTACACTAATTTTTGATTAGTTTGCTTTTTTAATTTTTTTTCATCTGTATTTTTGATTTTTTCTTAAATTTTTATCTTTTTGGTAATTTTGTTAATTTTCATTAAGATGTAAACAAATTAAGAACTGCCTTTTACGAATCGGATAGCAGCCTTTAGAATTATGCTAAATCAATTTATCCTAGTTTAAGTGTCAAAGGGGACTAAATGATCCTAAAAATTTTAGAATCTTGGGAAGTAGATTTAGCTCTTCAGCCGCGCGCCCGCATTTTCTGCGTTTTTCTGACTTCTGAATAAGTTCCGTAGCAGATTACCACCCAATTCTTCCAAATCGCCATATTACCATGGTCGCCCCGGATTTTCGGGCCAAGCCCAAATCCTTTAGATCACGGGAGTCCCTGATATTCACTGTGTTTTCGCCTGATTATTTGCTCTGTGGTCACTTTTTCTAATCTCCTTTTCCGCGTCGTTTTTTTCTTAACTATCCACTCAATAGCGTTGTCAACAAGCAAAAAGCATCACTGGGGGTGTAAAGATTATCTTCTTTTTGGCGGAATTTTTGGGTAGTTAACCCCAGATAAGAAAGGTGCGAGGGTGGTGACTTGAGATGCGGCTAATCCGCCCAAATGGCCATCGCCTGGTTCCTCCTCTCGCCTTTTCATTTATTATGTAACTTGTTTTGAAGGTTTTGACTAGAGTGCAGATAGACCGGAAACGATGCTCTAATCATTTTCTTTCCCGTCTTACAATTTTCTGACAGTTAAGTGATTTTGCAAGTCTTTGAGAGGATCTTTCTATTGTGCTCGTCAGCTCCACTTTCTTTGGTGTTCGACGTCCGTTTTTGCATTGTAATTTTGAAAAAAATTTATTTTCATAATTTAGGATGCGCTAAGATGCCACGAGAAGCGCCGGTGTGCGGCCCGTCGCCGCTGCCGAACGGGTCGGCGCCCACGGGCGACAAGTTCTTCCAGGAGTACCTCGACGACGCGATTAATTGCATTAGTATGTTTCTTGTCTCTAATATGCGAAGGTATTAGTGCTTCTATCGGGCAAACAAGCAGAGAAAGTTTGAGATTTCCGGGAATTGGAGATATAGAAAATCAGAATGAAACAAGTTGATTTTCAGACCAAACCGGCGGGTTCTACGACCGGTGTGGGAAGACCTGCATAAGTGATAAATATGCTTTACGATTACACCATCACATCGACCTCGAGGAGGTCATCTACGGCAAGGTCAGTAGACGTTCACTCGCTGTCTCAATCCCTTTAAAGTTAGATCCAACCCATCCCTTTAGATATTCCCAGTCCTCATCTTCCTCGTCGTCATCGCCAATCTTACGGTAGCTGTGGTTTTATCGAAAAAGCACATGCTCTCACCGACTAATGTTGTCTTAAAGGTATGTTAAATGTTTTATGAAATATTATAAAAAAGCTTCTCCATTCAACGAGTAAGGTTTTGATTTTATATTTTAAAAGATGATTTTTTAGTACATGGCCATCGCTGACCTCCTCGTTGGCCTCGTGCCACTGCCATGGACACTGTTTTATTTTACGATGGGGTTCGTTTTTTGAACGAAACCTTTTTATAATAATTAAATCAAATATACAGCTCCCAAATAATATACCAGTTTCCGTTTAGAAACTATCGACAAACAGAGCACATGGAAATCTGGTGGTGCTATATGGCAAAATTCTCGATGGACGCCATCCCGCCGATTTTCCACAATATTGCTATGTGGTTGACGGTGTTGTTAGCAACGCAAAGGTATGAAATTTAGTGTATTTTCGTGTTATAAACAATAATAACGTACAAAAAATAACATGACTTTTCAGATACGTCTCCATCAGCTACCCGTTATATTCACGACATTTGTGTAGCGTCAAAAATGTTCGATTGGCGACAATGATTATTATGGTAAGTTAATATGGGTATTTCAACATTTTTCGTCCAATTTTCAGCCGAAAAAAAATACGAAAAAATTGATCGCGTAATGGGTTAAACCTAATTTCAGGTCGTATCGCTGGTCTGCGGGTTCCCGAAATCGATCGATTTAAATTATATGCTCTACGAAGGGTGGATATTTGAGGGTGATGGATGGAGTTATACCAGGTAAGAAATGCAGAATTTCAATGGCCTAATCGATTCGCGAAAGGGCGGAATAAGCTGAGTCCGCTTTAGGGAGCGGGCGCGGGACCGCAAGAAATCACAAAAAAAAACACAGAATATAAGTTTGAAGAATTCCATAAAAAACCCATACCATAAATGCAGCTGTACAGTATCGTACATGCCATGCAAATCTGGTTTTCTTCAAGCATGACGAATTTTTTCCTCATTGATACGACGCGGCCGCACGAAAAAGCTTGTTCCCCTTGACCGCGGCGCTAGGCTGCATTTTCACGAGATCGCAAAAATCTACTTTTTTATTTAGAAACTGCCTCGTCGGACATACCTACGTCCTCAAACTCGTCGGGATGAATACATACTACAACCTGTACTTCTGGACCCGAGCCATTCTCTTCATCATCATCCCTTCGATCCTGCTCATCATCCTCAACGCTCTCCTCATCAAGGGCATCCGAAAGGCCGAGAAACGGAAAAATCGTCTCCTACGGTAAGTCAGCTTTCTTTCACTTTCTTTGGTCATCAACTTGCACCCCCTTTTTTCCAGGCTTGGGAGTAAAAATTTCACGATTGAGTGGTAATTTTTGTTTTTATTATTTTTGGCTTCGTGTGCTGCCTACTGTTAGCTGATAATCCTTTTTGCTAGCGCTACCGGGTGTTTTCTTTCTCTCACTCTCTCTCTCTCTCTCTCTCTACTTCTTCAGAGTGTGGAATTTCTGCCGGGTTGGCTGGGTTTGGGGGTGATTTTTTAGGTTTTTTACTGGAGTTTTTGATCCTCATTAAAAAGTTACTTCAAAGAAAACTATCTAGGGAAACTTCAAAACCATTTAAATGTGAAATTTTAGAGCTTTTTTCGCGCGAGTTTGAGGGTATTTCGCGCGACTTTGAAGGTTTTTCGCGCGATTTGGGGTTGGGGGAATTTTTTCTCGGTTTCTCGTTGCTTTTTTACGCCAAATAGAGCTAAAGTTTATCAAAGACGCTAGCAAAATACTTTTTAAATCTTTAGGTCACCAAACCCAGCCAATCCGCTAGTTTGCATGAAAGGTTTTTTGCTCGACACCTTTTAGCGTTCATTAGTGCGTGGAGGTAGCTGAATTTCTGTATTTTTCAGCGAGAAGACCGCGAGAAGCCGCCAAGCAGACCGATTCAAATTCAACTTCCGTGATGTTGGTGATAATTGTGACAATATTCTTGGTCGTGAATTTGCCGCAGGTTAGTGTTAAAGATCAAAGCTTCTTTGCTAACCGGCCCTGTGTTGATTTCTTGGATTCCGACCAACCCAAAAAGTGTCAGCTAGCCTACCGATTGTGTTTTTGGGCAGTTTCCAAAACCTACGCTTTTTAGGCTTTTTTCATGGGGATCCTGTGCGTCTGCGAGACGTTCAAGATCCGGCTCCACATCCTCGACGGCCTATTTCCGGTCGTGTTCTTGCTGGTGAACAACATGCTCGTCATGGTCAGTCGATTTTTGAGCTCTGGCACTGGAATATACATAGTCTCGGCCGAGAAGCCAAAAAGTACTTTTTGGGCTTGACCTACCTGGGGTACTTTTGGCGTTTCCAGATGGATTAACATTGCCGATGTTCTTTATCCGGTGGATTAAAGTCGCGGGAAAGAGATAGAGAGAGAGAGAGAGAGATAGGAGAGAGGGAGAGAGGGAGAGGGAGAGAGGAGAGAGAGAAAGAGGGATAGAGCGAGAGAGCGAGAGAAAGAAAATTATGTAAATTTTTTAGGCGACGTACCCGATCAACTTCTGGATCTACTGCGTCATGTCCAGCTCGTTCAGGCAGACGTTCAAGGCCCTATTTTGCAAGTGAGTTCTGCAAGGTTGAGCGCTATTTCTATGTTTGAACCCCCGCTTCTCTGGCGTCTTACTGTAATCTCTACGGTGTGAAAATTATTGGGATGCTTTTTAGGCCGCTTTAAGATCCAAATAACTGTTCCACAGTTTCCGTTTATCACGATTTATTTCAAGCCCATTTTGTAAACTATTCTGATCCCGACACCAGCCTATTAGGTGTGGCGTGCCCATTTCCGTTGCAGTGTCATTTTCAGGTTCAGGGTTGTCGGAACCTCTATCGGCAACAACACTGCCATCGAGCTGTCCGTCGCCGGATCGGGGCGTCTATCCCACCAAGAAATGTACGGTATTCGTAACGTGTTGTATCGTTGTATCGCTTGGGAAGTTTCAAGAGGCATTTGAGGCAACAAAATTGCAAAACCTGAAGTTTGCTAGCTACAAGAAAAGAAGGGCAAGCTAGCAGAGATTTTTTCGCGAAATTCAAGGTTTAAATATTCAATAATTCAAGGTTTTAAAAAGCGACAAAATGCCGGGAAATTAGGGCAAACTAGCAGAGATTTTTGAGGACTACGAATTATACTATACGCTAGAAGGTTGCTAAAAAAGCGTAATACATCGTGGTTGTGGAAGGGGAATACTCGCATAGATTCTTTGCTAAATTCGAGAAAAGTATGAGCCGGAAATCTATTCGAACCGGAAGCAGGCTAACAGAGATGCTGTCGGATAACTCGCTTTGGAACTGGGATTCTTCCAGGATCGAGTCAGTGACCCAATTCCTTGCCGTACCTCTCCTCCAAATGAAAAGGCGCCTAATCGGGTACAGTACCCCTCGAGTTTTGCTACCGTAACCCGTACCCCGTGCGCATAGTAGACGTACAATGTCCGCATCATTGGCACGCTTTCTGAGAATTGTTTGTACTCGTTGAAATAGTGTGATTTTGGATATGGTCTGCCGTGTAAATTGCTTGGAATTAGCTTTTGGGAAGTATTTGCTAGATACGTACTGAAATGTACTCTGCGTATTTTGTAGCTTTTTAATTATGATTTTTCAGAAGCACCTTGATCACACGTACTGAAGTCAGCCAAGCCTACCCGCCTGGTACCTCGACGGAACGTACGCGACGTTCCGATGCTACGTCGTTCATGCTGCTCGGCGAGAATGGGGAGAATGGCTCGGGCCCGAATACGAGTAGAGGGGAAACGATATATCTTTAGAAATCTGTGTTTAATTTTGATTTTGTCATATTTTTTACGTATCTGCCGTTTTTGGAGCTTCTGATTGTGGTTCTGACGGGTTTTTGAGTATGAAGGGCGTGTTTACTGGGTTTTAAGGAATCTTAAAATCGTTAAAATTCTGACATCAGTTTTCAAACGAGATTTTAACGGTAATTTCGTTTTATCAGCTTCGTTAAAAATCGATGCAGACACGCCCTTTCCACCTCCACTTTTCATTTTTCCCTTTTCGCCTAGAGCTTATTAAAATCCGGTGATTACCCAAAATGTAACTTCAACCTTTAAAGATTTATTATGCGCTCGAGTGGCTGGGCTTCAAAAGCTTAAGGAGCTTCAGAAGCTTCGTTTCTTGTTGCTCTTGAAGAGCCAACCTTGCCGCTTTTTAGCCAGTTTCTCTGCCCAAAAATTTCATTAAAGTGGCTCGGATACCCCAATTTTTACACTTGCTATCCACATACGGGTGCTTCTACATATTCCCAAATTTCTAATCAATTTTCTATTCTTTTTGTGTTCTGAGCTCTCTCCAAAGACTTGGTACTTTCTTCCCACATCTCGAATCCATTCCGGGTTACCTCTTCAGTTTTCCAATTTTTCGTATTTTTGTGAATTTTTTGAGTTTTTATGATAAACTTATCGTTGACAGGAAACAATAAAAAACTTTTCTTTATTTGCGGAGATCAACTACGCTACAATACGCAGGTTACGCATAGAAAATTTTGGGTAGTAGTAGTAGTAAAGATTAGCCAATATAGGCCAAGTGGAATCCTAAAAAGAAAAGCATTGATCTATGCAGCGTCGAATTTCTGAGTTCCATCTGCGCGGATTTCCCCTAAAAGGCGCCCCGAGTTTCCCCTCCACCGTAATCTCCATGTTCCGCTGCCCATATTGGGAATTGGGTGCCGAGAAGGGAAGGCAGCGAGAGCTATTTTCAGCCGTAAACACCGCCGCCACCTGTTTGCCCCCGCAAACCGTGTGTGCGTGTACGTACGTGTGTGAGCAGAGTTCGTATCGGTGTGAAAAACAAGCAGGTGGCCCATCATTTCCGAGTAATGTCCTTTTATGTGCTTTTAAATCGGTTTTCATGTCAGCTTCTGTTTTTGGAGTTTATTAATGAAAATCAAGGCCTATTATATTAATTTATATGTATTTTTACAAATTGAGAATGCCGCCTAGTTTTTCCTGGTTTAGAAAATCCACCTTCCGATTTTAAATTCATCATCCACGTTTTTTTTCGCGTCATGATTTTAGATAGATGTGTTAAATCATAACTTGGTGGTGTCAGTTCTATAAAATTTTCATAGCTGCTTTTGAAACAATGTGACACGTACTGTATCTGAAATTGTAAATAGTCAAATTCAAAATTTTGAAAAATGCTGTTTACAATTTTTTAAAATCCTAAAATCTTTTTTCTGCTTTTGTACCATAAACAGTTCAAGTTTGCCATGCTGTTTTCAATTAAAAACTGTTTTTACGCTTACGTTAACTTTTTAAAACCTTGAATCTTTTTCGGTTCCTGGCCTCCGTAAATTCCCTATTTACAGCCGCTAAATGGCTACCGGTCAGCTGCTCTTCCGCCAGCTATGCCGGACTGGCACCAAGTCCACAAAGTAATTTCTATGCCATTTTATATTTATTTTTGGCTTTTAGGCCCCTAACAATTGTCGGACTGGCTGGCTCGTCGGCGCTGACTTATTGCACTTTAAAGAATTACATTCGAGTCGCCGAGTGCCGTGCGAATTTCAGAAAAATCTATGCTCATCTTCACGAGCCCTGGCTACTGGTACCAATCCAGGTAAAAATTATTTAAAACTTATTTGCGAAGAAATCCCTTTTTAAAACCCAGTTTCGTTGTTTTCTAAAGGAATGGTGCCAGAAAACGAAGGTTAGTAAATGACGGTATTCTATAATTTTGTGAGTGCAAGCCTGCTACTGTTAGCCTCTAAACTCTCATAGACGCATTAATGGAGTAGAACTATGGCCTAGGAAAGAGCTAGATTTTCGTGGAAAACACTTTATGGAACTACAAAGCTATGCAAAAGACACGTGAATCTACGGAAAACGGTGCTAAATTTAGGCTCAAATTGCCGCCGCCAACTCTTCCCTCCTTGTGAAACTTTTGACGCTTCCGGTGGCACTCGTCACTACGACTTACACAATCTTACGGTTAACTTTTAGGTATGACAATTTCTACAGTCTTAACACAATTTTAGAGCGCTTTATCTTGGCCTTCGTTTCGTGCCGCTATTCTCGTTCTACCCTCTAACCAGTCGAGTTGAGAGACTAGATGACATTTGGTGGAAAGTATTGTTATGGTAAGTATGCTTCAAATTATACCAGAACCAGCGGGGGAGGAGCCGCTTCGCGACTCTCCCCCGCTGGATCCCGTCTAGGCCCTATTAATCGAGCGCCCTTCCACATAAAGTTACCTTGAAGAAAGAAAAACCCATCTTCCATGCAAACCTCTTTGTATTGACATGCGGCGCAAGCTTGAAATGCTAGTCTCGTTATTAGGCCTGCGGCGCATGTTTGATCGGCTAGGTCGCTACCTCGTCCTGCGGCCCAAGCTGGAGGATTAGCCTCCTTTTTGGCCTGTGGCGCCAGTTGAGCGGTTTGCTTCAAGATTAAGCCTGCGGCGCAATTTGAACGGTTACCTCCTTCTTTAAGCCTGCGGCGCTAGCTTGTGCGGCTAGCTTCGTTCTAAAGCCTGCGGCGCTAGTTTGTGCGGCTAGCTTCGTTCTGAAGCCTGCGGCGCTAGCTTGTGCGGCTAGCTTCATTCTGAAGCCTGCGGCGCTAGCGAGCGGCTGGCTTCGTTCTGAGCCTGCGGCGCTAGCTTGTGCGGCTAGCTTCGTTCTAAAGCCTGCGGCGCTAGCTTGTGCGGCTAGCTTCGTTCTGAAGCCTGCGGCGCTAGCTTGTGCGGCTAGCTTCGTTCTAAAGCCTGCGGCGCTAGCTTGTGCGGCTAGCTTCGTTCTAAAGCCTGCGGCGCTAGCTTGTGCGGCTAGCTTCGTTCTGAAGCCTGCGGCGCTAGCTTGTGCGGCTAGCTTCATTCTGAAGCCTGCGGCGCTAGCTTGTGCGGCTAGCTTCGTTCTGAAGCCTGCGGCGCTAGCTTGTGCGGCTAGCTTCGTTCTAAGCCTGCCGCGCTAGCTTGTGCGGCTAGCTTCGTTCTGACTGCCGGGAAAGGGGAGCCAAGGCAATCGGAGGCAGCTCCAATCGGGCAGCCAAACGCGCGAGTGCAACTGGCAAGAATGAGGAAATTTGTATTTTCTCGCATTATGCAAATTAGCCTCAGGGACCCCCAAAAATGAATAAACCGGCCTTAACTTTGTAAACTTGTATTTTATCGAAATTCTGAGAACGCCATCGGAAACAGAAGGGTCGATTCCCCCGGGTGACGGAGAATTAGGGATTTTGGACACGGGAAGGCCCTCAAATCGGGCCTCGAAAGTGACATCCACACACACACACACATACGCGACCAAATTATATAAGGTGGGATACTAGTTGCCTTTGAATACTAAATTGTACGTATTAAGAAATTGTGCTCTGATTTAGGCTCCTACAAGGCAGCGGGCCTACCGTAATCAAACTTGGGCAGTGGGCTTCGACTCGAAGGGATATTTTTAGCAAGCGTTTTTGCGATAAGGTATGAATCACAACCCGGCTTCGTTTTAAAGAGACAGTGACAGACCGTTTGTCGTGAATTTTCTTGCATACTGCACTCTTATTAGGCTACTCAATTTTGCAGTTGATTTTTCCCATTTAGCTCTCTATCCTGCACACCAACACCAAGGGCCCAAAGTTGTTCCGAGAATGTGATGAGGTAAAAATCTAAAAACTTGTCGATCCAAATTTTAGATCCTAAAAGGCCTTTTCGGTGACTACGCAATAAAATACAAAAAGGAAATTTTCCCCAGTATTCGTCCCTACTCGGCGGGATCGGGCTGTATTGCGCATGTAAGTTTTTCTAGGGATAATATCAATTACGATATTGAATTCCAAAGCTGTAAAAACCTGTCTTATTCAAATATTCTAGATCTATCGCATGACCGTCGATATGGAAGCGCTTGAAATGTTTGCCGGGTATACGGTCGAAGGGCTACGCGGAATCCAGGATATTGTAATAAAGGTAGGTAGCTCATAATGTTAAAATATTCAGAGAGGTTGGAATAAATTTAATCTTCAAATTATCTGGAAAAGAATAGTTAGAATGTCAAAAATATGAACGAAAAATTACGCATTGTGTTTTCTAAACGCCCGCTGATCCTCATTTTAGGTGGCGGACAAAGGTATAGAGAACCAGATCCGAACCGACATGAAGATCATCCGGCATTTGGCCGGTTTTGCGCAGGTCGTCTATCCGCCATTACGGTAGCTAGAATTTTCTCACGTAATCATAAAACGATTTTTCAGGTTTTTGGACCCTATTGGATCGCTGGATCAATTCGAAATGGTACTGCGGAGACAAGTCGATCTCAGGAATGAGGGAAGAGCGTTGCAGGTACTTTAAAAATTATTCCGTAGATTGAAATAGTTTTCTATGTTTTGAAAGCTGGTAAGGTATTTCCTTCATTTTAGAAATTCGCCGAAAACTTCGAACACGGCAAGCTGCGGGTCCATTTTCCGAAAGTGGTGGCTTACAACGAAAGAGCTATTGCGGAAACCTTTGAAAAAGGAGACCACTTTGAGAATCTATTGGCTGGCCATGGGCATACGGTAAATAGAAAACCATTTAATTCAATTAAACTTTTCTCAAGAATGCCCATCAAACCGAAGCAGTACGTCATAAAGTTGCCGTGATGGGTGCCAGAGGATTCTTGAAAATGGCTTTTGTCGACAATTTTATACATGGCGATTTGCATCCGGGGAATATTCTGATACGGTACGCAGTCCAGGTTATATAGAAGATCGTACTCTATCGTAAAAAAATCAAGATAAAATAGTTTTAAACGGTTTTAACCTCTAATAAAATCAAAGACGTCTCCTTTGATACCGTTGATCTACAAACTAGCTAAAGAAATAAAAAATAAAGATCTACAAAAAATAGGCAATCTTTAGATTTAACGAAGGCGAAGATCCGGAAGTCCACCACGCAGAACTAATTGGCTCCAGAATTTCTCGATATTGGCAAGAAGCCAAGGCTCTACTCCACTTGCGTGGGGAGCCGAAATTAGCGTTTACGAATCGTGAGGGATGGAATGACGAACCGACACTGATTTTATTAGATGCAGGTCGGTTTTTATGGTTAGTACGAGCCAGTAACTTCCCATTAAAGCTATAAACTCCCTTAAAATCATACTTTAGGTATCGCCATGTCGCAAACCCCTGAAAATCGCGAGCGCTTCCGGCAAATGTTTAAATATATAATTGGAAATAAGGTAGGTCCGCGAAAAACTTAAAATGTATGTAAAAATTATACAAAATATTGAATTAAGACCTCCGTCGTGAACCGGAATTAACCTTTTTTTAGGGCTACGAAGCCGGTAAATTCTTCCTCACCTACAAACCCGAGATCCAACAATGCAAAGATCCAGACGCGTTTTGCAAAGATATAGAAAAACTGGTCGCCAAAGCCAGGGTGGATAGTTTGAAGCATACGGTAAGAACTTAAAATACCTTCTGCTACGGTTTTTTATTAGATAAACGTTACGCAGACGTTTAACGACATGTTCATGATTTTGTGGAAGCATCATGTGATGATCGATTCTTCTTTTACTTCGGTGATGTTGTCGATGATGGTAAGTTATCGATGGCTCTATGCAATCTCTCTCTCTCCCTCTCTTGTTCTCTCTCGCTCTCTCTCTCTCTCTCTCTCTCTCGTTCGCTCTCTTACTCCCTCTCCCTCGGCTTTCACATAAGCAAATTCCGCAACATCCCGCTTTACAGGTTCTCGAGGGTTTCGGCAGGACGCTGGATCCAAAACTGGATCTCTTCAAGTGCGCGCAACCGTTTCTCCTCGACGTCCTTTTCTAGCACTTCCTGCCTAGCAAATTTGAACGATATTTAGATGTATTGTGTGGTCTTTAGCTCAGAGTCTTGGGAATAATGTGATCCCCTCGGATCTGGTTTTCGCGTTCTAGAGATTTTGGTGATTTTCTTAGTTTATGATGCTTTCCTGGTGCTCACTCTGTGATTTGTACAACACATTCCGCGGATACTGTACTTTACTTGTAGAAATAAACAGATGTTACTTCAGAAAATTTAGTAAAAACTTAGTACTTCTTTAGTAAAATGACGATCAAAAAATTTGAAGACTTTTTCGTCACCCTACTTTACAAAGGTAGAAATCCCCTTAATCCGCCCCAAAAGCCTTTTAAAAAGGCTAATTGAAAAAATTCTGAAAAGGTCCAATAGTGCAAATTAAAAATTGTCCGAAATCAGCTGTCACGGCGCCTTTAAAATACTGCCGGAGCCACAAAAAATCAATTTGCCGTTAAAACCGTCCGAACCTGAAATCGACCGCCGCAAGCTGTCTCTATCCCTTTATAGACAAAAAAAAGCGAGAAAATTATATAAAACGAATTTAAGCCGAAGCTAACAGTCCAGTAAGACAGTCTTTACGGTACATCCCAATCGCTCAAAGTTCCGGATTTACCCCTAAAACGAACTCTCAGATAGATCGAAGCGCCGACCGGGGCGGCAGCGCCGAAAAAATTGTTGACGAGCCGGGCCGGGCAGGGAGGGCGGGATTGTGAAAGGGCAGAAAAATGCAGGGCAAAACATGGCGGCATACTCCACGGCCGCACCGACCGGGTCACAGCACTTTCTGTGATGGCGGAGGAGCACACCGGTGACAATCAGCACATGATTCCCCGCACGCATGCACGCATGCACAGCTGACCGTCTCGGTTGGAGTGACGCATCGGAGGTTAGTAGATGGGTCAAAATATAGAAATCTAGATGTACTCTTGGGACTGGTTTTAAATAATCGCAATGTCTCTGAGCTATTTGACGACACGAGAAAAGACCATCGAGAAAATAAGAAAATAAGGAGAGAAAAAGCAAGAGTAAGAGAACAGAGGAATTTTGGGACTTCCGTAAGAACGTAGAATCGGAAATTACGGTATCTTCTCACTACGGATTCCTACGCTGGAACATCACTGGGCACGGTAGTATGCTGCAGACGAAATTAGACCCAAATCCTACGGTAATCCTCTAACCATTCAATCAAGAAGCTGCACGCACGGATCCGTTTCCGTTTCTCAGTCGTTTCAGCGAGTTACCGTAGCCTTTAAACTCTGAGCACGACTTGTGGCACAGAAATTAACCAGTTATTCTTGCCCTTCCCCGCGATAAGATCGTCGCTGAATACGGTACTTCCGGAGCGATAATTAGGCCGTGCCCTTTCAAACCGGACATTGGATTCCTGATTTGGGCGCTGTGAAAATTGCTGTAGGTGTAATTAGGTTGTGTCGCGTACTGTACTTTGTAACATTCTTTGATCAGCTTTATACAGTAGTATTTCTGCTCGCGGGCACCAAAAAATGTAGATATTTTGCCGAAAACGCAGGATTTGGTAATTCTAGCATTTTTTAAAGTGGATTTTTCCGGGCTATAATCCCTAATTCACTTAAATCAAGCTTTTGAAATCTTATACGTAACAATTTAAAGCCTTCTAAGCTGAGGGATTTGAGCACTAAATCAAAGATTTAATTTTCAATGCGGTTCCGGCAATTTTTATCGATTCTTCTCGTCGCAACGCTGCGGTAGGTCATAACAATTTCTCGCGTCGACCAGCGCCCTGGTGGTTAATCTACCATTAATGCACAAAAATTCCGTTCCCTTCAATCCGGAAAACTTTTTGATGCCCCTGAAAATCACGTCAAACCCCGGGCGGCTGTGTGGGGTGAATTCTTTTTCGGGGCGGCCGTCAGGGCGGTGGGGGGAAACGCGTTCAGATTGCTGGGGCGACGGCCGGGGCGGCCGTTCCCTCAAAACCTCCCCCACCCCCTGCTCTCTCCCCCTCTCGAGCGCCCTCGCGTGGCGGTCGCGTCGCGCCCCAACGGGATCAATAGGGGGGAGGCTGGCTGAGAGGAAGGGAAGGGGTGGCCTGTGTGTGTGTCGCCGCTGGGTTTCTGAGGCCTCTCTGTCTGTCTTCGGATTCTGAAGCGGATTGTGAAGCCCGGCCTCTTCAGCCTAGACCGGCCACCGCCTACTATTATTATTGTATATTTGGCTCTAATTGACGAAAGACCAAGTCGGCGCAACAACCGGCCAACTCGCAAAACTGGCCGCCAAGCCCTGAAGGCAAGCCGATGCGCAAAGCCGCCGCCCAGCGGAAGCGCCACCACCACACCGCCCAGCCTATGCCCCCGGAAAATTTGGTGGGTTTTTAGTGATATTTTGGTTGTTAAAAATGTTTTTTTGGGGTCCCAGAAAACCTGTTTTTTGGCTATTAAATCCCGATATACCCCGTATCCGCAAAAGCGCGTCCAGATTCGATTATTATTTGATTTTTGGGCAACCTTCAGGCTATTTTTAAGTGTAAAGGGTGGAGCTAAAAGTGTATTTAATACCTTACTGCTTTAATGCATAATTTTTACATTTACTGAACAGGATTATATAGTTTTTGCATTTTTATGTTGACTCATCTCGTCTCAACCAATTTATGGAAGAGGTTTCAAGCAAAATGAGCGTACCAGCTATACTTTTTCAACCATTTTTCGTGATTTTCCCATTTTCCGATTATAACTACCACATGATATATTTTAATGGCAAAACTCGAGTTTCAAATTCTACGTTGGTCAAAAAATTGATTGAATCGCAATACCCTCGTCGATTCCCAGAATCAGCGCACTAAAATCCCATTTTTTTGTGCTGCGTCGGCCGTCCCAGCCACCCTGAACATCTGCCGATTTTACTAGTAGAAAATCCGATTTTTCTTGCAAGTTTCGATGTAAAAATGAGAAACTAACGAAAAGGAAAAACAGGAAGAGCAGCAAACTGACAGGCAGCGATGGACCGGAAAGTGTCAAAAACAGAGAGTCGAGAAATTTCATCACCCCATCGATCTGTATCGATTTTTGCCGGCTCTGGGCCCCCGTAATTCCCAATGACCCAAATGGTCTCTTTCCCACGGTGATGTAAAATAGACGACAGAGTCGATATATTCTGCGAACTTTTGGAAAATTCTAAAAAAAATCCTACCGAAACGGATTTTCTCAGCAGTGGGGACCCGGTCGCATCTGGCCATTAGGCGGGGGCTTTTCCTTTTTATAGGGTTTTTCCCGAGGTTCCAAACTTGCTGCAAGGCTGGATTTTGGCAACATTTTACAATTTTGGGTGAGTTTAAGTAAAAATTAAAATTGAAAATATTTGAACCAAAATGGTAAACATTATTTTAATTAGAAAAGCCATTAACGGGTTTAATAGAATTGATATAATATTTTTCTCGGTAGAAATGGGATCAGAGGTGAAAACACGGGAAATATATAGGAAAAAGCATAGATATTGTCAATATTAAACATCCAATTTTTGTTTTTCAGGGTTCTTCGAGCACACAAGTACTTCTTGGCGCCGACACGTTGCAGCAGCTGCCCACCGAGGAGCAGAGAGCCACGCTGAAGCGCAAGCAGGAACATGAACTAGAAAAAGTGGGTCGGAAGTTCGATTTTGGGAGATTGAGCGCCTTGACTTTAAAAGTACTGGGCGTTAAAAACAGTTAGGACAACAGTTAGTATCCGAAATTTTTATCCGTAACGTTGTCATTCGCGATTTGGTTCTAAATTTTTTGAAGAATCCACGATCTTGCATTTCATTAAATTCCATGAAATGCCGGAATTTTCGGTTCTTGATTAATTCCGAGCTGGATTTTTTGTAAAAATTAATTCGGCTAGCCGCTAAAACTCATCCAATTTCGCGGAATCTTTTACCGAGTCATTTTTTGGTTTTCGATTGCAAGCCTCCCAGGCTTTGTTTAAAAAATACAAAATCAAACAGTCCGTGAGCGAAAATTAACTAGCCTTTATATTTGCCAAAAACGCCTTTTTTATACGGCTTTGCCGGTTTCCGATGCAAAAACTCTGAAGATCGTTTGCTTAAAAAGCATCAATGCCGTAGCTATAAGCAAAAAAATACGATCGGGATCGTTTCGGATTAGCTTGCTAAAAAGGCGCTGTCACCCCCATGACGAAAAGCTGACGAAAGTACGTAACGATTCGGAATGCGGCCATGCAAATCAAGGGTCGCACAATGATTCTTTTTATTCATTAAAATTAAATTCGAGTAATACCTCCATTTTTTTCAGGACCGGTCGGCGATGACATTGGCTGTGAAGGCCCCGCCGAAGCCGGTTCACCCGCAAGCCGTCCACTCGACGACCCAACAGGCCACCGCCGCCAAATTCATGCCCAAGGCGACCGCCGGCCGCACCAAGCAGAGCACCGAGGGAGAGTATCAGGTGCGTAAGGGCATAAAGCTAACGTCGCGTAAGCCTAAGCCTAAACCTTAGGATAAGCCTAAGCCTTGGCCTAGCATCTCCTCCAATCAATCAGCCCCTTTTCAGTTGATCAAGAACGAGGTGCTCGTCTCGCCGTACCGCAACCAGTATGAGGTGCTCGAGTTCCTGGGAAAGGGCACGTTTGGTCAGGTAAGAATTTTATTAAATTTGACTGCTCGGAATTTTTGGAATTCCGGAATCTTTTGGCTTAGAATCTCGAATATCTTTTTGTTTTCAGGTAGTGAAAGCGTGGAAGAAGGGCACGAACGAGATTGTGGCGATCAAGATCCTTAAGAAGCACCCCAGCTACGCGAGGCAGGGCCAGATTGAGGTTTGTGGTTGCGAGTTTAAAGCCTTAAAATTGAAGACAAGTCCGGGTCATTGAAAAAGTAACTTGTCAAGTGTCGTGTGGTCTACGGCAAAATCGGCGTTCTTCAAAGCGTTGCTTGGACAATTTATTATTATTTCAGCATTTTTAATATTTAGGAGCTTTTCTTTTTAAAGGGGTGGACAAGTCAAGATTTTAAGAGCCATAGTTTAAAAAAATGTTATTCATTTTGCAACAAATTCCGATCCCTTTCTATTTGAATCCCAAAAATACATTCCCTACCCTCGTCATTTCCGTAATTCTCTCACGCCCACCGTACTCCCAAAAAAGAATCTATTAGTGGAATCAGAGCCCAATTTTCCCGGTGGGCCCCGGGAATTGCGTCAATTTAAGTAGAGCGAGAGCGACAGAGAGAGATAAAGAGCGAGACAGCGAGAGAGAGAGAATGAGAGAGTGAGAAAGCGGCGGAAATATTGCCAGATTCTGAAGGAGGAGGACGAGATTCAGGGGGTTGCCTAGGGAAACCGTTTTTTTGCCTATGAACGGGGATTATTTTCGGGCATTGCCCCCTCCCCCTGAAACGAGACGACGCCGCGGCGGATCAGGAGCCACCCACCAGTCAACCACCCAACTCCATCGGGAAAACATGTTTTGCCCCCGCATCTCGCCCCCACGAACAAGCCCTCTATTGCCGGTGTCTTCCCCGCCCTCAACCGCTTCTTATGGAAGGGGGTACGGTAGATTAGAATCTGCAGTGGTGGCAGAAGACGGGTTACGGTAGCTGACGCTAGGGGATAACACTACAAGAAAATCGGGGTTTCGGACCATGTATACAGTACAGCTACCATATACGGTATACTACAGTACAGGGTACGAGCTAAAAGAGCAAAGAGCAAAAAAGCGAAAATATGATACCGTACACGAGCGCAAGGCGAGAGAGTAAGAGAGCGTGAGGGAGAGTCAGCGAGAAAAGGGGGGCTGTGACACTTCGATGTAAAAAAAACTTTAACTTGGCGTGTTGTATAAAATGTTGACGTTGAAAGGAGCGTAGCGTAGCTTAGCCGAAAATCGGCACGAAGACGGTACGTTAGCTTGAAGTTGAAGAAAAACGGTTACGATAGCCGATGACGAGAATGCACCTTGCAAGGTTTAGATACAGCTCAAACTAAAATTTTATGCCAGGGTAGTTTGTGGTGGAAACTCCTCTTTTTTCGAATTCGCTATCATACCGTAAATCGGTACAAACTGCAATGCACGCTCAAAAGCTGCAAACTACTGAAAACGGAGGGGAGCTAGCGAGATAACGGGCTGTAGGAGAAATAAGTACGATAAGAAACAAAAAAATGACAAATAAAGAAAAATTTTGACGAAGTTCCAACACTAATCCCTCTTCCAGGTGTCAATCCTCTCCCGCCTCTCCAGCGAGAATGCCGAGGAGTACAACTTCGTGCGGGCGTTCGAGTGCTTCCAGCACAAGAGCCACACGTGTCTCGTGTTCGAGATGCTCGAGCAGAATCTGTACGACTTCCTCAAGCAGAACAAGTTCCAGCCCCTGCCCCTCAACTCGATTCGGCCCATCGTGCAGCAGGTATCAATATGGCGTCAGCGTTCTTTCAAGACGCTTTCAGGTCCTGACCGCGCTGATGAAGCTGAAACACCTCGGGTTGATCCATGCCGACTTGAAGCCGGAGAACATCATGTTGGTGGACCCCGGGAATCAGCCGTTCCGCGTGAAGGTCATCGACTTCGGGTCGGCATCGCATCGGAGCAAGGCGGTGACGAACACCTATCTGCAGAGTCGTTACTACAGGTACGTAACGGATTTTGGGCTTCATGGATCCTTTAGGATAGTACTAGAGCTGGAATTCCGAGCACTTTTAAAAACTCATGCTCCCAACAAATCCAATTTTTAGAGCCCCAGAAATCATCCTCGGACTCCCCTTCAAGGAGGCGATCGACATGTGGTCGTTGGGTTGCGTGATTGCCGAGCTGTTCCTGGGCTGGCCCCTGTATCCCGGCTCTAGCGAGTACGATCAGATACGGTATGTCTTGCTCATTTTTAGGATAATAAACCTGGAAATTATTCTTAAAACAACCCACTAATCGGTACCTTTAGGTATATCGTCCAAACGCAAGGACTCCCACCGATAGAGATGCTTGAAGCTGCCGCCAAGGTGCACCGCTTCTTCAAGGAGATCAAGGTAAGGGAGAGAGAGGGCGAGAGAGAGACAGAGAGAAAGCTGTAAATATCACTTTAATACTATCAATTTAAGGTTACCAACGGCGGCCCCGGACAGAACTACTGGCGCCTGAAGACCACCGAGGAGTTCGAGCAGAGCAGCGCTCACACAAAGTCGAAGGAAACAAGGAAGTACATCTTCAATTGTCTGGATGATGTCCCAAGAGTAAGTACTTTTTTATAAGCGTTTAAAGGTATTGGCAAGACAAATTTCTAATCCATTTTTTCCAGGCTTACCAACAGCAGCCCTCTACCCGATCGACAACGACCCGGTGGAAGCGGCTTGCGACCGGATGGACCGTCAGGAATTTGTGGACTTGCTGAAGAAGATGCTCGTGCTCAACCAGGACTATCGGCTCCCACCTTACGAGGGATTGCAGCACAACTTCGTGACGATGTCTCATCTGTCGAACTACAGTCAGAGCAAGTAGTAAGTTTTACAGAGTCTTTTAAACGGGGGAAAACCAGCCAAGGTTGAGTCTGTCTTACAAGATCTAAACATCTTGCGGCACAGTTTTCTCCATCATCTACTCTTTTCAGCGTCCGCAACGCGCTACGCAGCATGGAAGTGACGGTACGCAGCCGAGTCCAACAAGCCGCCGCCCAAAACCCGGCCCTTCTGCGAGTTGCGCAAGCTCCTACAGCTCCAGTTGTCGCCCCGCAACCTCAAATAGCACCGCCTGCTCTCGCTCCTGCTCCGAGTGTGCAGAGCCAAGCCACGGCACCTTACTACTACCAGCCCGCTTTGGCAGCGGTGTTGCCTTATGGTGAGTTAGAGAGAGAGAGAGAGAGAGAGAGCGAGAGAGAGGGAGAGAGGGTGAGATACCTATAAGCCAGGGCACCAGGGCAGATGACCTACATATAGTTGATTTAGCAGCTCGCCAACAACAGCAGTACATCTTTGCACCACAGCCGACCGGACTCGTCCCGCAGTTCGTGCCCGTCTCCATCATGGACCCGAATCTGCTAGCCGCCCAAGCTCAAGCCGCCTGGCCCACCGGCCAGGGCGTTATCGGCTGGCCGGCCGCTGCCGCCGCTGCGCTGTTCCCGAATGGTAAGTTGTTCCCGATTGGTTCCTAGCCCCTTTAGAACGATCAGAAACGTGGACCGTAGATGTTCAAAGATACCTTTAATAACCCCTGAAACCGATTTGTTTTCAGGCTGCTTCCCGAACGACCTGCTCAGCCAGGCAAACGCCGTCAACCAGGCGGCCGCCCTTGCCGCCCGAGCCGCCGCCGCCGGAAACTCGCAGTTCTCGCAAATGCTCGCCGCCACCGCGCAAAGCCAACCGAAGGTCTTCCCCAACCTCACCCAGCAGATCCCCCACCTCGCCCAGGCGACTGGCGTGCCAAATTTTGTAAGTGATCTTGGGGAATACCGTAGAATAGGAGTTGTTGGCTTGGCAAGATTGGAATTTGAGCTTATGACTTTTAAAAGGACCGGGAAGACAAATTTTTATTAGCTCAAGCTTTTGAAAAATCAGGTTTTTTCATTGTTGAGAAGCAGAAGAGTCTTCTGATTCCCAGGCCGCCTTAAATTCCAAACAAAAAACAAACTTTTGCGAATTTTAACTTAAAAAAATAACAAAAACTTAATTATACTAAATCCGTTTTCCGAAATCTAAAGGGGCTCCGAAGCCAGAAGTAGAACTTGCCTAATTTTCAAGAGCTAGTTTGGGCTTTGGCTTCCAAGTCCCCCTAAATTCTTAAACAATCAAATTTCTCTCACTTTTGTGTAAAACCTGGTGCTCAAATCCTATTTTTGTCAAGCTCATTTCAATAAATCGAAAAGATCCTACTACAGGGTGTCCCAAAAAAAAACCCCCCCTCGGCATTTGGCCGTCTTCTATCCCAACGGAACCAAATTTTTACCAGCGCTGGGGACCCATAAAAACTATGTGCAGCCAAATTTTCTAAGCAAAATATTATAAAACAAAAAAGTTATCGCTAAAAAACTGATTTTTGGGAAACGCTAGTACCGATTTTTCGCGATGTTTTCGCAATTAGCATCCGATTTTGAGAATTTTCCCAAAAACCTTTTGACGTAATTTCAGTAAATCAAAAAATTCCTCCGGGTGGAAAAAAGTGCCCTCTTCATTTTTGCTAAACATTTCGAGGCCCTAATCCATCAAAATCCTAGTGAAATCGGCAAAATAAACCTTAATTTCAATATGACTTTTTTGTCTTACAATATTTTGCGTCGAAAATTCGGCTGCACATAGTTTTTATGGGTCCCCATCACTGTAAAAATTTGGCCCCGATCCGATAGAAGACGGCCAAATGCCGAATGGGGGTTTTTTTTTGGGACACCCTGTATATATAAAAAAATAGTGTTTGTGTGTGTGTGTGTATATTTGCATGCACTTCCGTTAGGATGTTCCGCTCCTACAGCCTCGGGGAAGATTTTTTTGGATAGGGAAGAAACGACAATAGGTTTAGAATGGTCCGGAATCGACTGCACACACATAAAAAGTTTGAAAAATCGCGGTTTTCGTTATTAAAAATAGGTTTTTGTAAAACCCTGTTTGTTAGGGAAAATTAGCATACGCCGGAAGCAGGAAGAGCCTATATAAAGGGACAGAGGAGCCGTTTTTCACTTTTTTTTCTTGCTAGAATTCAGGAAGAAACATGCAAATTAAGAACTTTCACAGGTCCTGGACGGGCCAGGGTTGAAAAGCCGCGAAGCGGTTTTTCAACCCTGGTTATCTTGAAAATTACAGTAACCAGTCGAAAAATCGATGTTTCGAATCCCAAAAAAGCCATAATACATTTCAAACATTTTTTGACCGGTTACTGGATGTTACCGTGGTTTTTTTAGTAGAATTTCGTTAAGTCCCGTTCCTTGTTCCGCTCTCAACAGCCTCTTTGCATACCAAAAACCCACACCTCCTTCTCTTGGCCGCACTAACCACAGTACCCTCTCTACAGTAGCCCCTAAAAAAACCTTCCCTCCATACTAATTTGCCTCCTGTTCCTGATACCGTAAATACCGTAATCTCGAGCCTCTTCCTCTTTTTTTGGCGTCGTGTCCTTTCTTCGGCTTCGTCGTGTGACTTGAAAAAGGGTGGGGTACTGTAGTTTTCTATGATAACGATTATTTTTTATTTTTAACGTTGAAATTACCTAAAAAACGATTGTCTGGAAAACCTACAGTACTCACCAGTCCTTACAACACATTTGGCTGCTCATAGTATTGTCGCGGAATTCCAGGATGATCCGGCGTGGGCCGCCAGCGTCGGACTGCTGCCCGGAGCGGCCGCCGCGCTCGCGCACGCTCAGCGCGAAGCCGCCGCCGCGTCGACGTCGGGCCAGCAACGTCAAAAGGAGACCGGAGTGCATAGGTGAGTTCCATGGCACCCGGTTTGCGCACATCATCACGAGCTATTCCGCACCCTTTACCCTCGTACCCCCTCACTTCTACTAGGTGGTGCTCATGAGGCGATCTTTGCGAGTTTGAAGGTAGAAAGAGCTTAGGCCTAGCCTAGGCTTAGCTTCAGCTCAGGCTCAAAACTGAAGCTCAAAACTCGCCGAATCGTCCTCCTGAGCACCACCCCCTTTAAAAACTGTCTAAAACTTCCTCCCGACTACGGTAGCTGCCTAAATGCGTCGTTGCCCCCCTGGTTTTCTCCCCCTTTTGGAGTTTTCCTTGAGAGAGTCGTGGCTTGTCCTGGTAGATGATGCATATTATTCGTTTTTGGTGTTACATTCGTTGATTTTGGGAGAAAACACACTGGCTTGCATTTGCTCTCTAACCAGCTATATAATTTCCGGGGCTATTTGCATCAATAATTGGTGTCTAGTGGAATTGTTCGCAAAGCGGGCTTTGGTTTCTATAACACATTGAAATTCCTGAAACTGTGAGTCAAAAATGTGCGAAAATTGATTCAACTTCGGCAGGGCAGAATTACATTAATTAGTTGTATTTCGTACTCATGCTGCAGTTAATTGCTCAAAAATCTCCAGGACCAGCCACGACTCTACTAAAAAAATTCGATTCGCGAAAAGCAAAAAAGTCATTGGCGTTCTTTGGTTTTGTCCGAAAATCGTTAACTTTCCCATCGCCTATAGAATTTTGTCACAACACGCTGTTGTTCAGCTGCCTACGGTAGCTCCCGGAACCGTTGTATTGATTTGAGAACATCCCCAGTCACCAAATAGCATGAATTGAACGTCGGAAAAATGGTTGAAGTGCATGTGCGGGGGCGCTTTTGGTGAGAGGTCTGAATTCGGGAGAGCGAGAGAGAGAGAGAGAGAGAAGAGAGGAAGAGCGAGATCGCGAGAGAGAGAGAGAGAGAGAGGAGAGAGGAAGCGAGAGAGAGATATCGCAAGTCAGTCAGTCGTTCTCAACCTCCCGAGGTTGAAATTCAGTTTTCCTTAAAGAACGTCTGCTAGTTCCTAGCTGGACCGTCGAACTGCTCGAAGTAGCGTAGCTAACAGCAGAGAGAGAGCGGGAGGGAGAGAAAGAGATAGAGTACGTCAGGATACAGCGTGCGTCCGTAAGCCCTCCCGTCTGTAAAACTTAGTAGCGTAGCTAACAACTCGGCACGCCGCCGTCTCGGTCATCACCCTCAACTCGAACGACGACGACTCTCGCCAGCCCTCTCCCAGGGCGTCTCCGGCATGCAGCAGCAGAACTTGCAGCAGAATATGCAACACGGACTGCAGCACAACCTCCTCCAGCACCACCAGGACCTCGCCACAGCCCTCGCCGCCTTCACCTCATTGTACGTTTGTGCCGGCGATGCGGAGCATCGCGTACATTCACTCACTTGACACCTCCCCCGGTCCACCAGCACCCCCCTTTGTATTCTGCTTGCGTTGCGCCTGCTTTGCGGATAGTGTTTTGGCTTTAGTATCTTATTAGTTTCCGACTAACACATTAAAAAATGTTATCGTAGTGGTAAGGTATGATTGGATACCTTTGGTCTGGAAGATACATTTTAAGCTAGTAGTAGACGTTTAAAAATCCCGATCCTTGAACCGTTTTCAGATCTCGTTTGGGTAATACCTTACGTTGTTTTTAGGCGATGACTCAGGTCCAAAATATGGGAATTCTTAAATTCGCAGTAAATTTAGGCGGCATTTGAAATGAGGTATGCAAAGCGCAAGGTACCATTAATGCGCGATCATGCCTTCATTTCTACAATAAATAATCGCTACCACAGCAGATACCTTTAAGGGCCCATTCGACGCTTAAAACCTGCAATTTTCCATATTTTCTCGAATTCAACAGGGGTTTTGGTAGTGGTTTTAGCATAAGATATCGTTAATGCGTGACTTACATGGTTGACCGTAATTTCCCCCTTATTTCTGCTACTTGATGCTTCCAAAAAAGGCCAATCGAGTCCAAAATTCAGATAAAAGTGGTGGCTTTTCCAAAATCACGTTGAATTTTTCGATTGGCCTCACGCATGTGCTCGCTTCCACTAGTTAGTTCCGCCCCCCTTTTGTTGACCCTTTTCCGATGAAAATACAGATCTAGGGATGGAGGAATTGACTTATTCTGTTTTTCAGTGAACAAGCAAACCAGGCAGCCGCCGTTGCGGCCGCTGTTGCCGGCCGAAAACCATCGACCAAGTGTGCCGTTGTTCGCCCGATGATTGACGTCACTCGAGAGGTAAGAAAAAATATCTCGGTTTCGACGTTTTTCTTAGCTTGCCGCATTTTGCGCATTAGTATGTTCAATTTTGCTCTGGAAGTGCGAACTTTCATCTTCAGTTTCAGGGTGACCTCATCCAGCAGCAACAACAACAGCAGCACCACGCCCCAGCAGCAACAATCTGCCGAGATGGCGCTCCTGAATGCGGCTATCTGGCAACAACAACACCAGCATCAGCATCAGCACCACTAAGCTCCTGCTCCCCTTTTTTGAGCGCAATTTTTTGGTTTTTGCGATTTCCGACCTTACCCCCACGATTCCTCGATCGACGTAGCGTCTCGATCGACCACCTGCCCCTCCTCTCCACCGAAACATGTAGATATCGGGTGCCCTCTCTTTTACTCTTTGATGACGATAAGCCCAAGTCTAAGCCGAAGCCAAGCCTAAGTCTAAGCCTGGGCCTAAGCCAATGTCTCCCTGATACGAACCCCCTCTCCCCACCGTGCTAACTACGACTGTGTTCAACCCCAAGCGAATGATTCGTTCTTTTTTACTTTTTCCTTTTGAAAATGGCGGCAATTGGAATGTACGGAATTTTTGTCCTTTAAATGGAGTATGACAACTAGGAAAAGGTGTCACTGTCCCTTTAAACACACATATACCGTAAATTCTGATTGGCCCCATTTTCAAACTATTTTTGTTGATTTTTCGTCGTGGTTTTTGCTTATTAGGATCTTAGCAAATTGCCCTCTTCCTCCTCCTCCTCCCTATTATCCCAACATAACGCAAAAATGGGTCCCGAAGCGTAGAGAACAATTAATACAATTAGTAGTCCATTCCCCCATTGGGTCGCGCATTAGCTTTTCGCCCTTCTTTACGACTATTTTTGTTTATGTAAATTTTGTATTATTCTCTGGACGTTCCAGTAACGTCTCGCCCACTGTGAAAAACCGGCCACCAAATAATTCCTCGCCTTCATTTGTCATTTTTCCTTTTTCTTACAATTTACGCCCAGAAAAATCTCTGAAAAAAAAACCACAAAAAAGGGTACACTTTTGCTTGAGTCAGCTTTTTAAAGCCAGCTAAATTCAAGCCAAAAGGATACGGTATTATTGTACAAAACCTAAAAATACCGTATCTTTTTGGGCTCTATTTTGACTGGCGTAGTCTGTAGCATGGTGGCGCTCTCTTTTCTGCTTTGCACCCCGGCTACCGTAATCTCTGAACAACGCCCCCGGACTTTTCTTCCCAATCCAATTTGTGATGAACACGCGAACCATTCGGCCCTGTTTTGTCTGCTATAAGGTAATTTTGCTTTTCTGTGGTATTTTTGTATATTTTTTGACGCGTCGCAATCCAGTCTGGCCCACCTGATGTTTGGTAGTCTTTAAAAAATAACTAAAAAAACCTTTGAAAAATGTACTTGTTGCGGGAATAAATGGCTTGTTGAACGAAGGAGAAAGAGAAAATGCAAAAACAGCTATCAAAATGCACAAAAAAATCACCCATTCTTAAGGAATTTTGGTGAACTTTGGAGCTTTTGAAGCTGTAAAAGTCGTGCTTCTCCATTGAAAATCCCGTAAACCAGGAGAGATTCTTGTGGAGTCGTTGAAGGATCCTTCTGCGTTATCCTACCCAATAGCCAAAAGCATAATTAATGACAGCTGACTCACCCCTTGTGGTGACTCACCTATGCGAGGTGTTCACGGCGTACCACTCGTGTGTAATCTGTAGCACCCGAAGGCTGCGTCGTGCTGAAAACAAAGGAAATGACGTGAGCCTAAGCTTGCAGCTCGCTTAAATGCTAAAAAGGGTACCTGAAACTTAAAGCTGTAAAAAGGTTACTATTTCAAAAAAGCTGAATCTAAAATTAGGAGATTCGATGTTTGTTATCATCCTGCAGCAAGCTTTTTGCCTTCTGAAAATTACCAGAGAACTGGTTTTAGGGCTAGCTGCATCGGGGAAGTTCAGTTACAAGCAGCTTAACCAGCTGTATATCAACCTATTACCGCACTGAGAGAACAAACAGGTTCAAGGAAATACTGCCATTAGCTCTTTGCTTCCTGCAAGCTTTCTGAATAGTACAGTCCAATCCCATGTACGGTACGCAGCAGCTGCACGCCTCTTGACCAATCCGGCTCCTTCCAACCATTTCTTCCAGCATCCTACACTTTTTTTCATCCACCGCCCCGGGCCAGGCGCAGGACCAGATGTGTAAAGTTTTTTGGTGGTGAGAAGAAAGAGAGGCGGGCCTCTAGGATGGGTCGCGCAGCTGTGGAGCACGAGCAGGCGGGCAGTCCTAGCTCACACCGTACCAGATGTGGACCCAGGCATCGGTTTTCTCTGGCGGTTCCTACAGGCTTTTATTACAGTACGCGGACCGTTCTCGGCGTATTTTGGGTAATTTTTAAAAGATGATATAAAGGAGAATGTCTTGTGGTGTCGCGGTTCGCTTGACTACAGTCCTCAAAATGAGAATTTCGCAAAATTGAAAAAGTGTCTAGATCGTATGTAAATTCTGTCTCACACTATGGCACCATTTCCTCCTGTTCTGTTCCCGCTCCCCCTCTCACTGGCTCTCTCTTCCCTCTCGCCCTTTCTCTCTCTCTCTCTCTCTCTCTCTCTCTCTCTCTCTCTCTCTCTCTCTCTTTCTCTCTCTCTCTCTTGCTCTGTCTGTCGGTCAGGTTCCACTTCACTAGCCCTTTAAAATTCCATTCTGGATCCCAAGTACTTCAGTAGCGAATTCTGCGGTTGCGAGTCATGAATAGCGTACCTTACTGTACCCCGGTATCCCAAAAGCCACGATAATTACACTTTTTGAAGCCAACAGTGCTTGATCCAATTTCGTTATCCCGCCATTTTCTGCCGCAAAAATCCCCCGGCTCTGACCAGTCACCTCATAGCCCCCAACCTGCACTACCCAACGGCAATAAATCTACCGTTTTTCTCAACCTCAAAGCGTCTTACACCGCGACCCAAGCCAGAGGAGTGGCAAGGCGCAATCCCCGGGCCTATCAAGGGTCAATTTTTTGGGCGGTGGAGAAGAAGAAACCTGAGTCTGCTGGGTCGCTCGCTCGCTGGGGTCCCCGGGGCCAGATCGATGACCCAATCGGAGTGATACTCGGGCAATTGGGTTCTGTTCGGTATGGGAGGAGCAAAAGAGTTTGTGAAAGGGAGAGGTAGACATGGTCTACGCTTGGCATCGGTATCAGGTATTTAATGGGTACTGTAATCCTTCTCGGTCTAGACTACTCTCGATGACTACAATTCTTCGTTGATGGTGGCATTCGTATTGCTCTTGGAGTTGCAGCACCGGAAAGATGTCATCAAGCAGAAGATTGGCTTCTCCAGATCGTGGAGAAAGTTAATTAGCGCACCTCGACTAATTACCACTGCAATTTTCAAACACATGGGCCTTGATTGAAATCATCCATTCCGGTATCATTAACTTGCATAAAAATCGCTTTCTTAAGCTCTTTCTTTGCTCTTGCATACTCCAAATCGATGACCCAATCTTGTTTAATCGTCTCGAAGCAATTGGGGGTGGAGTTGTGCCGATGGCAAAGAAAGTGTTGGCCCTTTGGTCCTGGGGGCTGGCTGTTCGGCCCTCGGCACAGCGGGACACTACAATGATATGGGCTGGGCTGATCCAGTTCCAAGATTTTGGTATTTTTGTCTTGCTCGGCTTTTCCAAGTTTCTTTAATGCTTCAGCTACTGTTGAAATCAACTACGCTTCAAAAAATGACTTTGCAAGACGGAAAACCGGGCCAGAAACGCATTCAGATATTTGCAATTTCCCTTCGATAATTGGGTGATGTAAAGGATCTTATTTTTATTTGTAGAAATCGGCCCCAACCGATTGCCCATGCCTTGTTTTGCCCTTTACGATATTTGCATAGGCCCCTGCGCGGCGCCTCGGGTCACGATAGCCATTTTTCTGCTTGGGGGGCCATAATCTGATATGCCGCTCGGGTTGATAGCCCCAGGGTATGCGTTGGTTACGTACTTTTTAAGGCTCAAATACCAATTTTTCGACCGTTATCACCTTCTCTTAAGGAAATTTTACCTTGTTTCGCGCTTTTTATGCACTTTCTTCATGCTATTTCCTGAACGTTATTGACGTATTTAGCCCCCTTCCACGAGATGCGACGCCTTGTGCTGCTGTACGCAGCGCTGGCGTACGCATGGGGCCAAGTGCTGACACCATCACAAGTCACCATATCCCTCAACAAGCCGATCAAAGCCACCTCGACGTGCGGGGAGATCAATGGAAATCCGATCAATGAAGTCTACTGCTCATTGGCTAGTAAGGTTTTTAACGAAGTAGAATACCGTAGCTTCGGCCTGGCTTTGGCTGGGGTTGAGGCTTAGGCTTAAGTGACTTAACTGATGACGATAAAATACCACAATTTAGGCTCGATGCAATACACCCCGCTGAACCAATACTCCTACTCTGAACGATCGCAATCCGAGCAGAAGAACCTCTTCCAAGAGCTGAGGGCGCCAAGGGAGAGCCAAATTCTTGTAGGTTAAAATTCACGAGTTATTGGAGAGCCGTAAGGTGCGGGATACGGTGCGTAATGTAGCGTGACGTACGAATAGCAAAGCCCGCTAGCTACAAACACACGTAGCGAACTGTAGCGTACGTATTGTATCGTAGCGTCAAGACCGTAGGAACGCACATAAACCGTAGCGTAGCATGCAAATCGTAACTGGTCTTAGGAATTCAGGAAGGGACTACCGTATGAATCCATATTTTAGGGTGGTCACGGCTGCGGAAACTGCATGGCCGGCGGTCGGGACTCTCACCCGGCGCGCTTCATGGTTGACGGCAACACGAGCTGGTGGCAATCCCCGCCACTGTCGCGTGGTATGCAGTACAACGAAGTAAATGTCACCATCGACCTCGAGCAGGTATGGAGAAGGTTACGACCGATTCAAGCAGTTCAAGCAAAATATCGTGATTAATCGTTGTTTTTAGGAATTCCATGTGGCCTACGTCTGGATCCAAATGGCGAACTCGCCGAAACCGGGCACTTGGGTGCTGGAAAGATCGAAGGATTACGGTATCACCTACGAGCCGTGGATGTACTTTGCGCCGACTGAGGCCGATTGTGTTAGGGTAAGTCACGGCATTATACTCACGTAATACACAAAAATTTAGCGCTTCGGTGCCGAGACCATCGGACCGGTCTTCGAGGACGAGAAGGTGATGTGCCGGTACGACTTCGCGTCCATCCAACCGCTCGAGAATGCTGAGGTGAGCATCACCTTACCCACCTCAAATCCATGCCTATTTAGATGGTCATCAACCTCCTCGAACATCGCCCCCAGCGCACCCACTTCGCTACCTCACAAGTCCTGCAGAACTTCACCAGGGCGACGAACGTTCGGTTCCGACTTCTGGGAGTGAGGACGCTACAGGTACCGTATTCATGGAGATTTTTTTCAGCGATATCATGTTGTTTAGGGCCACCTGGTCGACCTGAACGAGAAGAACGACCCGACCGTCACCCGCCGCTACTTCTACGCCATCAAGGAGATTCACATCGGTGGGCGATGCGTCTGCAATGGTCATGCCTCGACTTGTGACGTTCTCGACAGCTCCAGGCCCAACTCGCTACTTTGTCGGTAGGTTTCTTGAGGTTGACATTGTAACTTGTTTGCTGTCGCCGTCCCTTTAAAGAACCGGACAAGGCACGCTCGCCTCTATGGACTTGAGAAGTCACCACCACTTTAACCCCTCATTCCAGTTGCGAGCACCGCACCTGCGGCGACATGTGCGACCGCTGCTGCCCGGGCTTCGAGCAAAAGAAGTGGCAACCTGTCACCGCCACCAACAACTTCACCTGTGAGCCGTGTAACTGCTTCGGCAGATCGGAGGACTGTATCTATGACGAGGAGCTGGACAAAAACAAGCAGTCCCTCGACATTCATGGAAACTACGAGGGTGGTGGAAAATGCTTGAATTGCCGCGACAACACGGAGGGCATCAACTGCAACAAGTGCAAGTTCGGTTTCTATAAGCCGGAGGGGGTCAGCTGGGATGACGTGAATCCGTGCCGGCCGTGTCTTGCGATCCGGATAAGCACACTGGAGGGTGCCGGGATGGAGATGGGAAGTGTGAATGTCAGGCACGATTTGAGGGCGAGGACTGCGACAGGTGGGTAGATTTTTGCGTTTTAAAGGGACTGGGAGGCCGAGCGAGGGCTTAGGGACTTGAGGCTTGGGCTTCGACATAGGCTCAGTCTCAAGCTTAGGTCAGGCTCAGGCTTAGGTTTAGGCTTAGACTGAAGGTTTGGATTTAGGCTTAGGCTTTGTTTAGGCTTTGCTTAGGCTTTGGCTTTGAGGCTCAGGCCGAGCAACAATCCTCAACTCTTATGTCCAGATGCGCCACCGGCTACTACGACCCGCCAGAGTGCAAGAAGTGCGAGTGCTCCGTCAACGGCACCCAAGATCAAGTCTGTCTCCCCACCGATGGCCAATGCCCGTGCTTGGATGGATACGGTGGAGCTCACTGCGACACTTGTGCCGCTGGCTTCACCAACATCACCGCCGGATGCGTCGGCTGCACATGTGACGACGTTGGAGCCCTTAACTCGAACTGCTCGGCCGTGACCGGCCAGTGCGAGTGCAAGGCCGAATACTCGGGGTTGAGCTGCGGGCAGTGCGCGCAGGGTTACTTTGGATTCCCGAAGTGTACTTGTGAGTTTTTTTGATAGTTTTGATACCTTAGCAAAATCCCTTAAGGAAAAACCACAATTTCGCCTAAATTCCAGACTGCAACTGCGACCCGTCCGGAACTGAGGACGGCATGTGCGACGCGAATCTGGAAGTGCCTCTGAAGCCCGGTTGGGACACCGAATTCTACGGGTACCCGCTGCAAACCTGTGGATGCGCCGGAGCCGGAGCGAAGAGTACTGAGTGCGACCAAAAGACCGGGGAATGCCCCTGCTCGGCCAACTTCACCGGCAGGGCTTGCGACAAGTGCGCCGCTGGCTTCTACGATTACCCGACGTGCAGGGCTTGCTCTTGCTTGCTGGAGGGTGCGAAGGGTCAGACTTGTGATCAGAATGGGCAGGTGAGGATGAGTTTTAGGAGCTTGGATCAGGCCAAAGTCCAAGCCGAGGTCTAAACCTGAGCCCGAGCTTCGGCCTAAGTGATACATGCTCCTGAACTTGTTGAAGACGCCGGAATACAACTTACTTTTAGTGCTACTGCAAGGGCAACTACGAGGGCGAACGGTGCGACAAATGCAAGCCGAACTTTTACAACTTCCCGATCTGCGAGGAGTGCAACTGCTACCCGAGTGGTGTTACCCCCAACTTTGCTGGGTGTGACAAGGTAAGGATTCTTACTCTCCCCTCTCTCTCCCTCTCCAACTCTCTCTCTCTCTCTCTAACCTTTCCAACCATTAATGCTTCATCTATCACAAGCATTTTTTCAGGTTGCCCCCGGAGAGCTCTGTTCCTGCCGAAAGCACGTTACCGGCCGCATCTGCGACCAGTGCAAGCCGACCTACTGGGACCTCCAGTACCACCACCCTGATGGTTGCATCAGCTGCGATTGTAACCTGCCCGGAACCCTGTCGATGCTGAACTCTTGCGATGGAAAGACTGGCCAGTGCGTGTGCAAGCGACATGTTGGTGGACGAGCCTGCGACAAGTGCGGCGAGGGCTACTACAACATGAGGGCGCATAATCAGCTGGGATGCGAGCGTGAGTTTCAGGATGGGAGGGCTAGTAATTCAAATCCAAATTCTAGCCTGCAACTGTGACCTTGGCGGTTCCCTGCGTGGCGAGTGCGACTCCTCCTCCGGGCAGTGCAAGTGCCGTCCGCGCGTCGGCGGCTTGAAATGCGACGAACCCATTGACAACCACTACTTCCCGACGTTGTGGCACAACATCTACGAGGCAGAGGACGGACACAACTCGACAACCGCCCCGTCCGATTCTCCACCGACGAGTCGCAGTTCAAGAACTTTAGCTGGAGGGGATATGCGGTGTTTTCACCGATTCAGGTGCTGTCTTAAATTCCTTGCACCGTTGCCTTGCAGAAGTTGTCGGATCCGTGCACGTTTCGAACTTGTTGTTTTTCAGGAAAAGATCATTCTCGACATTGACATCTCCAAGTCGTCGGTCTACCGCGTTCTGCTGCACTATCATAACCCGACCACAGTCCCGATCACTGCGATTTTGGCCGTTGCTCCGAGCCGTACTTCGACACACGACGTCGAGCAGTCCGAGAAGATCACTTTTGTACCTACTTCTGAACCATCCACGATTGAAGCTACTTTGCCTGGAAAGCCGTTCGTGCTCAATCCCGGAAAGTGGGCTTTGTCGTTGACGACAAAGCAGAGGTTGTTCTTGGTAAGTTCTTAGCTCCCTCTCTCTCTCCCTCCTATCGCTTTTTCTCTCCCTCTCTCGCGCTCCCTCCACCTCAAACGTTCCAGGACTATGCCGTCATCATCCCGCAAGAATACTACGAGGGCACCATCCTGAAAGAGCGACTCCCCGACCCATGCCAGGCCTTTTCCATCCACAACACGACCTGCTTGGACTTGCTGTACCCACCGCTTGACGCTGCTGTGTCGCGGATTGAGGGAGATTCCAACAACATGCCCTTCATCGAGGTGTACGATGAGGAAGACGCGAAGGAGGAGCGACCACTCGAGATTATGGCTGCAGACCTACTGCCTGAGAAGATTGTCGGAACTGCTGCACATGTGAAGAAGGCGGATAAGAATCGGATGATTAAGGCAAAGGTCTGGATTTTTTTTCATTAAAACGACGGGCCGGGAAACAAGCGTCATTCATAAGATCATAAACAAGATTCATAAGCTGAAACTACGTTTTTTTCAGCTCGACGTCCCTGAAGATGGTGACTACGTCGTCGTCGTCGAGTACCACAACACCAAGGAGACAAACCTCCCGCTCCAGCTCGAAATTGTCCAAGACGGAAAGACTAAGCTTGACGGAACTGCCATCATTCAGCACTGCCCATTCTCGTAAGTTTTCAGACATTTCCCTTTCATTACTTGCATTACCATACGTTTTTACTATAAAACATCTATGATTCCTACAGTACCTTCTGCCGCGAGCTCGTCACGGCCGGAGGAAACATCCCGGAGCTGCGACTCAACAAAGGAGAAGCCGAGCTGCAGTTCAGCGTCGATCATCGCAGCGAATTTGCCTTGGCTAGCGTCAGCCTGATCCCAAGGGACAAGTGGAACCACAAGCTCTTGCATCAGGTAAGGCAGAGGTTTTTAAAGGGATGGAGACAGCTTGAATCAAATCACTATTTTCTTTAGTTCCCCGTCTGCACGCGCAAGAACGGAAAGTGCATCCCGCAAGCCTACCCGCCGGCTCAAAACTCGGGTATGTTGCCTCTATTAATGTGTATTTCAGCCTGTTCTTACCAGTTTAACTTTTAAGCAATTTTGATACCGGAACCTAGGTGCAATCAATTTTTTAGTGACCAACGAGGTGGAGGATGGCCACAACGCCGAGAAAGCCGTCGAGGGAGCCGCTCTGCCATTCGAGATTGCCAACAAGGACTCGATCAAGCTGTTGCAGCTCGAGCCGGAGCAGGTACGCCGTATTGGCACGCTGTCTGGAGCGCGATACTGTGACCTGAGCTGAACCCACAAATATCCTATCCTATAAGCGAGAAAAGTATGTTTGTTTTCTGTAATGACGATTTCTCGGCCGCCAGGCCGAATTTCGCGCTGATTTTTGGCATGGAGGCGGAGAAATGCATTTGCCAAACACGCATTTTTTTGTTTTGCGAAATTCTTTGATTTAACAATTTTACAAGCAAAATAGTAAAAATCCTTAACAAAATGGGCGATGAGCCGTGGTGTTCGGGCGATAACTTGATTCGCATTTGGAATTTCGGGCTGAAATTTGGACCAGTTATGTATTCGATAGTGGGGATCACGCGCATCTTATTATCTTTACAAATTTTTGCAGATTCAGACTCAAAAACTTAATTTTGTAAAGTGACCAGAAGGCTTCCCTCCCGGGGCATGGGTCGGCCTTTTCTGTGCCTCCCCGCCCCCCGTTTCCCCGGAACAGAAGAGGGCTTCCCGCCGCCTGTTCCCATCTACCCCGTGGTGTAGTGGATTTACGCCAGGCCATGGGTTCGGATCCTGAGCAAATCTAACTTTTTGCTTTTTGGCAGTTTAGCAACTAACCATATTTCTAGGCTCTCGGTGTGCGAGGTTTAGGCCTGGCCCTCGCTCTAGCGCCGCAGGCCAAAGAAAAGGCGCTTGACCCAGGCTCTCGCGCCGCAGGCCCATCCCGGAGAAAACCAGTAACTCGCGCCGCAGGCCCAGCCATGGAGAAAACCAGTAACTAGGCCGCAGGCGCAAAGGTTTTAGCGGAACGCTGGCTCTAGCGCCGCAGGCCAAAGAATGGCGCCATTTAGGGACGTAGCGTAATACAGGCCCCGGGGGCCCGGGGCCCCCGAAATCGGCCGGGGCCCGAAAATTTCATAAGGGGGGACCCCTATGATTTTTATTTTCTCAAAAATTTTGCTGCCTTGGACGCTATTTTTTCACGTTTTTACGGCTATTTGTAGAGCTATGCAACCCTTTTTTCAAAAAATTTTGCCTGAGGCGCTGTTTTTTCGGCAATGTTTTGAGTTTTTGGAAAAATTTTTGGGGCCCCCGAAAATTTTTCTGGCTACGCCCTGGCGCCATTACTCAGGTTCTTCCGCCGCAGGCTAAAAGAAGAAGGTATTCAAATTCATGATTCCTGGACGGGGTCCAGTGGAAAATGGCCGCGAAGCGGGCTTTTTCCACTGGTTCTTAATAACGCTAGGACCGTGGTATTACCAGCTAATCCCACCCTTCAGCAAATCGAAATCTCGGGTGTCGTCCCTCAACGTGGCCACTACCGCTTCATCGTCAACTACTACAACCAGGACAACACTCCATTTGAGGCTGATGTATTGGTGCAGAACAACGATCAATATTACCATGGTTGGTGCCACTTTAAACGCTAGAAAACTTTGCAAAACACTGATTTTCAGAAGGGTACATCTACAATGGTATGCAAAGATAATTTTAGTACATCTATACTGTCTTTGAGTTTAAAGCATCAAAAAAGTTTTGTTTTGTCTTGGGTTTTTTAGTTTTTTTTTAAAACGCTCTACAAAGTGCTTTAAGGAACCCTCCCGCTCGAATACTGCCCCTCAATCTCCGGATGCCGATCCGTGATCCATGATCGCGATCGTGGAAAGCAGGTATGATCGATTCGCATGAAATGCCAATTTTACAGATCAACCAATTCTGGATGGAGGAGAAGTACACGCTCACCTTCACCGTCAACGACACGACGAAGCCGATTTACATCGTAAGCCTTGATTTTTGAGCATAAGCTTGAGCTTATGCGTAAGCCTATGCCGAAGCCCAAGCTGGAGCCGAAAATTACACCAAAATTATAAACTTGAATGGTTTAGGACTCCGTGACCGCCGTCCCCTACTCTGACTACAACGACAATCTGATGAAGCTGCAACCCATCGACTTGTCGAGCGAGTTTGTCGAGCAGTGCAAGGAGAACATCTTCAAGAATGCGTAAGAGAGGCTTTAGCGCGCAATACTGAGCATTTTCAGCAACGCCTCCGACTTCTGTCGCGACAAGATCTTTACCCTGACCACGGACTTCAACCAGGCCGCCCTGTCGTGTGATTGCATGGCTGCTGGTGGGTTTCCTTGCAGCTTTCAAACCTTGCTGATGCTCATTAATAAAGATTCCAAGTATTCAAATAACGATCTATAGGCTCCTCCTCGTTCAACTGCCAGCCCTATGGTGGCCAGTGCGACTGCAAGGCCAACATCATCGGCAGACGCTGTGATCGATGCGCTCCTGGACACTACTCGTACCCGGACTGCTTGAGTACGTCGTTCGAGAGACATCAGCGATTTTCGAAGCTGATTCTTGTTCAGCAAGCTAACTATGGTTTTCAGAATGCAAATGTGGCCCGAACCAACAGTGCGACGAGCAGACCGGCCAGTGCTACTGCGCCCCGCATGTTGATGGACAGAATTGCGACAAGTGAGGCATTTTGATTGAGGGTCGCTGAGAGACTCACGCAAGCAAACTTTATGCTCATTTTTAAGGTGCGTCTCCAACGCGTACGGCTACGACCCGCTGATCGGATGCCAGCTTTGCGGATGTAATCGTGACGGATCTGATGGTAGGTTTTAGCTTTCTCTCGCTTGCTCGCTCGGCCTCTCATCACTCTCAACTTTAGGCGGCAACCTCGAATGCGACCCCCTGAACGGCCAATGTCTCTGCAAGGAGAATGTCGGCGGAAGGATGTGCGATCGTTGCTTGGCCGGATTCTATCGTTTCCCCCACTGCGCCGAGTGCAGATGTAACCGAGACGGTACCACCGAAGACGTCTGTGACCCGCACACGGCCGTCTGTCGCTGCAAGGAGAACGTGTATGGGCCGATGTGCGAGAGCTGCAAGCCTGGAACCTTCGATTTGTCGGATGCCAACCCGCAGGGATGTGCTGACTGCTTCTGCTTTGGTGTCACGGATCAGTGCCGATCCGGGAACTTCCCGTTGGCTATGGTGAGTTGGGAGGGGTCTAAAATGAAATTGGCTTATAAACCGTTACTACGCAACAAAATTAGGAGATTCCGGACGAACGAATTTTATAGCGTAATTGATTAGCGAGTCCCAAAACACGGACATGGTGCGTCGAGAAAAAGCCGTCAATTTCAAGAAGCTCAAAGTTCAGCTCCTACTTTCAGATGGCGTTCAACATCTCCGGCTACAGCGCCTCCGACAAGGACGGCAAGACCACCGTGGTCAAAGATATCGTCAAGTACGAGCCAGGAGAGGGTGGAGCTCCCAAGGACGTCTACATCAACGTCCCGATCCCGTCCGGGTCCGACTATACCGGAAGCTACGGGCTGATGGTAAACACTATCTAAGCTACCCCAAACTTCATCGCTTAAGATCCACTACAAGCTCGCCGTTCAACCCCCGGATGACTCCAAAACCATGTCATCGGAGCCTGATCTCCGTCTGACGGGCCGTAACGTCACTGCCGATTTCTGGGCTCCAGAGCAACCTGCCGATCCATCGGTGCCGTTTTCGGTGGAGCTGAACATTCTACCGGTAAGCTGTCAAGTACAAGGAGTTCAAAAAAATAGCTTAAAACGAGTATGGTCTTATATATTTTTTTAACTTGGCTAGGCGTCAGCGTGCCGTTCAGGCGCACGACGCGCCATGGTCACGTTAAAACCTGTGTGGAATCCATAGCCATCAGATTTCAGCCGTGTCTTACCCGGCTCCTTAAAACAAATCCTAATGCCTTTCATCCACGTGTTATTCAGGAAAATTTCCTGACCTCCACCGGCAAGCCCATCACTCGGCCCGATCTGATGATCCTCCTCTTCCACCTCGAGAACATCCAAGTCAAGGGCTCCTACTTCAACAACCCGAAAGCCATCGACTTGCTCGAGTTTGGCATTGAAGGTATACTTTTATCTTCACTAAGATTTTGATATTCACATTTCAGTCTCTAGTAAGTAGCCCAGTATCCCTATTCATTTTGGGTTGTTTCCACGTTTGGTAGTAAGTTTGCCCCCGCTTCTTTGTAACACCCCCATATGTTTTACGCGCCTTATTTTGTACTCATTCTAAACATTAGGAAAATGTTTATTTAAAGATACCATGAAAAAGGTATATTTTTAGTCTCTCGCGAAGACTATGGAGACACCAGACGCAAGGCTTCCTCAGTGGAACAGTGCGGATGTCCGGCACCGTACAAAGGAGGATCGTGTCAGGTTGGTTGGGGTCGAGTCTGCGCATTAATTAAATGATATATAAAAGTACCAAAACGCGTAGTTTTGACTCTTTTATTCCTTTAATGATGCACAGGCCCGTAGAGGGGGCACGGGCACGGTGCCCCCGAAATCGGGCGAGGTCCGAAAAGTTCAAAAGGGGGGACTCTTATGATTTTTTTCATAAAAATTTTTCTGCCTGCGGCGCTATTTATTGTTGTTTTTAAAGCAATTTAAACCGCAATAAAACTTATTTTTCCAAAAATTTTCGCTTGCAGCGCTAGTTTTTCGGGAATGTATCAATTTTATTGGTAAACATTTTGCCTGGGAGGCTTATTTTACATTATTGTAGGCTTTAATTAAAACTCTTCATATATTTTTTTGACGCTCTATCGAATGGCGTTTAAAAAAATCCCGATCAAAATGGCGGAAATAGCGAAACCTTTCAGAGGCAAAATCTATGGGGCGAGGCAAAACTTACCGGGGCACCCTTAGGATTTTTCCTCAAAAATTTTTCCGCCTGCGCGCTTTATTTTTACTTCTAGAAAACCTATCTTCCTAAAATTTTTGCCTGCGGCGCTCGTTTTCATTAGTGCACCATTTTTGCTGAAGAGCGCGCGCCGTTTCCGATGTGGTTTCACACTGCGGCGCTGTTATTGTCGCTATTTTCGAATGTTTTGAAAGTGGCGACCGGGGAGGTCGCCAAAAATTTTTTGAATCGGCATCTCGAAATCTCGCTTCCCGTACGGGCCTGATGATGCACTACCCCGACTTTTTTTCAGGAATGCAACGACGGCTACTACCGTGTCAAGACCGGCCCGTACCTTGGTGCCTGCGTTCCGTGCGAATGCAGCGGACACTCTGGTACCTGCGACCCGGAGACTGGAATCTGTTCCGACTGCGAGCACAATACGCACGGAGACCACTGCGAGTACTGTAACGTAAGTGTATTTCTCTTTTTTGATGAGCCCTAATTTTTCCTGCAGTAGCGTGTTCCTTAAATGGATCAAGAGAAATTACGTACTTTTGGCACGTAGCGTAGTAACACTCGCAAGCTCTTAAGCCTTAATAACTTTCAGGAAGGCTTCTACGGTGACGCCACCGAGATGAGCCCGTATGCCTGTACCGTCTGCAGCTGCCCGACCCCAACCAACAACGTGGCCACTGCCTGCCAAGCTTCCGACTACGGAGAGATGCTGTCGTGCACGTGCAAGCCAGGATATTCTGGCGAGACTTGTGACCGGTTCGTGAAAGTCTAAAGCTTTTCATTCATGCGCAAAAATTCAGATGTGACAGTGGTTTCTTCGGGGAGCCAACGCTGGATGGAGGTGTCTGCCAGCAGTGCAACTGTAACGGAAACAACAATTTAACTGATCCGAGGGCTTGCCATCCTCAGTCTGGTAAGTCGATAAAGTCAATCTCGAGCTGAGCTGCTTGAAAACGCCGGAATACTTGAGAATCCAGCATTTTATGCAAAGTTCTTCAAGACGTCACGATGCGTGATGCATACCTCTCAATCGCGCTTATCATAGAGTAGCTCAAATAGATGCTGAACAAAGCTTTTTCCGTCTGCGTTGAATTTCTTGCTGACGTCGACCGCCCTCAAATCTCAATTTTTAGGCGACTGCTACATGTGCGAGAAGCAACAGCGGCCGTCACTGCGATGGTGCGAGAGTGGTAAAAGAACTGCGCCGAATGTGTGCGATCGCTGGAGCCGACTACTGCGATAACAAGAACGGCACCTGCCAATGCAAGCCGAACATCGGCGGCGAGAAGTGCGACCACTGTGTTGCTGATCATTGGGGTTTCGATACTTGTCAGGTGGGGGTTCTTTATCGTTTCAAAGCGACAGAGAAGAGAACTAAGACTAAGCCTAAACCTAAGCCTAAACCCAGGCCTAAGCTTAAGCCGGAGCCCAAGCCTAAGCCTACGTCTAAGCTAAGCTAATTTAGGGATGCCGCGGCTGCCACTGTGGTCTGGCTTCATCCTCCTCCCAATGCCACGATCAAACCGGACAGTGCGCTTGCTTGCCCGGAGCTGCCGGACTTCGCTGTGAAGTTTGCGAGAACGGATTCTGGAACTACGGACCGAATGGATGTCAGAGTAAGTATTGGATGGTACTTTAAGGAAGATACCTTATCGGGCCACAAACATGCCATTAATGCGTTATTTTCTAGAGTGCGACTGCGAGGCTGATCTGTCGATGGGAACTGTCTGTGACGTACGCACCGGCCAGTGCCACTGCCAGGAAGGCGCCACGGGACCTCGTTGTGACCAATGTCTGCCGAGTTACCTCAGGATTCCGACGCACGGTTGTAGACGGTTGGTTGTGTTCTCGAATCTCGCTTACCTTCACAGTACCCTTAATACGATGCTTACGCTGCTGAAATACCGCTAAACCTGATCTTCAGATGCGACGAATGCGTCCACTCCCTTTCCACCGACGTCGACCGCCTTGGACTCTCTACCTTCGATCTCGAAGGAGCTATCGGAAACATTTCCGCTTCTACCGTAGCTGGTGCTCGATTGAGCCGCTCTAACAAGACGCTTTTCAACATCCAGAGTGTATGAAAATTTGTATTTCGTTTCAAAATCAGCTGATTTAGGTCGCCGACAAGATCAACAACTTCAACCTGGAAGACCATACCGGATTCTTGAGCGAGGCGCGGGCTGTCACCGGCAATGTTACAGCTCTGGCGAGCTCCGCAAACCGGACGGCTTGGGTAGGTTCTTCCAGTTCCACAATTGTCTTTGCTAGCTGGCCCTGAGATTCGTAGAGATGTTGATGTTCTATTGTATTTTATAGGTGATGAACGACGATCTGACACGCGGCCAAAACCTCACCGGAAAAGCTGAAGACGTTCTGACCAACATCCGCGATCGCGCCGGAGTTGCCACGATGGTGGTAGATGAGATGAAGAACCTGGCTAACAGCATCGGCAGTGGGGCCAAAGCGCTTGAGGTCAAGCCCGAATGGCTTTCCGAGGCCCAGCAGACACTGGAGACGCTCAAGAACTTCAAGTAGGTCAAAGGTTTATGCAAAGAGGAATTTTTAGTGATCAACGCCACCCAAACTCGAAGAGGCCAAAATCGCGTTGACGCTGTAAAGGAGAAGATCACTGAATTCTCGTCGAAAAACACGGCGATGAAGGAACGATTCGAGAAGACGTTGAAGTCGGTAGAAGATGCCCAGACTTTCGTCAAGGATGCCGAGGCCGAGCTGGCCAAGACGAGCAAGAATATCCGGGAAGCTAACCAAGTAAGTTTTTCTCGCACTAAAAGATAAGATGATTTGATACCTTTAAAAACAACGAAATTTTCAGAAACGCAAAGACCTCTCCCTGTTCCACCTCGAATCGCTCGGCTCTGGAATTCTCGCCGACTCCGAGACGGCCCGGACCACCCGGAAGACGGTCGATGGGCTGACGAACGATGCGGATGAGGAACTGGCAAAGCTGAAGGTTGCCTAGCCCTTTAAAATCTGATGATGGGTTTAGGAGCAAAACGAGGCCATCAAGGCGAGCAAGGACAAGCTTGGAGAGACCAAGGTCAAGCTGGCCGAAGCGAAGGACGAGACTGGAATCAGGATGAAACGGGATGTTAATGATGTTGAGCTGAGGGTGGGTTTTTGAGGTCTTGCTCTTTCTTTCTCGTCCTTCTCTCTCGCTCTCTCTCTTCTCGCTCTCTCTCTCTTTCTCTCCCTTTCTCTCTGTCTCGAGAACTCTCTAATTCGATCAAATTTTTAGGCAAGTGCTCGTGCTCACGCCGACACCCTCAAGCGCCAATCCCAAGAGCTCGACCACAAGTTCGGAGGTTCCCGCCAAGCTTCTCACTTTGCGGTAGAAGCAGCTGGTGCTCACGACAAGATCGCAGAGTCCCTGAAGGTAAAGACACTTACATTAATCCCTAATTCCTCTTCAGAACGCTTCCGCCAAGGCCGACGACATCCAGTTGGCCCTCAGCGAGCACGACATCGAGAGCATGAAGAAGGAGGTGGCAGATGGAAATGAGAAGACCCAGGAGCTGACCCAGAAGACGAACAACCTGAAGAATGAGGACCTCACCAAGTTGAAGGCCGAGTCCGAGCAGGCCAAGCAGAGGGCGCAGGCTGTCAAGCAGGAAATCGAGAGTTTGAAGGAGCGGAAGAGGAATGTTGATGAGATGATAGCCAAGCCGGCTTATGACAAGAGCCAACTCGAGGCCATTAGCACTCAGGTCGACTCGTTGGCCGCGAAGCACAAGGATTTGATGGGCTCGCTGCAGGACAATCGGGAGGAGGTCAGTTCGTCTGAGATTCTAGGTGTCATAGTCCCTTTAAACTATTAGAATTTAAAGCATAAGTTTTATCTTGGTTTTTCCAGCTCAAGAAAAACGCGGAATCCGCCGAGAAGGCCATCGAAAATTACACGAAGGCAAAGCAGGGCATCAAGGTCATCAACAAGAACATCGAGAACCTGAAGACGTTGATCCCGGATGTCTCCAACCGGTTCAACGCGGCCCTCGAGGCGCAAAAGGGAGTTCAGCAGAAGCTCGACGACGTCATGGCCAGGGTCAACGAGATGAAGGGTATGTGTTAGCACTCGAAAAACAGCCTTAAAAATTTTGGCACAAATTTCATTTTGTCCACCAATATCGAAAATATTTAAACGTTCAGAGAGGATCTCCATCGCTCGTGATACCGCCAACCGCATCAAGCTCGGCGCCCACTTCGAGAAGGGCAGCAGCTTGGACTTGTCGTTGCCGGATAGGGTCACTCGATCTGCCGCCTATTCGGACATTTCGTTCAACTTCAGGACCACGCAACCGCATGGTACGTGTTTGGGGATCTACTACAAATTGTCATGCCCAGGGCTACGACCTATATAATTAAATTTTTAGGTATTCCGCTGTTCTTTGGAAATGAGGAAGGATCTTCCGGAACTCGAGCTGTCCCCACCGACGATTACATTGCTGTCGAGATTGAGCACGGTCGGCCGAAGGTGTCGATGAACTTGGGCGACGAGCCGGTTATTGTACTGCTTGATACGTAAGTGACTTACGCATTTGGATACCTTAACCGTAGCGAAAATATTCGATATTCTGTGAATTCTGGATTTTAAACTAAGGCCTTACGATTTACTCTCTTTCAGCCCTGTCACCGACGGCCAATGGCGACGTCTGCACATCGAGAGAATCGGAAAATCAGTGTCGGTGACGCTGTACGAGCCGGATTCAGAAATGTTCCATGTAAGATTACAATAGCAAAGTCTGAAATTAAAATGTTTAGGAGAAGCGCAGCTCCACCGCCAAGGGCTACAAGTCGGTGCTGAATTTGCACCAGAAGTTGAGCCGACTCTTTGTGGGAGGAATTCCGCAGTACACGAGGGTAAGTCTCTCGCTTTCTCCCTCTCCCTCTCTGTCTCTCTCTCTCTCTCCCGGTCTCTCTCGCTTTCGCTCTCTCTCTCTCTCTCTCTCTCTCTCTCTCGCTCTCTCTCTAGCTCCGATTTCAGGTTACCCGCGACGTACACAATCGCGATTTCGTCGGTGACGTCGAAGGTCTCCAGATGCATGGTCAGCCAGTCGGACTTTGGAACGCGAGACCGCAGGGTGTCGTCCAAGTTCAAGGCGTTGAACGCTTCTCACCGGATACCATCGATTTCAAGTCGGGTAAGTATCTAATGAAGCAATGCCTTAAAAATACGTAAATTCTAGAGATCTCTCTTGACGGAGCCGGATATGCCACCTACAAAATGGGCGCCTGGAACCCGAGGCAAAAGACGAACTTCCAGCTGTCGTTCTTGACGTTCTCGCCGGAGGGATTGTTGTTCTTCATAGGGTTGGAGGTTGGTCTACTATTAATGCGCAAACCGAATCGAAAGATAGAAACGAAAAATACTTTTTCAGCGCGACTTCCTCTCCCTCGAACTTCATGATGGCAACGTCAAGGCTTCTTTGGACCTTGGCACTGGGGTCGGAACTTTCGAGTCAACCGGACTCCAACTGAACGATGGTCAATGGCATACGGTAGCTGTCAACCGAGTGGAGAAGCACGTCGTCGTGACGGTCGACGGGGAAACGGTAAGAAATCTTTCTTTAGCGCTTTTCTGTCACTCAAGCTCGCTCTCACGCTCTGTTTACTACGCACTCTATCCCCATCCCTCTCCCTCTCACTCTCTTTCTCTCTCCATTCTTATGTTTAGGTAGCAGAAGGTGACGCTCCTGGCGACATGTCCGAGCTGTCCATCTCCGATTTCTACTACCTGGGTGGTACCCCGATGGGTGTCAACGTCAGGACAACGGTCGAGACACTGCGTGGATGCATCAAGGTATATCTTAAATTGCAAACTTGAAAGTACCGACAACTTCAGGACGTTCGCCTCGACGGTGCCAACGTCAACCTCCAGAAGTCGCAGGAGAGCAAGGGCGTCAGGAATGCTTGTACTGCGCATGTGGTTCGCGAGGTAAGCTTTTAAAAGATACAGATGGCGCGACAAGGGTTCATATGTCTTAAAGGAACCGGGAACGCTACGCTACCGTACGCCAACTAAGAAACTAAAAACGCCTTCAAAAACTGTTTCAGATCTCGATCCTCTCCGAACGCTCTCGTGCCGCCTTCTCCAACATCACCATCGCCGATGAAGTCGAAGCCACGCTCAAATTCAAGACCCAAGAGTCCACCGGACAACTGTTGACGATCGCTACTGAGGATGATGTAAGTATTTTGAAGAGAAGATGTCGTTTCGGCGAGCTAACTGAGTTTCTTAGGGAAATCTGTGCGCGTCTACTGTAAAACACGATCATTTCCCCCCTTCAGATCCCAATCCTGCTCATCGGCTACATCAACGGAATGCTGCACGTCGAGTCGAACGGAAAAGAAAAGGCTGCTGTTGAACTGGCGTCGGCTTCCGATAGCCAGTGGCACTACGTGGCTGTGCGCAGGACGAAGGAAAATCTGCGCGTTGACGTCGACGATCTTTTCAGCCACGAGATTCCGAGGGTGGCGGACAGCGAGATGGTACGTTAATTTACGTCGGTCTGCCTTCAACGGCCGTCTAAAAACCTTTTTTGAAGTTTTAACTATTTCATATAAATAAATATACTTTTAGATCCCTGAAAATCAGGCATCGGAGGTAAAATGCGAGAGCTCTAATCTTCGCAAAACAGTTTTTATTTTACTTTCCAGTCATTTCGCATATGCTAATTACCTAGAACGGTTGATTAATCGTTTACGAGTGCTAAATCACTTTTTCGAAAATATTCCATCTTTTAGGCCGGTGAAAAGGGCAAGATCGTCTTTGGCAAGCACGAGAACGGCCACTTCATCGGCTGCATCGGGGATGTAACGCTGAATGGAAAGTTGCTAAACTTTGCCAAGGTATCGTCATTTTTTTAAACCAAGCCTAACTATAATTTTAGGCCGAAACCACCGAAGTGCAACGCAGCGGCTGTGCTCTGGCTCCGGATCAGGTCTCGATTCCGACACTGTCGCCGACACAGTCTCCTGGAGCAGGTTTGGGTCTGATTAAAATTTAAGCTTGAGCTCGGACTTGGTTTACGAGCACTTCGATGTTCAAAATATCGGTAATGATCTCCTTCAGTCGACATCGGCGAGCCTGTCACCCAACTTCCAACCGACGATGGTGACGAAATTTCGGATATTGAGGACGCTACAACGACAACGTTTACGACACCAAAGGTATGTTTTAAACCTCCTACTACAGTACCAACTCGCAAACCTAAAAACGAACAGAAAATGCAATTTAATTGCTATTTTTAGGTCACCCGTCGTCCCAACCAGTGCTTCCTGCCCAGAAACTCCATCGGACCTCAAGAAGATTCCGATGGACTTCGCTACGGTGCTCATCCCAACTCTCGGCTCGAGTTTGAAAAGACCCCGGATCCGTTTGATAAGAGGTAAGTACGGGATGCTACTCTTTACATTGTCCCCAAGTCATCATAACTTCAAAATACAACACTATCGTTTTTAGCGGCACCTTCTCCTTCCAACTTCGCGCCACCGGATCTTCTGGAGTTATCTTGTATGCCACCGACGGCAAGGACCATATCGGAATTTACCTCGCTAACGGCATGATCAAGTTCGCCTTCGACACCGGAAGTGGACAGGTTGGTGATGTGGGAGCCAGAGAGAGAGAGAGACCGAGTGAGAGAGAGAGAGCGAGAGAGATGTAACAAGCGACAGATAAAGGAACCAAAACTATATTTCAGATCACCATCGCGTCCAACACCTCGCTCCTCGACGATGAGTGGCACACCGTCAAAGCGTACAGAAACGGCAATGGCGGTACACTTACCGTCGACTCCGAGCTGGTTGAGGTCCCGTCTACTGATGTAAGTATAAAAGTTTCCGATGTTTTCTACAGTATCCTCGGGCGCCTACTGAATTTTCATTAATGTGCCTTTTCAGATCACGGGCGGCTCCGAATCTGTCGATACCGTACCCCCACTCTACTTCGGTGGTGTTCCCACCAATCTGGCAAACCCGGTCCGAACCGTCGTCCCGCAGATCAGGACCGAATTCTCGGGATGTCTGCGCGACTTGAAGCTCAACGACAAGAAGCTGGACGCCGAGGCCAAGGAGGTAATCAATACTGGAGCGTCTATCTTCCTTATCTCTCTCAGTCTATCCCTCTCTCTCCCTCTATCGCTTGGTCGCTCTCGCTGCTCGATTCACAACAAATTCCTTCATTTTTAGATCGGCACCGTTCCCTGTGATCAGTTCCAGGAGAGCGGTATGTTCTTCGGGGATGCCGGAGGGTACGCCATCATCAGCAAGGAGTTCACGGTAAGTAGACCACCAGGTTTTCGAATCAATCGCTACAGCGTGGTGTACAAAAGCATATTCTAGGTCGGCACCACCTTCACAGCTGAGCTCGAGGTCCGCCCTCGGGTCAACACTGCCGTCCTCTTCTCCGTCGGAGTGTTGGAGTACGTCAACCTGGAGATCATCAACGGAAAGGTGAGTCGGAACTCTTTGAAGCCGAGCGAGCTCGTAAACAAGTTGAAAATGATCTAAAAGACGATTGTAAGCAAACATCAACAAACAAATTTAGGTCCGCCTTTCCGTCGAATCTGGCGACGGTGCCGAGTCGATCAACTACAGCCCGTACAGTGGAAACGTGTCTCTTTGTGATGGTCATTGGCACAGCATTAAGGTATGTGGGCTGCAAAGCTTTCCTCCTGACGCGAGGACCCTTCTCATTACCATTTTTTCAGATCAACAAGAAGAAGCACGTCCTCGCCCTCACGGTGGATGGTCGCTCCCAGCTGAAGATTCTAAAGAAGACTGGAAAATCAGAGATCTTGACGAAAGACCCGGTCTATGTTGGAGGAGTTCCGGAAGGAGCTGCGAATAAGGGATTGAAAACGCGAGGTAAGAGATAGCGAGAGAGAGAAAAAGCGAGAGATGGGGGAGAGAGAGAGAGAGCGAGAGAGAAAGATATGATTTTCCACTTTCAGACACCTTCGTCGGCTGCATGCGCGTCGTGCACTTTGGCAACAAGAAGGAGCGCCTCCGCGTCCGCATGAGGAAGCAGATCCCAGCCTCGGAAATTGATGTGGGTTCCTAGAGCCTTTGAAAGCTAGCCTAACACGCTACGCCCGCGCATAATCCTAAGCTAAGCCTAGGCTAGGCTAGCTTGTTCCAATTCTAAAAATACCTACTTTAATTTTTATATTTTTCAGGTCTTCGGTGACGTCAACAATGGAGTGCCCGTTAACTAATCAACCATTTTTTAATTTTTTTTTTTTTGCTTTTTCGGAATAAATATTTTTCAATCAAAATTTTCAAAGTTTTCAATATTTATCAGACCAGAAAAGAAACATATGCATGGCTTGTTCAAAGTTATACAAAAGAACACTTAGATGTCGATTTTCAAAACAAACTGAAATTTTTTTTAACGAATGGAATGTATCGCAAAAAAAGTGATTGAAAAGCTTGGGGTAGGTAGGAAAAGCTAAGACGTGAGACCTGTGTTTCCGGAAAAATTGGGGGAGGGTGTAAAAAACTGAAAATAACAGTTCAAAAAATTCAGGGTACAAACTACACAAACATAGATATGACCGCAGTTCCAAAAAACTTTCAGCTCTTTTTGAGGTCATGGGACGGGGGAGAAACGCCTGGAAAATGGGACAAACGGACAAAAATAGTAGTTTTTAAAGGACCATTGAAGTTCAGATCGTTCAAAAATAAATGTCTTCAAATATATTAATCTACGTTTCTCGGGTTGAGCAGCAAAGTTCGATCCTAGTTTTTGCTGTTACGTTGCTATTTTGTGACCTCGTAGCAAAGGAGGCTGGATAGTAGGGAAAATCGGAAAATCGCGCTTATTCGGGTTTAAAGGGACCGGGAAGCCAAAAATATTGTACACTAGAAAATACCTTCTAGAAAATTACAAAAATGTATAAGAGGACAGACAGGGGGCTGGTTGCTGAATTTTGCTGTCGCAGACCCTTTAAAACCCTTAAACAACTACGTTTACGTTATTTAAGCATAATATCCGGCGTATCGGACTTCACGAGAAGCCCTGCAAAGGACACATGAGAACAACAGTGACGCGATTTGCACAGCCACCAAGATGAAGGCGATGACGACGATGGTCTCGCCAGATTCTTCGATTTCACGCTGTAGAACGTCGAAGCAATCGGACTGAAAATACGTTTAATGGTGAGATTTTTCCAGATTTCCACTGCGATAGGTCTCAGGAGCTGAACTCCTAGCAGATGTGTGTAGCTTCAGGCGTCCAATATATGATTCAAGAATCACCTTCTGCGCCAGAGCTCCAGGGCAGAATCCCTCGTCGATGAAGAGCTGCTTGGTGGCGGCGGTGGCTCCGCAGCAGTGGAACACCTCCTGGATGGGCTTGAGGGCCGGGCGGAGTTGTGCCTCGGAACCGCATTTGTCCATCACCTGGAAAGCGAATTATAACAATCTAGTTCTTCGTGCGTCTTTCTCGCTCTCTCTCTCTCTCTCTCTCTCTCTCTTACCTGTCCAAGTGAAGATACAAATTTCTCTTTGTTCACGAGGGCAAAGATGGTGGCGGCCAGCTCGAGGATAGTGCAGATGACGACGATGAAGAAGAACTGAAAAATATGGCCCATTATAGTCAGTATGTAGGGGTAGAAAGGTATCTCCATTACAAAAGAGTAGCTTACCAGCGACAGCAAAACGGGGCTCTCACAGGCAGCTCCGCAACATCCCAGGAATCCGACCATGAATAGGATAATGCCGACGCCGACGAGTACCCAGAGACTGGCTTGGTACTGAAAAATTATGTATATTCGAATGAATTTTACATTAAAAGCTAGTTTAATGAATTATCATGCAAAAAATTAATTTTTGCGAGGGCGAATTACCTTAGCAATATCATCAATATGGTGCTCCTTGCCCTGATCGATATTTTTTATGAAATCCGAGAGGTGTTGGGAGAAATTCTTGTCAATGTTGGCCCATAGCGAGAAACCGAAGACCAGGGCCCCGAAGATGCAAATTAGGAGGTTGACGAGGAAGAAGAGCAGCTTCACGCATCGATTCCCGCAGCCGTAGACCATTTTCTGAAAGTAGATGAAATTATAGGTTTTTAAAACGAACGCCAAGAACAGCAAAATGAAGTGAAAACAAATTGCTCTGGGAATTGAAAAATTGAAATTTAAAACAGAAAAGAATTAATGCACGCTAGAAGAGATTCCTGGCATAGAAAGCTGTAAACTGCAAAACGAACGGCTCGATGACGTTCGAATCTGGTAATATAAACATGAGCTAGTCACATTTCTCAACCCTCAAAAAAATCAATCCCAAATCGGGCAGCCGGCTGAAAATCAGATAAACACCTCGTGGGAGGCAGAGGCGGGAGGGAGAAGCTGAACCCGAAAAATAGATCATTTGGCAACTTATTGCCATTTAGGGCAAAAGTGAGGCACCAAGCATTAGAGTTTACAATTCCCGAGCTATAAAAACACCCTAAACGGCTTTAAAGGCTTACTGAAGTCAAATTCATAGCTTGAAAAATCGGGTTTTCATCCCGAAACCCGACCTTTTATACTAGGTCGTAGTTGCAGCCAGAATTTTTTCTTGCTTCCTGCTTCCCTAGGCTGAGGCAACATTTTCTAATTAATTTTTTGTTACCCGGCAGGGAAACCGGGGTTTTGGGAGCTTTTGATGCCCCGGGAGGGGGGAAATTGGCGGGAACCCAAAAAGGTTAGGGCTGGGGTTCAGAAGCCCAAGGAAGTCTAGCGTCTTTGAAATAAAATAAAGTCTAGCGTATTAGAAACGCATCGAAACCGGGTTTTTAAGTGGCCGGCGGTTCCAGTTGCCTTATCATTTAGTAGTCGGGTACACAGCTCAAAAGACGGGAACTGATAAATTTCGCAATTTCGATTGGGGGTTGGTATCACGACTTTCCGACAAGTTAAAAGATTGTCTTGAACCTTGGGTTTTCAAAAATCTGTAATTTCAAGGTATCAAAAGTTAGAGAGGAGGTGATCGAGCCAGATTGTGAAAAAGAAAACCAGAGAATCAATCTAGGGGAGAGAGAGAGAGAGAGAGAGAGAGATAGAGTGAAAGAGAGAAAGAGAGACGATAGTGGAACGCGAATGACGCTTAATAAACATTTCCTGCTTGACCATTTGAAAGTCCTCCAGTTTAGCAAAAAAAAAACGCCATACTTTTGATTAGTGTTAGGCCCTCCGGGTTTAATCGATCATGTGATGAAAATTCGAGCTCGTCTGCAATCAAAAAGTTAACGCAAAATGATCCAAATCCGAAAACCGAGTGGCGAAAGACCGTTCCCAGCTGCTGTGGCTAAATGTGGATGGGGGGTGATGATTCAGAGGTTGTGGGAGAGTAGGCGATGGGGTAATTTGGCGCAGACAGAAAGGGATGTTACGGTCTGATCGAAAAGAGAAACTGTGTGTTCATCCCCTGACTCGAGGGGGATTGAAGGGTCGGGCAAGAAAATGACAAAACGGGTGGAGGAGCAGGAGGTGGATCGGAGCAGAATAGAAAAAAACAGGGGGACGTCTGTTTAGTTCGATGAAGAGATCGATTTGAACCCGGAACCGAGATGTTTTGATTGGAAATGGAAGGCATAATGGGAGAGCGAGTGATCGAGAGAGAGAGAGAGAGAGAGAGAGAGAGAGAGAGAGAGGGAGAGCGAGAGAGAGAGAGAGAGAGAGAGAGAGAGGAGGAGAGAGAGAAAGTTCCAAAATTTTGTAATAGCTAAGAATAAGAAGAAAACACTAGCAACCCTTCCCCTTACACACCACCACAATGCATTAAAAATAGCGCCAACCATCTTCATCAATCACCCCCCAGCTGGGGGGAACGCATCATAACCGGGTGAAGAGAGGGGGGGAGAAATAATATTGGAATTTTATGGGTCTTTAAAAGGGTCGTGGAAGGGGAATTTAGCCGAAAAACTTGCATATCAGGTACCGTAGACACGATTAAATGGATTTCAAAAGGTCTGGACATACATTAATAAAAGAAACCTCAACCTCACGCTCCCCGCATTTTTTCGTTAAAAACAGAAGACGACGCATTTCGCAGAAAAAAATAAAGACTTCTAGCAAACCAATTTAGGAAAACCTTTAAAGGCTATTCGACGGCGTTTTCAAAATTCGAACCGCCTTTATAGCTATAAAAACGACAGTAAGAGCTTCAGCGACATGCAAATTCTATTTACGACCTCCAGATCCACGTCAGTACTCTTTGCAAGGCGTAAATCCACCCCCGCTTCTCCTCAGATAGCGCCATAATTCGTAGGCAAAAGGGGGAAGACCAGTATAAGAAGAAGAGGAATATCCCGAGCAAAGAAAAGGACGCGCCTTTTCACCCTGGCCAAAGTGCCATAAAAGCCCAAGAGGTAGAGAAGGGGCCCACCCAAATAAATAAGGGCCCTGGGACCTAAGAGCATCAGCGAGAGCGAGAGAGAAAGCGAGAGAGAGAGAGAGAGAGAGAGAGAGAAAGCAAGAAACGGAAAAACGCGATTTAGCTTTGTTTTTCGCGGTGGAGGGAATATGCTCCTGACATGGCGCGTGGATAAGTGCGCATGGGACACTTGGAGAATGACCCAAACACGCAAAAAATATATGGCGGAAACGTGAGGAAACGGGCAACCGAAAGCGCTTCTCAAGATCAAAACTTTAATACACAAGTTTTAACAACCTGCAGTTCAGGGCAAATAGCAGTGATTTTTTTGAGGACTCTTCTAAGACCGAAAACATCGAATATTTAGTGAATTGGAAGCAAAATGGTTGACCATTTTTAGCCGATTTTATTCTAGGGGAGCTACCACGAATTCTTGAAGAAATGGAGATACCGTATAAGTGGTAGCGAAGCGTGGTATGTGGTACGACATGGTACCATTTCCCATAGGAAAGGGAAGGTTAGCTACACCATCGGATTTTTTAGACATCGTAGCAGAGTTTCTTTAAAATTTAGATCGAGAAAGCGAAAAGTCATCTATAGAATTGGTTTTCAAGGCAAACCAACAGCTATTTTTAAAAATCGGGTTCAGGAAGGGGAAGCATTAACCATAAAATCGGACTTTCTGGGCAAACTAGCAAAGCTTCATGAAAATCGCTAACAAAAAATAGTAAGCCAATAAACAAATTCAGATATTTAGGCAATATAGCAACGATTCTTTAAAATGGAGATCGAAAAAGGGAAGAGTAAATTACCTTCTACGCAAACTAGCAGAAATTTCTTAGGATCAGGAACTACCTGCCTGATGCCCTTACGAAAGTGCCATGAAACAACTGTCTACCCCGCCACCTACATACAATCCGCTTCAAGTTGCATGTGACCGTTGTCAGAAGCTGGTCTTTGGAAGGTCTTTGCGGTGTTAGACGCGCCGTGCGGAAACTAAGGACACAAAAAGTGGCCGAAAAAGGAGCCGTGCGTGCTTCACGGGGTCCGGAAGGCGTCAAGCGGACTGTCGCGGACTATCCATCCAATGGGGCCATTGTCGTTGGGCAAGCGCTCACGGGCGCGCGTGCGACAGAAGAAGCGCGTTACGGGACCATCCGGACGAATGGATCCCCTCCCGCTTACAAACAAATGCCGTTGAGTGCCGAGGGGCTGTGAAGACACCCAGGGATTTGTGCCACCAAGACACAAGAAAAAAAACAAATATTTGAAGGAGTGGGGTGGGCACCATTTTTTGAGGATAGATGGACAAACAAGGAGGAGCTAGTTTTTGCATTTTTTAAAGTTGGTGGCGATTCATGCAGCATGGATTCATGGGAAATGGATCAGCTGGAAAAGTTTCGATTTTATCTATCCAAATAAATTTTCTAAAAGTTGTTCAAGCTTTCTCGCTTTCTAAAATTATGTCTTACGTAATTTTTGAATTTTTGAGCTTGTCTATTTGGCAAGGCAACATTTAAACCTTGCAAAAAAATAAAGAAAGCGCAGGTCCAGGCCGAGAAAAGTTGTTAAAAATGTGGTTATTTAGCGAGTTTTCAATGACTAGACGGCCGGGTCGTTTTTAGGCCGAATCTTTTGTAGGGAAACCCGCTAATGAAGCCACAATAACCCAAAAACAAAGGAAATTACAATTAAATACAAAATTCGAGCTAAAAAGGAATTTTATTGAACAGAAATCGTTCAGAATCGGTCCGTAATGCTTGTTTTTCACGTCATGGCAGCGGGGAGAGCAGACAAAATATTTTCTTTTGTATTCCATCAGCTTCAAGGGGTGGAAAAACGAGCGAGACGAGAAAAACGAGATTTTCCATGCTGAAAAGCTAATCAGAAGACCCGATCGGAAGCCTATTGATTCAGGGGTGAATTCTGATAAGACTCGCCCACACAGTCCTGAAATCAGGAGTTCAAAAAGCATCCTGGAAGTGATTTAAAAGTATCTAAACGAGGCCTTAAAAAACGGAAAATTCTCGCCATTCTACAAAATGTTCAAAATATCTGGCACGCCAGTCTCAACCTTAAACATAATTTTAATATATGCAAAAGCGGGTCCGAATAGTACGCTAAACCATGTACCCTTGATCAATCAGGCGCTAGAAACCTAGCTGTAGTAAGGTTCCGAAATTTACTCACAAACGCGCGTCTTGTTGACGCTTTCCATCTCCACCTAGTCGCCCCCAAAAAAATCGTGCTCATTCTGTGTGTGGGTGAGGAGTGCCTAGCGCTCATTATGGGGCCATCGCCTTGGGACCCCTGGGAAGGAAGGAGGGCCTTTTGGCAAAGGTGACCTCAAATGAATTATTCAGGGACCAAGGGGAGCAGGGGAAGGCAGACGCTCCTCGTAGATAAAATAGGGTATTACGGGGTGGCGGAACGCTTATAGGTAGCTTTCAAAAAGCGATCTCCTTTGAGGCGAAGGAACTTTATGGTTGGGTTGTAGATGGTCGTTTTAAACGCCGAATTTCGATCTTTGGGCTTTCCTAAATTTCAAAACAAGAAACTATTAAAATACACCGGGTAGGCTAGCAGAGATTACTTGGGAAACATGCGCAATAATATTAGTGCTTGCAAGGGTCGGAACGATCTTTGAAAACGGGCCCGTTAGCAAAGGTTCTTTGAGGAAAATAAGCTTTTCTGATTCCAAAAATCAGCTAGCAGGGATTCTTGGAGAAATCCAACCTCGATTAGCTCACTCTCGGGCTTTTTAAATTTTCTATATGTTTCATGCAAAATGCGCTATCTAGCCGTGATTCTTCTGGATTTTTTTTCATTCAGGTAGACAAAATTTTGTAGTCTTCCTTCTTCTTCCACGTTTCGAAAGCTTTAGGCACAAACAAGGACTTGAGAAGACCTCAAACGCAACTTCCTAGGTCAAACCACTTTTTCTACGACCTACCCAACGCGTCGAACGGCTCGTTTTACAACCTGATCGATGCCAGTTAGATGAAGCCGTTCGTGGTCCAGTCTTCTCGAAAGGGTGGAAAACTTGTTCTCGCCATGCTTGTTCTTGTTTCGTGGGGCGCGGGGGTCGAGAACAATGCGAGATGAGGGTGGCAAATTGGCGGGTAACACGGCTGTTCGGGCAAATAGTGTACGTTGTTCAACCCTTAATGCTAAAAAGCTAAGTTGTGTAACTAATGGCACAACGAAACGTGATAATGCTAATGGTGCTTCTGAATTCCTTCTAAACACTACAAAATCGAGCTTTCTAAAAAAGGTAGGTCGGTGAGGGTTTTAGCGAAAGAGAGAAAGACAGAGAGTAAGCGTAAGAGATATCGAAAATTTGGAATGTGAGATCCGTAGCGCGTAAAATCAGAGAACCCGTCAAGTTCAGCGCGTTCAGGGTGTAGGAATTAAAATTCAGGGGCCACCCAGACAAAAAATCGGCCTTTTTCCGGCTGCAGTGAATTTTAAGCAGCTTTTACAGGGTTTTTATGAAATAAAGGAAACGTCATCTTTGTAACCAAGTAAAGGAAAAGGAGAAAACATGCTAATTTGACGGTAACTCAAAACTGAATACAGATAGTAAAACAAATAAATTTCATCTGGAAAATTAAATTTAATGAATTAAAATTTTTTGAATTCAAAATTCTTTATCAAATCTTCCTCCAAAAGGGCGTAGAAAATCAGGCGTTAGGCTCTTGCTCCCAAACTTCGTACTGTCCAACGTGGTCAGCCACGAAGTTACCGCGCTTCCGATTCCAACCCCGTACTTTTCGCACCATAGACAAACACTGGGTCTGGCAACAAAGCTTTCAACTTCAAAAGAAAAGAACAACGACCAAGAACAAAACTGTACCCACGCAACGAACCACTAAAAACAGTACAAGAAAAAGCGGATCTACAGGGAGGAGGAGCCGAAGAAGCGGGCCGTGTTTTCCCCCGAGGGCCAGGTTTTGGAGAGGCCCTTTTTCAGCTGGGGTGTGTATGCTGAGGGGTAGTGCTGCACTATTGTTACAGGGAGTGCAGAGAGAGAGAGAGAGAGAGAGAGAGCAAGCACGGTCTCCCGAAGCTAGCGCGCTTCCGCTCAACGGATCAAGGCGCTGCGCGCGGGCCACTAACAGGAGGATTGGACGACCAAGCCGATTAGCAAGTGCATACTTTTTTTTTGGGGACGACGGAACGAAATTTCGAGATTGATCTTTATGTCGTCAAAAGCTGCCGAAAAAAAAAATACTTTTCTGGATTTTCTAAATAGAGAGAGAGAGAGAGAAAGAGAGAGAGAGAGAGAGAGAAAGAGAGAGAGCGAGAGAGAGAGACAAAACAGATAATTTTCAGAATCCTACATCCTCTGGAACCTGCCAACAACATGTATGAGGAAATGAAAATCCAAGGACATCCGCAGTCAACCAGACGTAAAATCGGAAGTAATATGCCAAAGAGAAAGAGCAAGAGAGAGACAGAGAGAGAGAGAGAACACGGAAAACCATTAGAAAAGTGGTTAAATTCTAATGGCAGAATAGAAAAAATTCAGATAGAATTGCAAGAAGAGATTCTAACTCGGAACAATCAAGAAATTCCAAACCACAACACTCCTACCAGCCCGAGGGTTTAAAAGTTTGCGCGACACAGTAGCGCAGCCGGAGGAGTCGCATGCCCGTTTGGCCTTGCGCCAACAAAAGGTGTTGTGTTTGGAGAGAGAAGAGAGGGTATGGGGATGTCCTCCGTATGCAAAGTGAGGGGGCAGAAAAGGTATTGCGAGGGGGGCTAGGGGGTAAGTGCGTTCTTTCTGGGGGGACATCCCCCAAAATGCCCACGAGCACACACCTTGGATGGGCCTCCTCCCACTTGGGCATCGTAACTCAATTTGGACCCTGGGCCCTCGGGGATGGCCCTTAGAAAGTTGGGGGCCAAGGTGGAGCGTGGTTATGAGGGGCATAAATACGAATATTTTGGCTATACCGCAACGGAATCTAGCTTATCGGCATTTTCAATATTGAAATTCGGCGAGATTTCGTAGAAAGAAAAGCAGACAAAACAAAAAATTATTTAAGAAAATTGCACTCCTAACATTCACATTGCAGTGTTCAGAGAACTACCGCAAAAATATTTTTGGAAAAATCAACATCATCAAATCAAATCAAATCAAATCAAATTAGAAATATGTCTAAAAATACGATCCACGTAACAATATCCTCTGAACACTTCCGTTTTGACTTTCAAAAAAGTGCGTTAACCCTCAAACCAAGCAGCGGAGCGAAAAATTATTATTATTATGCAGCTACTGCACTGGGCAGCAGCCAATTTTCACGCAACTCTTGCGAGGGGATGGGGCCGAATTCTAATTAGGCTACATGGTGATGATAGAGAGAAAACGAGAGAGAGAGAGACAGGGCGAGAGAGCGAGAGACAGAGAGAGAGTCAGAGATAGTGGGAAAGTGAGATATATTAGGATGTTGCTTTTTTTGCGCCTAATACGACAGCGCAGAGGTATGGATCCTATTATTCAATCCCGTAGCTGAACTGGATTTTGGATACCTTTAAAGGTGCAGTGCTTGCTAGCTTACTCATAAAAGGTCGAAGCTCATCAACAAATGACCAAACCCCAGACACAAAACCCGGAACAACCCCAGATCGGGTGCCACCAAAAAATGCGCGCCCCATTTTTTGGTATGCGGGAATTTGGTTGGCGATTTAGGAGGGCTAGAAGAGGTAGAAGAGGTTCCGTTGCAGTGGAGGTTCCAGGAGCCCACCCCACAGCCCAATTTGGCAAAATTGGCCAACCAGCCGGGTGGAACGGAGAGGACCGGAGGAGGAGCCCGGATGAGGTTCTGAGGAGGGTCTGGGAATTTTAAAGGGCCCGGTAATTCGGAAAGTTAAAATGCAGCTATTGACGCATTAATGATGGCTTTTGCAATCTGGACCAGCGATCCGTTGATTTACCATGACGGCTTTTAAATGGCTGGCCAGGTGACTTCATGGATTTCGTTAGCTTTTGGCTGCGCTCGCGACACGCAACGCGCCCGCCGCGCCAAAGGTGCATAAAATAGATTAGTGACTAGCGCTTTGCGCTTTGCGTTGGGAAAGCGTACGCATTGCGGGAAAATCGTAGGGGTTGAGGAAAATCGTAAGAGTTGAGGAAGCTCCTAAGCGTTGCGGATCACGCACGCGTCAAGATTACGGAGTGCGAGTTGCGGGCGCGGTTGCGGAAACTCGCACGCATTGCGGATCGCGCCACCATCAAATTCAGAAAATTCGGGGACATTAAATCCACAGTAATGCCTTGTTTGTACCTTTAAAGGAGCTGGGACACACGGAAAACATGCAAATACAGATTTGAGGCACTGATAGAACCATCTAAAAACGAAGAGTAAGCGTTCCGTTACCCTCCCCATACCCGGAGTACCCTCCCGCTGCCACTGTGACTACCCTCAAGAAGAATAGCCAAAGCGGACGTGAAAAGAAGAGTTGAGGTAATAATCGGTGCTCGAAAACGGGAACCCCCTCGAGTCTTTGCCCCGTTTTAGGAGGAGGAGTAGGAGGAAGAAGGAGCAAGAAGAGGAGGAGGAGCAGAAGAACGGGATCCGCTCTCATCCTCCACCGCTACTCACTAAGCCCACCTCACAAGCAAAACGAGCGGCGCTCGGGTTTTTTGGGGAGAGGCCTGGGGGTGAAAACATGTTCCGTAGGTAGAGTGTGATGGAAAAAGGGATTGGAAACATAAAAAACATTTTCCTAGCGATCTTGTTTGTTTGTTTGTTAGATTCTAAAGCATCTCGGCTGTTTCTCCGCTTTTCGCACCTCTTTCTGAATTTTGCTGGCTCTGAATTTCAATGACAATTTTTCGACCTCCGATGTATGCTAAAACTCCCATCAAATCATCTCCCTCATCTCAAACTCTCAATCAAGTCACGAGGTACTCTACCGGTTACACCTTCTTGATCAGAAACGTCTCTATCCTCCGCGCTACAATAAAGCCAAACAAAATGACCGAATCCACTCGACACTTCTGTACATACCAGCAGGGGCCTAGAGGGGAGGGGGCACTTATTGACTCACTTCCGACTTTTTTTGTGACTCAGGCCCTGAAAACGAAATAACGCGGCTACCGGAAAAAAGGCGAGCGTCGTAGAATGGTTCGGTCGAGGAATGGTCCTCGAAGATGTGTAAAGTGGAGCTGTGCGTTACACTACAATACTGTACGTCTTGGCAGAGAGTGTAAAAACGTTTAAATAATTTCTTAAGCGCCTGCAGATACCTTAAAAGTAAATATCGTCTTTTAAGAAAAGATAAGTCGGGAACCACTGAAACCAGAATACCTTAAACATTCGAGAAAAGCGGCACATGGGGTTTGTAGGCTCAACTTAGAATTTGTTGTAAAGCTGTAAAACAAAAATTAGGTTTTTAACGAAGCAAAAATTTAGCAAAATTGTTAATTTCAGAGGCGTCTAGGTATAAAAAAAAGATCATTTGCAGTCTGCAGCCCCGAAAAACCCCAAGTGAAAGCAAAACAAGCCTAAAAACCTTGATAACCCAAAGAAAAATTATATGACATGAATAAACAACACCCATTAATCATCACTTTAGCCCTGCTAGCTACACATTTGTGTGTGCAAATAAATAAAATGCGTCGCTAGGCGTGGCCCGAAGGGGACGTGATAGCGACCCCAATTCTATTCCCCCACCAGAGCACATCAGCAATAGTACCTGCACGCAGCCAGAGGCGGGGGCTGGAAATGGGTGCTGGGTGTTTGCCGAAAATATTGACGCCCACACGCGAACACCGCCTACGGGTTTGGAACCTGCTGTGGGAAGAATTTTCGGAAGGCGAGGGTATTCTTAGAAATCGGACCGTTTTAAAGGGACTGGCAAGTCGCGAAAGGGCTGTGGTAAAAATCTCAGCATTAATGAGCCAAAAATCTTACTTTTGGACCCGGAAATTTGCTTAAAAATTATAAAACCGAATTCACACGCTCAAGGGGGTTAATTAAGGCATGGAAAAATGCATTCTCGATTTTTCCAAAAATTTGAGCGTAAAAAGAGACCGGCAAGTTCAAAAAAAGTTACAAGCAAAATTTGCATCCGGTGCGGAATGGCAAGCGAAAAAACAGCAAAACCTGACATGCTTAAAAATCTCAAGTTTTGGCAGGACCTTCATTCAACTGTAACAATTTGACCCACTTGGACCCAACCTCGCGAAAGTGGAGATGCAAATCTGGGCTCCTGGGGCCATTTGGAGGCCAACTAGGGAGGCCCTAAGGATTTGGGCGTAGCCCCCTGCCGTGGGAATATGAGTGGATTAGGGCCCGGGGAGAAGGTTAGTGGAATGGGTGTTAGATGAGTCAAGGTCTTTGAAAGTAGCGAGAGAGAGAGAGAGAGAGAGAAAGAGAGAGAGAGAGAGAGAGAGAGAGAGAGAGAGAGGAGAGGGAGAGAGCGATAGAGAGAGTCCACAATTTCCGAATAACGCTGATGCTATCAAAATACGCTCCCTGAAAAAGCCGTCTAACCCACGGGAGACGGGGCGTAGCGTGTCCCGGAATTCCCCGAGGCCATTTACCAGACCTCTCGGAAGCACATGGCCCTCCTTTTCCGGTTAGCAACATTTCCTTCTCCTATTTTGCGCTCGGCCCTTGGACACGACCCGGACATCCATTTTGCCCCAATTTATCTACGCGATCCGACCGGGGGCCCTTTGAGGTACCCGCTTGGCTGTCCATTTTAGGGAAAGTCGTGGAATTGCAAGGCTCAAAAAAAGAGGTATGCCTCCAAAATTGACAGGAACATTCGGATAAGATTTCAGGTATCTAGAGGTTGACGCATTAATGGTCTAACAGGTTCTGAGACAGGTAAGAGAATTACAAAATCGAATTTTCAGAACTTCGAAATCGTTTGGGTAGTTTCTTTACTTGCAAGGCGTTTTAATTTGGCTTATCGGCATTTGCTAACAGTTTTCCTAATTACTGACAAAAATACCTGGTGCATTAATGGGCTAAAACTATCCTTGAAAAAGCCTGTCCCAGAATCAATTGCTTCGGTTTTTCGGTTCATCGGCTTTTTGACTTCCCGGCGCCTTTAAATAATCCAATCAATATTTATTTGCTGAAATAGAGCGTATAACGGCAGACACAAGATACATTTAATTCGTTAAGGATGTTCAAATTGGCCAAGAAGCCATTTTCCAAAATTCCTGAAAATATTCTGGGCGGGTCTTCAGCTGGTTTTTAAATTATCCCCCCCCCCTTTAATCATTTTTCGCTTATATCAAGGTAGGCTAGCTTGATGCTAGAATCAACAAACACATACAACATTAGAGAACAGGAACTCGGCATGACTGCCTCCAGCCCGGGGAGAGTAATTCGAATCGGATGGATGGGGTGTTGCCGCGCGAGTCCTGGAAGTGAGAGTGAGTAGCTATAGGGGGATATCGAAAAGAGAAGGTAGAGGGTGCCGCATTCATCGGCACCATTCAGACACACTGAGTCACACTCACTAACTCAACGAGAAGAGAGAGAGAGAGAGAGAGAGAGAGAGAGAGAGCTACTGACAACCCTAATATCCACTCATGCGCGCAACTAGGACATCACCCTAGTGGAATCCGCTGGCCAGTCGAATTGCCGAGTACGAATTGATGCTAGTTACGGCGGTGAATAGGGTGGAAGCTAGGTCACCATTTTAAAGGGACTGGTAGCTATCGGTACTCCAGATTTTTCTTTTGTTCCTGAGAGCTGAAAATGAATTTCAACATCATTTCCCGCGAATTACACTAATTTCAAATTTCGGAGAAATTGGCAACTTTACATTTGCGTTCAAAGCCTGTCCTCGACTGCAACGCTCGTTTGATGGAAAATTCGATACGAGTTTGCAAAAAAGAAAGCCATTGGATTACTTGAGGGCACTTTGCTTTCCAGTTTTTCAAAAACGGAATGGAAATTGCTACATTTTTACTATTCGACGGCCGTCGGGTTTGGGATGTACCGAGTCTCTGATTTTTAGTTCTTGAATTTGACAATTTTTTTAGCTGCATTGTCCGATTTTCCAATTTTTCCGTCAGCTAGGAGAGACCACCAGAATCCTATAACGCTACAAATGCATTTATTTAATGAAAACATTTTTGCCAATTTTCGGCGCCTACCAAGGGATACAAACGGAAAATTTACCACGAAATCTCTTTCCTGCAACCTTGCAAACCGTTGACCTTTTTTCTCTGCCCCCTCCTCGGGAACACCCCGTGCTGGCCCTTTATCGGGTTGCGTGTGTGGTGGCTGGGGGCTGCGGGAAACGGGCGGACCCACAAGAACCCCCCAGTCGAGTCCTCTCACCGAGCCCTTATAGCTCAGTGGCAGAGCGTTGGTCTTGTAAACCAAAGGTCCGTAGTTCAATCCTGCGTGGGGGCAATTCTTTTGCTTTTTCGCCGGGATTTTTGGGGAAGATAGGTTGCGGAAGATTCGAGTAGAATGTTATAGTCGCTAAAGAATTCGATGCGTTTTTCTTGGCGTATTTTAGCGACTGCTGCTATTGAAATAACCGCTCGGAAATGTCTAAAAAAAGAAAATTTTACAATCTTTGGGAAGCTAATTCGGACATCCATTTCAGGACTCTTGGTTTTTGCAAACTATTCAAAACGATAGAGCTTCTGAAAATCTCTAAGTTTCCGTAAAAACGGTAGATTTCGTGCCAAAAGCTTCCTCCTAGTTTCAGCACCTGTCATCACAGAAATTTTGCAGAATTTTTGGGTTTTCTATCATTGAACTCGCCAAAAAGAAAGTATGACCGTAAGAAAAGAGTGCAAAGCCACCCTAAAAATCGTCTCAACCACCGGAAATACGACACCTAGAGCTTCATCACTTCCTGGCACCAAACTCCCAACTGTTTCTCGACCCCAAAAATCCCTGACCTCCTGACGTCGTCGCCCAACTTTTTGGGGTACACTGAATGCATGAACGCGTCGAGCAAGCCGGCGCCCCCGCCCTTGGCGTCCCGTAAATAAAATGGCGCCACGCGTCCACGGTTTTGGCGCCGCGCCGGAATTTTTGAGTCTGCCGCTGCCTGGATTCCATCCCGATTTTTCATTTTTTCATTCCAAAATTCGCAGCAGCAGCCAGAAAAAATCTCATCACCCCGGCACATGGCCCAGATTGTTTTTCTCACAAATTTGTGCATGAATGACTACATGCCAATAATTAGGATGAATAGCGTGCGTGGATTAGCGCGCTTTAGAATTCGAGCCGCTGCAGCATTCGCTCGCTAATGAGCTGTATGGTTAGTCATGCGAGAGATTTTTTGCGGTTTTCCGCGTCGTTTGGTGTCCTCTTCACAACTTCCGCTTGGTGTTGTTCTGAAACCGCCGCTCGTGTTTCCCAATCGAATAAATCTCAAAAATTGGTAGTTTCGGACCCGGAAGTCCATCCTTGCGGATCTATGTTTTTCGCGTTTTCCTTTCATTGTTCCTCGTTTGATTTCTAGTCAAAAAAAATTTAAGAATGGATTTCATAAGTCAACTCGATTAATTTTAGATCCTAAAAGTTGGAAATACTACTTTTCGGGCGGAACTGCTAAAAAAGGTCTTCTGCAATTTGGAGGATCCTTCCTTTTGGTGCTTTTTTTGCACACTTCCTAACCAAATCCGATTTTACTGTTAACTATTGTTAGCTTTTGACATCGAACAATAAAGCTAAAGTGAAAAACTCTTGAAAAATGCTAACTTTAAACGTATTACTAAAAATAGATCTGGAAAAATCTCGGTTTTTTCAAAATGAATCGGCGCTTTTTTTAAAAAACGCGGTGTTATACCTGAGATTTCAGCCCAGGCCAAATTCTGATCAAAGATTCAGCTACCAAAAACTCAAGAAATCTTATACTCCCCGAGAGAAGATACCCAGGCCACCGTTCACTCCCCCCCACCCCCGGGCTAGACGTTCCGTTTTCCGGAATATTTACGGAAGCCCCCCATTCTGAGTATCCACCCCTTTCATAGCCGAATTCGGAATTTCCGAACCTTTGAAGTGTATTGAATGGAAGACGAATGTGTGTATGAGAGTTGTGTACGTTGAAAAGCAGAGGAGGAAGAGGAGGAGGAGGATCTAAGGGAGTGGGCCCTGGCCACAATTGGCCACTCCCACCCCAGGGCCATTGCCAAGGCAGAGACTAGCTGGCCGCCTTTGTTCGCCTTTCACTTACTTATCCAATTTGAATCCGGGGCGTTGGTGTAGTGGTTGTAGTGGGATTTTCGCAACTTTTCAGGATCTTTGAGCCTGAAAAGTGGTCGGTCGGAGTAAGTCGGAAACGCCCGATTTTAGAACCGAAATTTCCACATTTGCATCCTTAGCTTTCCCTCAGAAATTTTTTGATTTTTCGTAATTTTGTGTAGCTGTTGAGAAAGAGAGAGATCGAGAGGAAGAGGGAGAGTAATAGAGAGTCGGACAGAGAGATAGAGAGAAAGAGAGAGTGAGTGAGTGAGTGAGAGTGTGAGAGAGAGGAAGAAATCTAACAATTTTTCGACGAAATTTTAACTTCTACTATCCGTAAAACATACTTTTCCAGCTTAAACTATAAAGTAGTCAATTTCTTGTCTCAGGCGCTTGTTCCTTGTTCTTACAAGCCCAGATGAACACAGGAAGTCCTTAAGCACCCCAGCTCCCCCACCTTCATCTCCATTGAAATTTTCGAGCCCAAGAACCCTCCAGGGAAATTAGTGAGGCCCTCCAAGTTGCAATTTTTTTTTGAATCCTCATCCATCCAAGGGCCCGGAATCCAAACGCCTAATCCCGAATCCCCAAAAATCCAAGCCCTCCCCAACTCACCTCATAAATTTTCGGCTCAATTTCGCGCGCCCGCGGCATATTTGCCCGCCGAGGGCCAGCCCCAAAAAAAAGATATAATCGAGCGTTCGCATCTGGGCAAATGATGGCGAGGGCTGCGTTTTTATCCCAGGCCCTGAAAGGTTGTTGATGTCAGTTTTTTCACGGGGCGCTTTATAAGCCACGAGGAAGCGGATGGGATAGTCGTCATGTTGGATCTGATGGAATTATTTTCGGAGTATCGCGTTCGTTCAAATGCAATTTATCCCGATAACCTAAAAGTGTTTGATAACCTAAAAGTTTCTTGATTAATTGTTAGCTCGTTAAATTATGTTATTTTGCTTCTAATCAATCCTTCCTAGACTAAAAATTCTGATTTTTATCGTTTTCCAGTTTTTCGATTTGCATATTTTGTTAATTTTTCTGCATTTTTTTGTCTTTCCAGTAAGTTTTCAAGCTATAAAATTGAGAGCCTTTAGAGTCAAATTTTCACTTCCGCTTCATCTTGCTATGTACACTGATCGAATCGCCGACGACCAAGCAATCCCATGATAGTCTTCTGGTTGCTGGCCCTTGGACAAGGTATCTATGGGAAAATTCATAAAAACGGTCATTCATTATTTATTGGGCCCATCGGCAGAGGTGTACTTTCCATCGACCATCTCCTTTAACTTCCCGATCTAGAAAAATTTCACATAGATCGCTTCCCTTACTTTCTTGCGTCCTTTCGATCAAGTCGTTTCTTTTATAGTACCATTTTCGAGCTCCAGCCCCCTCTAACAACAAACCCCCTCCCCCGACACAACACAAAACACCCAAATTTGGGTGAGCAGCGGCCGAGCTGTGAAGCGTATTTTGTCTCCTCACGAGGAGAGTACCCAACCCTCCTCTATCTGTTTTGCCTTTTTTGCGGGTGGTCGCGGGCCAGCCGCCCACCCCGACTTCCGCCAATCGTTCCAAATTGAGGGCGACACGGGTCTCGCCGCGAGGCCTCGGAAAATTCAGTCTGTGAAAAATTCGGATGGAAGATTTGAGGCGTCCTGAATGGATTGTGCGAGGTGGCGCGTGTTTCAGGGGAAAAGCGTAGGAGAGAGAGAGAGAGAGAGAGAGAGAGAGAGAGAGAGAGAAAGAGAATGTGAGAAATCGGCTGATTTTCGGGGAAACGTGAGGAATTGAGGGACGAGGTGTCAGGGGACGAATTTGATCCCTCGGACGAGCTCCGTTCGATTCTAGGGCAACAAACAAGCGCGGAGGATCTTCTTAAAGTGTAAAAAATGCTCAATATTGTGAAATGTAGATAACCCCACTAAAAATGATTTTCAGCGATCTCCGCAAGTCATATCGTCGATTTGGACAATCCGGCGGCGCATCCCGATACCAGCGTAAACCAAAAATACGCGTAAAAATCTAAAGGCTTTCTTTTTTAGGTGGAGTGCGCTAAGCAGTGCGCTTCCTCACTCCGCACCGGCTTATTGGCCGCTCTGGGAACCCATTCCACGCCATATTCATCACTTCTAGCCCCATTCCACCATATTTTCTCCCAAAACCCAGATCCAAGACATTCACTGCGAAAAAGCGAGACCACGTGCAAGTAGGTTTTGCAAAAGCTAATTTCGAAGGTGAAAAGGTGACATCGGACTAATTCCTGCGCATTCCTCCAAAAAGCAAAACGAGTTGCCCATGGGTGGAATCGAACCACCGTCGCCACGGCCACAACGTGGAGTACTAACCACTATACTACATGGGCCGAGAGCACGGGCGGCGGTGGGGCGATAAGAGCTGTGGGTGGTCAGCCGGGGGAGAGGGGGAGAGATAATGGGACGGTTGAGATGTGGCAAGAAAAAAGTTTGCGAGAGAGGAATAGAGGGAAAAGAAAGAGAGAAACGGGGCAGCTAAAAACAAAGTAAACAAAGGCTAATATCATTGACTTTCTGTTTAGTTGCGATTGAATGGTTTGTTGTTTTTCCCCGCTCTTTTGTAAACCTTCGATAGAAAAACTATAATACCCTGCCGCTAAGCTCCTAGTTCCATCCCATAATTTTCAGAAGCGTTTTCCACTTTGATTCATGTCTATCGAAATGTGGCGGGTCTGCTGAAAAGGACACTTGGCAGCAATCGATCTCGCATTGGACCCTGTTTTGTACATTGATTCGGCAATCCACTAAAGGTATTTGATATTTAGTTACGACATGAAAATCAACCCGCTTCAGCCGTTTATGAATACGTTACATGCGAAGGGGCCCAGATGCGGAAAGCCGTCGAACAGTGCGGCCAGATCAACATTTATCCGAGGAGTTCTTTTACGACGTTTTGCCGGTAAGGTTTTCAGCTTGCTTTGCAGGGCTAGAGATAAAATTCGATGAGTTTTTCGTGAATTTTTGCAACACTCTATCAATAAAAATTATTTTTGTTTCTCAGGGTGTTCGAAAAGTACAGAAGATGCTATCAGAAGGTGAAGCACGATTGTACGCCGCCGGGACTTGCTGTAAGGTTTCCAAAACCAGACCAATTTCATGTTTTTAGATCAAGCAACAAATTGACGATGCCATCCAGAAATCCTTTGAGAGGTTGATGAACATCAACTCGAATAGGGTTAGAATTCCGAATCGCTGCACTGCCTGGATAAATTCTCAGGGCAACGAGGAAGAGGATGAGAATGCTGTAGGTTAATGAGCGTTTAGATGTATCCTTAAACAGCTTAAAAACTCCGAAATTTTGAGCCGGAGAGAGAACGGGTTTTTTTTAAGATTAATCAACCACAATGGAAAACCTCACAGCATCGTTCGACAGATCTTCACGTAGTGCAGCAAATTCCGGTGCTACGAGAGGCTCCGAAAGGTTTGTAGCGTGCAGGCGAAGTTGGATCTCCCACTCTCTCTCGTGCTCTCTCTCTGACGCTTTCTCCTCTCTCTCGCTCTCTCGCTCTTTCTCTCTTTCACTATCGTTCCAATGAGTGCTTGAAACGATGTCTGCATTTTTGAAAACCCGCCAACCCTTGCGAAATTTTTAGAAGCGATCACCTCAACCCTGGAGCCTCCCACCGATGAGCCCGACCTCATAACTGTCAGGCCCTACCTTCCACTCCTGTCGACAACCCCCTCGCCCTCAATAAGCGTGTCCTCAAGTTTGCTCAGCAAGTCGACAAGCTTGCCATCTTATGCATTTTCACTTTTCTCTGTCTTTGCAACGACACTTGCATTTCTTCAACTATGACTTTGATAAAATTTTATTCTGATTTTTTTGATTGCACCAAATCACAGAGAATCCGATTGGCATCACAACATAAAGGCATATACGCAGGAAAGGGAGAGGGGAACGAGAGGGAACCTAGAGAGAGAGGGAGAGAGAGAGGGAGAGAGAGACAGCGGTAAAAGCGAAGAGATTTCTTAAGCAGTAAATCGAGTCCAGAGCGGACAGGAAGTATAGGAAGCCGAAAACAAATCCGATGCCTCCAGGCGCTAGGTAAGCCGATCCGCGGCTGCTTTGCTATGCGGCTAACGGAGCCAAATTTGGGCTGGATTTCGGGTAAGCAAATGCTGATGTTTCCAAGAAAAACGAAGATTATTCCAATAAAATTTAAGAACGATTTTAAGCTATTCAAAACTACTAGATTCCTGCTCTAGTTTAGCGATAATGACGTCTCAAGGAGTTGAGACTTTCTAAAAATCTCTAACAAAACTCATTTCTTCTTCTTCTGCTTATCTGTTGCCTTTGGTGTGTAATACTCTACACAGAGGAGGTAGAAGAACGAGATTGTCGTCCAAATCGAGTACAGCGCGATACCGTACCAATGTCCGGCAGACCAGTCGCGTAGGTAAGCGACTTGGGACCAGACTTGGGCTGAGAGGATGGCCACGCAGCACTGAAATTGATGTTTTCGTGTGGATCTAAGGAAATCGTTTGTAGCGTATTCTGAGAATATACGCAAACGTATGAGCACTGCAACTTACCACAAATCGACACCTCACGCCAACTTTTCGGTCTTGATAGCTCGGCCAGTGAAGCGCGTACTGGGCCACGCAGAAGCTACAGACGAAAAGCGCACCCATTACGCGGCCACAGAGCTCATGGCTCTCATCGAGAGTGACGATCACCTAAAAGGAACTTTGTGATAACCCCCATTAAAAAAACTTGGTGAGCTAGACGAAACAAGAGTAAAAAGAGAGAAGAGAGAGAGAAGCATGAAAGAGATAATGAGAATGAGACAGTCAGATAGACAAAAAAGAGTGATCTACCAACCTGCTTGTGCAACAACCACTTCGGGAATGCCAACCACGCGGCCCCGATGCAAATCGAAGCCGTGCAATCGAGCTGGTAAAGCCCATTTCCGACCGGCTGATCCAGCATCAGGCTGTTGCCTAAAAAATACTCAATCTTATTTTTCGATTCCTGGGTTGGCAGGGTAGTAGGTCATTTAATTGCTTCATTACATAGACGTGAATAAGCTTGAAAATTATGAAAATGACTTACCGATGGGCCATCCGGTTCCAAGGAGCAACAAAACGTTGATCGCCAAGCCCGATAGACAACCGTATTTGATAATATCCATCACCTAGAAGGGGTTCTTTGCTATTAAAATCGATTAGAATCGTCTTACGATTGGTCGCACAAGGTTTGGGTTGACTGAGCTGGTCTCGAGGTAGAGGAGGATGAGGATTAGGAATGCCTAGAACTTCAAGTTAATCATCCATTTTCAGATTCGTAGATCAGATATGTATAAATATTCAAAACCTACAACTATCCTCATAATATAACAAGCCGTGTGCGTCACTTTATTGGAGTTTTTCAATAGATGAGATGCCAGCCCGGCGGCCATAAATTGACCGCCCACGCATCGTATCAAGTGCCAATGCACGCCGTCGGTTTCTTTTTGCTAAAAATTGAATATTAACCGTTTTTTAGAGGCATGAATAGCCTGTAATTTTCAAACTTACAAAAACATAGTCCCCAACGAGATGCGGCGCAAAAAACAACACTGCACCGAGCGCTGAACTCGCTAACGCGTCAAAGGTTAACCACACCTTTGAGATCATTCTGCAAAGCAAAAAGGCAATTAAAGGTAAGGCTAAAAAGTACGTTATGTAAAAAAAATTAGAAAAATAATGAAAATATCGATAAGGGAATAATTTTGGATCGAAATATTGGGATTTTACGAAACAGCGCCTTCCCGAGGTATGAAATGTAAGCTGGAAAATTGTACTTCTAACAAAGAAAGTTTTATCTAGTTTTGCAAACCCGTTATATATAATAATGGATTAAAGGATAAAGGAACACACATTTTCCGCGTGACCATGAGCGTTTAGAGACTTTCTTTTATCGAGCCACAACATCAGAGATCTAATCGAAATCAGATGACTTGCCAGACTTTAGAGGTCTTAGCCAAAAAGCGTTTTCCTCGGGGGCCAAAAAAGCTGCGGAGCACAAACTCGTTTATTTGCAAAAACACGTCTGTCATAAAGCACGAGGTAATCGTTCAAACCTTCAAAGATCTCTTAAAATCCGTGAGAGATCATCTAATTTTCAAAGGTAATTTCAAAATCCGCGAAATTCGAGTGAATTAGACATGGATCGTTGAAACGGCACACTTTTCCAGTTCGGGTGTGCTGGTCGGCTGCCTAATTGAGCAAGTGAAACCAGCTCCGCGGCGGGGGCAACCGATTGTGACAGGTCAGAGAGCTCATGTTGGTACGCTGGACTAGTCTCGGCGGGATGGTATTGTAGCCAAAAGCGTCAAGCATGACTAAGCCACTTCAAAACATTTGCAAAATCGAAATCAGCTTGAAATTAAACATAAACTTTTGTGCATTTTAGCACGAAATGGTCGTTATCACAACGGTTTTCATGCGCCTCCAATTTCCAATTTGAAAATACCAAAATTTCTAGCAAGATCTGCTACGCCTGAGCACTCATATTGAGAATTTTGGAAGAATGGAACTCGCGCTAGACAGGTTCTTGTAACTCGCACGGGCCGAAAACAGCCCTCTTATGCGCGCGGGCGGGCGCGTGAAATTGCCGAAAGTGCGATGCGATCGATTTTGGGGGTATTTTGAAGCGTAGGTGAAAGTTGTTGACAAATTTGAATTCGTGTATCTATTTCGGTTTTTTTGGTGGAATGGTCAAAATTATGACAGTACGTTAAAAACCTCTCCCTCCTCTTGATACAATTTACGGACAAGCCGACTCCAAAAAAAACTTTGAAACAATTATCTACAGAATTAGAGATGATATAATTAGATTAGAGATAATAACATTTTGAAATAAAGATAGAAAGCGAGAGAGAGAGAGAAAGCGAGAGAGAGAGAGAGAGAGAGAGAGAGAGAGAACGAACATCATAGAGGCGAGATCAAGCTCGAAAAGCCAAAATTTAAAGGTATCTCTATTTTGCCGGATGAGCGAAAAGTAATACAGGTTTCATAAAAACTTCCATTCCTCAAAAGTTGGGTCATCTCCACATGTCGAGCAAGAAACACCCCCCGAAACAAGTCATGGGCTAGCCGAGCAAGCCCGCCACGAGATCGATCTCCCCTCGGGGGAGGAGGATCCGAAGAGGGATGTGGCAGTGCGACCGGATGGCCTTGATCCGATCTGGACACTGCCCCCGAGGGCGCCCGCCACATCCACATACAGACAAAATATTCGGAGACAGAGACACGGACAGAGGGGCACAGACTGACGAGTCGTTGGCTGACCTTTTAGCCGGCGGCACTTTGTGGTTTGGTGAATGGCTCATTGAGCAGTTTTAAAAAACCGTTAAAGATCCTTTGAGAATACGAATTTAAGTCCTGTTGTAATTGGCATCCGCTCTTTCTATAAACGGCGTTTTGCAAATCTTGCGTTCTGTAAATTAAAAACGTAAAGCGATCATTTTTCAGCATCGGCACCCTGTAGGTAGTTTGATGGCTAGATGGTTGACTGAATGATCGTCCTAAAACGCATGCATTAAAGGCCCTGAGAAGGCAAGAATCCACGGGCTTCCAACCTAGCTCCAGGGGTATAGCTAATTCAGCAACCTCTTTATTCGAGGCGTCTTCACGATGCTGAAGATTATCTTAATGAGCTTTTCGGGGTGGAGTCACATTTTCAGTTTTTGGCGTTTTCCAATTGTTTCATAACGTTCGGGTCCTGACTTCATAGTTCCTTTAAGAATAGCACCGAACCCAGAACGGCGCCGACATTTTCCTGACGATTTTGTCGACACTGTGAGCCCGGTAGTTCCGGCTGAAACAATCGAACAGGCAAAAACCCATTCACTACCGTCCGACAACTATCCATCCGCCAAGTCTTCATCGAGACTCTCCATTAAACTATCGCCAAAGACCTGAAGGGCGATGATGTGTCTATCCAAACTTCCCATTTTCCGTTGACAAGTGCATTTAGCCAATAAACTGATATTTCTGAAAGAGAGGGCAGATGCCAAGAATTTCCAAGCCGTCGCGTGACCGGAAGAAGCACAGCTTTTAGGCCATCAGCATCTTACGCTTTCAATTTTGATAAAAACCGGAACTCTTCTAGAATTATCGATGCAAAAATTGAATAATCTGTTGATCCTAAAACAAATCGATTGATGAGTCGGAAGGAGAAAAGCTCAAGCTGAATCAGAGAGCTTCTTGCCACTCCTCAGCTCTTTGGCTAAAAGGGTCCACTTACCGACGATTTGTTTCAACCAAGCTGCAATGAAAAGAAAGCGTGAGAGAGCGAGAGCGATGGAAAGAAAGAGAGAAAGAGAGCGAGAGAGAGGGAGAGAGAGTGAGAGAGAGTGAGATAAAACGGTACTTATTCACGTTTCTCTATTCATTGCTTGCTTTTCCGGTTTTTGCCAGGTCTTAAATAAAATTTATTATACCCAAAACACATAAAAATATCTTGGGGGAGCACCGATATTATTTGAGCCGAATTGGAGGGGTCGATAGGTGGGGGGCAGGATACAATTTTGACAAAATAAAAATTGCGAAAAGTGGTATGAATTTTGACAGATCGGGCGTTTTTAAAGAAAAATTGACGACATGCAAGTCAGGGCAATTAACAGGAGGGAAATGGCACAGAATTTCAATGCGAAATATAAAAATGAATTATTACCACAATCTTCTAAGGCTTCGGGCCCTCCATCGAGCGCTTCATGGCGGCTTCAATGTGATGGTAGGCGTCCTTGCCGAGGTAGTCGGGTCGGCCCTCCTCCCAACGACGGCGGCCCTCCTCGAGGGATTCCTGGAAAAGGGTAAATGACTTTGTAAAAGCAGTAAAAAAAACGTAAAATTACAACAACGATGAGAGGCGGAAGGCTAGTAACTAAACATTAAAGGGACGAGAAAGCGCGAGGGCCCACCCTCTACTTCCACTAGGTCTCGACGTCTACTGAATACGACTAAAAACGTTGCAAGCAGATTTTTCTTTTTGCTCTTGCCGCTAGGGCGGCTACGAAAATCAGATCGAATGCGTGATTTGGCGCTTCACGTAGTGGTCGAGGCCTAGTGGGGGAAAGGGGTGGTGTCCGGACTCCCTGGGCTTTTTTCAATGCTTAAATCCAAGCCAAAGACTAAATTTTTGAAAAACGTTGCCTACGTTTCGAAATTTCGAAGATCCTGCCCGAAAAACACTACATCCAGAAAGTGGGAGAGCGAGGAAAAATTAGAATTGCGTTGAATTTCTGTGAAATTGGGGATTTTAAAGGGACGGTGCCAGCAAAGTTTTCTTCGTCAGCCGGTGATGTTTCAAGACCAAAGATTGTGAAACTCTGCTACCGCGATCCCTTTAAAAGCCATCTAGTTTTCGAAATCGTGGTTTTTAAGAAATTTCTTAAATTGTAAGTCATAAAACTCAAGTTTGTTATACAGGAAAAATTATTAGAATCAATCTCTAAAAGGGAAAACACACTTTTTCTTCTTCCTCGTTCACCGCACTCTCATCACTACAGGCATGCAAATTCTCGAGGTGAATCGCCTCCTCCTCGACGTCATCTCCGTCGGATTCATGCGATTCCGAGGACGAGACGGAGAATGGGGACAGAACTCGGGGAGTCGCGTCATCTTGCGGCTCGGATTGAGAGTCCTTTTCCGGATTATCATCTCCAGGCTGGCTCTTCGGCTTCCGGTTGTTCTTCTGGCCCTTCCGGTGCACACCACTTACAGTATTCTTGGCGGCTGATGTGGCGGCGCCGTGCTTCGGATGTTCGTGCTCGTCGTGGTGCTGAAAAATGAAATTAGCCATGCAACGGGACGACGACAACAACGATTTTAGCTTTCTTTCAACGCTTAAAATTAATCCTTTTCATTTTCATAAAAACTTAAACACAGATTTAACTTTTTCAAGTAAAAGGCGCGCCCAGATTTTATCTTGAAGCGTTCCGTTTATAAGTGTCATTAAAAAATGCAAAAAATATGCCGAAATTTATTTTGTCGAGAATCACTCGTCCAGATTTCATTTTTTCGAAATTTCATTTTGTCCAAAAAAAAATTTTCGAAATTTATCTTAAGCGTACAGAAAATTTAGATTCCAACGAATTAAAATTTCGACAAAGCTTAATTGCTACAAAAAAAATTTCGACGAAATCCATTTCGCAAAATGAATCTAGACTCCTAATTTTCGACGAAATGAAACTACGCTAAAAAATGCGTGGATTTTTGACTTGCCAACACCTTAAAATATCTGAAGATTTTACGATATTTGCAATTCGTTTAAATCAAAGGAAAAAAATTCATACTAACTTAAGCGCGTCATTCCACAAACTCGACTACAAACTACAAAAACACGCAAACATAGGCAAAAAAAACTACAACCGTTATTATTTACCGGAGTATCCTCTTTTTCCGTAATTTCCATGATTAGCTCGTAATGCTCGTCAGACGCGTGCTGTTTTAAAGATTGGTTAAATTCAAACTGGCATTCAAAATCATTAAGTTAAAAACCGAATTCTAAAAAATACCGGCTGCGCCGAGGTGCCCTGCTTCGAGACGTGCCGCCGGTGGATCTCGTGCCATCGCTGCGAGAATTCGGGCAACTGCAACCCGGAGCCGCCGCGCCACGGCTTCTGCGTGCCGATGAAGTGCACGATTTTCACCTGGTCCTTCAGCCTGGAAAAAAATAGATAAGTACCGAGAACTTCCCAAAAGCGAAAACCACCAAAAACACCATAAAAATACAGTATATATTATCAACGCGCCTCCCCCCGCTAACGGTCCAGTACCGACAATGCAGAGCCTTGTTTTGCTGGCTCCTTTAGTTAACAAAATGAGGAAAAAAGTGGATAAAAATAAAGGGCAAACCTTACTTGTTATACGCCGCGGCGTACGTGTAGAAGATGCCGCCGGTGACGTTGTAGATGAAGGGGAGACGGTGTGCCGAGGAGGACTCACGCCATCCGGAGAAGTACGAGTTGAGCAGACCCTGGTCGGCGCCGTCGAACGAGCCCTGCGTGGTGGCGTGGTGCATCAAGGAGCCTAAAAAGCAGGTTCTAACAAGCCATGAAAATTTAGAATGTGCTATGCATTAACGAAATCATAAAAATTAAAAATTCAAAAATCATAAAAATTCGCTTGAAAACGACTCACGGTATGTCTCCTCATTCGGCCGGAACACGAACACGCCCGAGTTGAAGAAGTCGGGCCAGCCAATATCCGGGGCGGCGCTGAACTCGTCCCGCTCGAACAGCTCGTCGACGTTGCGCAGCACCTAAAAATTAGAATAAGTTTTGCCTTACGAACACCTTTAAAACAAATATTTTCAAAAAAATCGCTGACCAGGGTATCGGCATCGAGGAAGACGGCCTTGGTGTACTGGGTGAGGCGCCAGCAGTGGAGCTTGGTGAAGGTGAGGGCCAGGTCGGGGCGGCCGATCAGCGCCAAATTCGCGTCGTCACCGCTCTGGAGGACATCAACGACCGAGATGTCGTCAAAGACTTCGGAGAGTTGCTGTCGGGCCGAGGAGGTCACCTGGAAAGGATGAGGTAGAGAGAGAGAGAGAGAGAGAGAGAGAGAGAGAGAGAGATAGCGAGACCCACCTGCTCTGAGATCAAAACGTGCAACCGCTTCGACGTGTTGACTTCCCTCAAAGAGTAGCCGAGCACAAGCGCTCCCTGCACGTACTCGTCATTTGTCGCTAGCGTAACAAAGGCCTCTGTCATGGCTGAAAAACGTGAAATTACCATAATAAACGGATCGAGTAAAAAAATTCAAAAGGAAAAAAGAACATCAAAATTCGAAATTTTCTGAAAACTGCGCTTTCGTAGGCGGGAGTGAGATCCCGCGCAGAGATAAGGATTGATAAGGGCACGCGCCGGGGCGCATTAATGGCAATCGAGCAGATGTTTGCATCTGTCGTCAGTTGGCTTTTGTTTGTCGATTTTTCTGGATTTTGGAACTAGCTTCGATTTGCAATAATTATCCAACGATGATTTAGTAAAAACTTGGTTAAATCTAGTAAAAAATAATTATCTTTTTAGCTGCGGTCGAGTCAGAGCGCTTTAGTAATTTATGCGAGCAGTGTCAATATGCAAATTACGTTAGAGCGCTTGATAGAATTCCTCGGAAATATCGGAACTTCAAACCGAAAAATTGTATAATTACAAAAAAATATAAATACCTGATTTTATATTTTTTTGATCTATTTGATTGTGGGAAATTTTCAAAAGCCGTGGTGCAAATTTTTAGATCATATTGTTTGTTCAATTATAAAACATTGATTTTTAACTTATAAACGGGTGAATTAAATCCAAGCCATAGTCTTCGTTCATATGCAAATTAGGCAAGTTTTATTTTAGCCGAAAACCCGGAAGATGAATCCTCGCCTTCTCGTGATAGCAAATATCATTTTCCGCCCAAAATCGTGTAGAAATCAATCCTGGGCCTACGAAATGTTTCATCATTTGCGATCAACAACATGGGCCCCCAGCGGGGAGGAGCCGAAAACCCCCGAAAAAGCCGAAAAAACGGTTGAGGGGCCGTGTCTGACTGTTTACTGGGCAGCTGTCTGGACTGAACTGGGATGGGCTGGAGCCAGTGAACATAGCCAAGGGCCCACACCGACACTTTACAAAGCGCGATCCGTCGGCCATCCCCCAAAATTGCTTGATGCCCCCGGTGGGCCAAGCCGGGTTATTCGTGGAAGGTTCGGGTGCCCACCCGGGTCGTGCAAAAAAACTGGACGTTGGATGATGAAACGGAGGTGTTTCTGCGAGAAAACTGGGACCTAGGCTATTTTAAAGGGGGCTGTGAAGGGCGAAATCCATAACTTTAAATTTATGATGGTAACGGATCAAGTAAAAGCTGTATACCCGAGACAGTGGTGCAAAAGCAGGCCATTCGATCATGAACGCAAGGTGCTTCACGGAGGAACTTGGAGCGGAAATTTAAAATATTTAAAGTACTGGTAAAGGTCAAATCCACTGGTAGAATTCATGCTCAAAATGTTAAGAACCCCGTAAAGGAAAAATCCTACTTTTCGTGATGAGAAGGAGGTTTTTCCGACCGGAAACTAAAATTTAGGGTCATTTTCAAGAGCTTGTCAATGTTAAATCAATGAATTATACTCATCAGCCATCATAAGATTTATGATAATGAGGTTGCAAAATTATAAGCTAGAGAGAGGGTTGTGATTTAAGGGTATGATAGATGAGATTATCGTAAAATCGGCAGTGTTTTTTTAAGGTTTTTGATGGTCAAATTTGCTAGAGAAAACTGATATGATTTTCCACACGATTTCTAAGGATACTTATTTATAAAAATAGACCCTATGCTGATTTTTCTCGTGTTGTTGAAAGTTTTTCTCGATTAACATGGACGGTAAAAGAGTTGAATTCACTTATACTTTTAAATCGGGTTAAAAACTGGCCGATTCCGAGGAAAAACACTGTAATACATGCTTGAAATATGCAACTAACATTATATTTATGTATACTACGAAGAAAAATTTTTATATGACGTTGGCTTTAGCAATTCTGCTAGTAGCGAAAAACTATAAAAAGGGAATGTTGCATGCCTGGGCATTGTGACTACCCGCGTGCCCTCCGCAAGTTTACTATCCCCCTTATCAACAAACAAAAAGGAAGAAAAAGAAGAGCAGGAGGAGACACGTGGGAATGGGAATGATTTGGTGGGATAGAAATAGCCAGAAATCGCGAGAGAGAGGGACAGAGAGAGAGAGAGAGAGAGAGAGAGAGAGACGCAAAGTAATAAAAAGTATACCTATCGCCAGACAGACAAAGCGACATGAAAACTACTCTAAATATGCCTAGGTTGTGTGGCGGAATGGGTACCCCCCGTCGCATTGATCCAAAAGCGCATTTCTTCTTCCCGCGCCTCCGGCCACACAACATAGAGGGCCCCCGGAAAATGTCGGGCCGCCCGGCTTGAGGGCGGTTGTTTACTACGTGCTTCCTCAAAAAAAACGATGGGAAAGGCTGAGTTCCGATGTGTACTTTGATGCCAGCTGGTATTATAATTAAGTCAACTCTTCCTCAACCAATACTGAAAGCCGAGAGCTGATTTTGAAAGCAAAATTAGAATTTGCGAGCTTTTTGCGTAGCAGTTCCTTGTAACAACAACGAAAAATTGGATGAATTAAATGGCATAATTAGTTTTACAAACAAAAACCCACGAAAACGCTTTTTTGGCAAACAGCCGAAATTCGGACGGTTTGACATTAGCCAGCTATGTGATGTTTACGCGTATCAAGTACGTGTCTCATGGCAGGAAAGAAATTTTCGTTGCACTATCAAATCGACACGTCCGCGTCCTACGTCAACAGCAATGATGAGAAAAACAAGCCTATGAAAGTTGGATCTGCAATTAGACATAATATCCAGTATTTTATTAACATTTCGACAACACAATAAATAAAAAAGTTTTAGGCATATTATGTAGGGTCGTCGTATAATTCGAAGAACCACCGGAACCGCCCTCATGCATTACGAATTTATTTTTGTGTTTTCGTAGCACAGCTGCGATTTCGAAAAACGATACTCTGTTTTGGCATGCACCGGAAAGGCTTCAAGAAAATCCGAACAAAACTGGGGATGGCAAGAAAACCTATCTGAAGCAGGTTCTGTAACGATAATGCTGCGCTCAGCTACAACATAGATGAGAACGCAAAATTAATGAAATGATGAGCAGTTAGTTGACTTGTTTCAACGAATCGCAAGAATGAGCCAGTAGACCTCCAGGTCGCCTCTGTTTGCCATCAACTCGATGCCACCGCCGCGCATGACCGCCCACAAAAACATATTTTCTGTTAGTTTAGAGCTTGAGAATATTGATAAATGATCATTATCGACTTTGGTGCCTTAAAATGATTTTTCCTGAAAATATCTTTCCGTCTCCCTCCATCTCTCTCTCTCTCTCCTCTCTCTCTCTCTCTCGTTCTCCCGCTTGTGTGTTTTTATACAGATTCTTATTCTGTGCGATCACTTTCGCTTTCTGCAACAGGATTTATTCTTGCTGAATTTTCCATCGGGGGTGTAGAATTAAGAGGGAGTTTTCTGCAGTGGGAGGTAAAGTGCATAGGGCCAGAAAAACAAGTCGGGGGGAAACCGTTGCGAAAAAAGGATATTTCAGCCAGTATAGTCAGGAGAGGGAGGGGTGTACAGGTACATGTAGTTTGTAGCGGTATTCGGACAGGTATACGGGTAGGTGGATTCGTTGAAATGGCCATTAGTGTGCGAGGGAACATAGGGGTTGGATTCTAAATAGTGTCCCAAAGAATCGTGCGACCAGTGTTTCGGGGGGTTTGTCTACAAAGGGTTCTAGAAGTTTGAAAAATTGGGGGTTTAAGCTTAAGCCCAAGCCGAAGCCGAAGCTCAGCCAAGCCTAAGCCTAAGCCTAAGCCTAAGCCTAAGCTTAAGCCTAAGCCTAAGTCGAAGCCCGAGCCCCCAAAATTTTACGAATCATACATTCACCAAAGTCACACAAAAATTTGCAAAATCTACAGACTAGCCAGAAGCAAAAAAACACAAATTACAAACCATTTTTTCACACATTTTGTTTTGCTAAATAACGACATCGTAGAGAGAGACCGAATACTTTCGTTTTGATGCGAGGAACCGGAATGGGTGCTGAATTCATGGGGCGGGTGCAAAATAGGTTTTAGAACGTCGAAAATCGGATTCGAAAATTGAACAAAGATATAGAGAGAGATGAGATCGAGGAGACGGGTGCAAATTCAATGATTTGCGATCGTCGAAATGCAAGTAGCGGTCGCGGTGCTGTTGCTCATTCCCTCTTGATCTCGGCGCCGCAGATGGTGAGCGTCAGGAAGAGGTTCGAGCGCAGTTGCTGGGCCTAGAAAAGGTATATTGAATAAAATAAAAACAGCTGTCACCCTCTCAGCTCTCGCTTCGACGCTCTTGCCCTTCACTCTCTCTCTCACGCTCTCTCTCTCTCTCCTCTCTCTCTCTCTCTCTCTCTCTCCACCAACCTGAGGATTCTCAGCCCTCTGCTGCTGCAGCAACATCATCGGCGTCTCGCTGCACAAGTCACCCTGGTTGACCAGCTCAGTCATCTGCGTCTCATTCAAAAACTCCTTGAACAGCTCGATCAGCTCGGCGTTCATCCTCTCGACGGCGTAGTGGATGACCGTCTTTCCATTGGTAGCATCAACCAGCATCGGGTCGGCTCCGGCCCTCATCAACTCCCGGATGGTGTCCTTGTTGTCGATGATCTGGCGCTGCTCCTCGTCCATGGCGCCGTGATTGCGGATGGCGCACAGGAGGGCCGAACTGCCCATGCCGTTCAGCTTGTTCACGTCGGTCTCGGGACTGGAGCAGAGGATCTGAAAGATAGAGATTGAGTTTGGGATACTTTAGATGATCATACCTTGACGATGTCGCTCATGCCTCGGGAGGCGGCATAGTGGATGGCGCACTCGCGTTCCGGGCGCAGCGTCTGCGAGTTCGGGTTGGCGCCGGCTTCAAGGAGGTAGGCGACGACCTGGAAATCGTGGGATTAAAGGGAGTGTAATACTAGGAATCGGCGCTTTTGTGTCACTGACCCCTTAAATTGTTCATCTACTAATTTTTAACTACCAACCTCAGCCCGTCGTTTCTCAACAGCCAAGAAAAGCGGCGTCTCGTGGAAGCGGTTCGGGAGATCAAACGGCTTGGCGTCGCGCGAGTAGTTGGTCTTGAGCTGCTGCTCGACGAGGGCGTAGATCTTGGCCAGATCGGTGTGGATGGTGACGATGTGGAGGAGGGTGTCGCGGTCGTTGTCCTGGTGCGACAGGGCTCCCGGGGCGTACTGTAATGGAATAATTGGCTAGTCCCCCTCTCTCTCTATCTCTCTTTCGGTCTCTCTCCACATACCTGCATACACTTGCAGGTCCAAGCCCAAGCCGAGTCCATATCCGAGTCCGAGATCAGAGCACGAAGCTTCTCCTTGGCGGCTCTCTGGCCCTCCTTGCGTGGAGATCCACGATGGTTGTAAGGAGGAGTCAAGGGAGCTGATACTCCTCCACGAGGAGCCCCAGGGCTGTTGTGTGGCGCGCTTCCGGCTGAGAGTGGTGAATCATAAGCTGAGTCCGTGCTATCTGGGCGGTGCTTCAGCTCATCTTCGTCATGCTCCTTCTTCTCGGCGGCGGTGTATCTGCAATTTTAGAGTTTTTGCCTATGACAGCTCGTGCTCACCTGCGCGAGTACTTGAGGATGAAGTCGGACAGAGCATCAGGTAGCTCATTCGAGTCGAGGAGGCGGTTCAGATCTGCCGTGGTCATTGAATGGTCGGTGAATGGGGACTGACGAGGTGGAGATGACGAGTAGCCCATGTCCGATTGTACGGTGTCTGGGGTGGTGGAGCTGCTAAAAAGGCAATTGTTAAGGGGGAGTTCTTGCTCTTAAGTACCTGATGTATCCAAGAGATTCGGGAGAGTCCTGCCAGCTCGATCCACACTCATAACCGCCGCCGTAGGCCGAGTAGGCCGAGTAGTCTTCCACCTGGAAAAGTAGTTTTCGTGCGTCGCGGAGCACAACGTCCTGTAGATTGACATTTTATTAACAAAAAGAGTCTTTAAAGAAGCTAAGCGTATTGTAAGGTGATACTCGCTACGCTATTCTGCGCTAAATTGTGGAAAGCCGCGGAGTGTAGCGTAATCTGCGCGTTTTAAAAGTTGACGGTGTCCAGGGAGCGTACACTTTTCAAACCGCGCTTGCATATTTGGAAATCCCTATTTGCGTAAAAAGTCACAAATTTTCCAAAAAAACGTACCACAGTCTGCGCAGCCGTTCCGTACGGGATACGGTACATGTACGGGTGGTGTCCATAGGCAGCGTGACCGCTGCGCACAGGTCCGCGAGCAAGAAGTTCGCCCTCCTCGCCCTCCTGGGTCTTTTCCTAGAAAAATTAGATTTAAGGAGACGACATCATCAATCTCACCTTCTTCTCCTCATCCTCCTCCTTATCATCAGTCTTCTTCTCATCGTCATCCTCCTTCTTCTTGTCCCCAACCGGCTCCTCGTTCTTTTCTCCTCCTTCTTGACGTCCTTTTGGCCTCCTTCTTCTCCTCCTTGTCCTCGCCCTTGTTCAGCAGATCGGCAAAGAGGCTGCGCCGCCACGCCCGAATTTCGAGGTGGTGTTGGTCTTCTTGGCGAGAGCCGAGGAGCGGATGCTCTGAAATGGGAATATTGAATTTTTCGTACACATTGATATTACTCGAATTTTCAATGGGACGGAAAGCGAAAAAATGTCGAAACCAACTTTTCATGACATTTCCAAGGCTTTCCTGGGCATTTTTTAATTGTATTAGGTTTTGAAATGCACGGATTAACCTATAAAACCTCAAATTCTACCTGGCTATTCCCAGCGACCGTTATTTAGTGCATTACTATATTTGTGGATCGCAGAAGGGCGGCATTTGTAGCATCTAGTATGTGCTCGTGGAAACAAAAAGCTCTCTACACCGGGTTGCCAAATCCACCCCTAACTTTTTGCACTTTCCGGACGACGCCTCTGAACAAAGTACATTCTCCGGCTCTCAAACACCCCCAGAAAAACGACTTTTTAGCGAGAGAGAGAGAAGAGAGAGAGCTACGAAACAACGGACTAATTGAAATATTAATCGGAACGGAGGCTTTCTGCTTTTTGAAGATGCTCAATTATGCCAACATTGCTAAACACACTTTTGAGATTATCGTCATCATTTAATGAAATTTTAGGAAGCATGGTCTAAAAAACTGATTTGAATTCACTTTTCATTTGCTTTTTCAAGCTTTAACCTTGTTTCAAAACCCCTCCGGCCGGCCGGTCAGCGACTTTTCAGCCTGGCGGGCCCCCGGGCTCTATTTGCAAGCCTTTCCTCTCTCTCCGCCGGGCCAGCAAATTTTTCGATTGCAAAACACTCTGGGCCCTCGGGGCGCCCGGGGGGGCCCCCGATCACATGCCTTCACAAATAGAAGGGTGGAGGTGAGGGAACGGGTAGAAAGAGAGAGAGAGAGAGAGAGAGAGAGAGAGAGTGAGAGAGAGAGCGAGAGAAAGTAAGAGAGCAGGTAAAAGCTAAAGAAGAAAAATCATCGCCACCGCTTGGCCCCTTGGTTTTTCGGGTAGCCGCTAAAATTTATGAGGCTGGGTGGTGTAGCTTGGGGAGAAGCCCTGGGTTCCGATAGAGTACAGATTACGGACAGATCTTAGTGTAAAAACAATGTATTTTTAAGCCATTTAGCAATGAAAAAGCTCAAATTAGATTTTTTAAAAGCTCGAGACACCCGCTCTCATTTTTGTCCTCCAGCGTTTCGAGAAACTCTAGTTTCCGAAAGTATGACATTGATATGACCTCTTCCTACCCCGGATTACGGTAGCAGTAGGTTTTAATTTCCTAGGGTCACCACCACCCACTACACAGGATTATCTATATCAAGTTCTGTGGAGTGGCTTGGAAAAACTAGGGGATTAGATGGCTAGTATAGTTTTCAGGAGGGGGCGTCGGATTTATGTGGGTTAGTAACGGATTTTTTCGATAAAGGGCACGAAAAAAAGTTAAAATTTCATGCCGGAAATAAAAAAAACTTCAAAATAGGCCTGAACCTTCCTATAAAATTGCGAGGTTTTAGAAGGTTACATAACGAGTTCTTAAGTTGAGTTTTTGCTTTTGTCTGGATTTTAGCTCCTCACAATCACTAATCAACACCAAAAGATTCTTTTTCCAATTTCGAGTTACCCAAAGGATCTCTGCTGGGCTACCTAATATACAAAAATCATTCTCCTCCACCCCCGAAAACCCGCCGTTGGTCCCGTTTTCCAGAACCGCCCTGTGCTTTCTGTAGAGGTGCCGTGTGACACACAGCCCTGGGTGGCTCTCTCTCTCTCCCTCTCCCTCTCTCTCCCTATATTTGTCCGCAACCGCGTCCGCGACGCTCGCGGTCGCAGCGCCGCCGCACGAAAAGACCTGCGGCCGGTGGGATGGATTGGTGGGGGTGTTGTGTGTCGAGCGCGCGCGCCCGTTTCGGAGCGGACTGTACGCTCCGCTCCCCCAGGTCCAGCCCGCTAAAAATAGCTCCCCTTCCCCTGAGCAAATCTCACACACACATCGCCTGGGGCTTGGAGGCTCCGTTTTGGGAGTGGGAGGCAAATATGGGTGTTTTGGGGGAATCGGTCTGGATTCTGGGGAAACTTGTATTTTAGAGCGGACTATTGAGATAGGCGACCAGATTTTGTGGTTTAAAGGCCTAAAACCTTAAAAAAGTTCTATGAAGGTTAAGGTATCTTTAAAAAGCCATGAAGGCAGCGTTTGTGTTTTGTGACTTTTCAAGGAGCTTGGAAGACGAAATCAAGATCAGGTGTTGAATTTTGTGTGGGCATGAGCAGAATATTTCATATTTTAGAGGCACCCTAAAGCAATATCCACAAACCTGGAGCGTGACGTAGTCGGCCGGGGAAATGTTGTTGATCTCCTTGCGTTGCTGCTTCTTCTTCTCCTGGTCTTTGGCATCTGAAATGGGCAGCATAGCATTTTCCAAGATGTAGTCCGTATTCTTCCGGTCGTCAACCTACCATTGACAGAAAGCTGCTCGAGCTGAGCGGTCAGGTCGTCATCGTTGGCGGCCCTGGGGAGGGCGCATGGTACGGCACGGGCCACAAGGCACCCACCGTCCGGGTCTGCCATCACCTGGAAAATGGAGATGATCATGGTTTTCAAGAGATTTCAGAACATTAAGAAAAACATTGAAGCAAGAATATAAGCAAGAGAGACAGAGAGATATAACGAGAGATCGCGAGGTGGAAAACAAACTATATAGCAACAATATGACACCTAGCAGGAAACAAAAAATGGAAAACACAAAGTTCAAAAGTTCAAAACCCGGCCCAAAAGTTTCACCATAGTCCAAAATATGCAGTTTCATCTGGGTCTCACTACTCTACCTCCCCTACCAATTTGCTCCCGACACGCCAATTCCCCCGGGAATAGTGATTACCTCTTGACTCCCAACCCCAAATCCAATCTCGGCATAAGCCTCCGCCGACCATGGAAATTGACTCTCTGCCCCCAAATTGCCGCACGAAGATCGGGTGGCATTTCTGGATGGCAACACGGAAAAACAGTGGCGTGTTTTCCTCATACTTTGCAGGGGAGGGGTCAGCGGCAGATTATTAAAAGATGGAAAATATTTATGAGAGGAAGAGCGGGAGGAGGTGAGAGGCGAAGAGAGAAATTTTTAATGAAGTGCAGAGCCCGGAACGCGGGAGCAATTTGTAAACACAAGCTCCGAAACCGTAATTAGAGCCCCAGCGGCCTGCAGGGGAGCGGCCAGATTCGTGGAACGCTTTTCAGAAAATTAGAGTAAGAGATGTTCAAAGTCCGCGAGAGAGAGTACGTGCACCTTTGCGGGTTTACTGTAACTAGTTGTAAAAACACAGAAAACGATCGTATTTTGTAGATGAAAAGAAGTCGGAGAAAACCTAGCTTCCTGTTTACAAAATTCCGGCACAAATCAGAGATCGAGCGGCGTATTTTTGACCTTTCCTGTTTTGTCGGAGGACAGGTCGATGAAAATTTTAAAGGAATTCAGATAGGACAGATTAGGCTAAGAATTCAAAGCTATACCAGAAGAAAGAAATGAAGAAAATCGGCATAAAAAAAACCACAGTATTAATGAGCATAAAGCTGTGAAAGTCAAGTTTAACAGAACCCTAGAAATTTTAGGTGCCTTATGCAAGACTGTAAATGCAAAGCTTAAACTAACTTCAAGGTTCAGATCAAGATATTCTCTGATACAACAGGTACATATTTTTGAAGGACGTCAGTACCAAACCTCGAAAGTGTCTCAAGCTACGTGGAACTTCTATGAACGAAGTTGAAGGCGTCACAATATCTTCATAACGACACGCTTTGAGACACCACGTACACTTTCTAAGGAACTACAGGCACCAAAACTTGCCAGAGCGAACCCGTGTGATACCGGACCTTCTCAACTACAATGACAATAAGATACAATCTGGCCCACATCGTACATTTTCTAAGGAATTTTAAGTACCACAATGGGCAAAATCGCGTCCGAAACCTCCGCGCAGCTACGCGGAACTACTCTGAACATTTCGCCCCGAATCGCACCTTTTATCCCACCGGGAATGTGAATCAGTGTTCGGCGAAATCGGCGAACGGTTTGCAAAAATAGATCTTAGAAAGGTTTCAAGGTACGTGCCACTCCTAACTAAGAAGCCATCTGACCCCAGCCCCCGGCTTCCCCAGCTAAATATGGACCCTGAATCTGCGTGGGCTATTTCGCAAATACGCCAAATAACCAACCGGCAAATGCCCTTTTCAAAAGCGGAACCAAACGGTCATCCGCGAGCTCGACAATTCGCCGGGGGTAAAAATTAAAAATATTGGGGCGGCAAGTGCGTCGTCGCCGCGGCGGGGGTAGTTTTGGGCGAGTGAACATCGTCACAAGGGATCCCCGGGAGGGCGAGAGAGTGGACAGGGTAGAGAGACTAGGGGCAAAGAAAAGGAGAGGCTGGGGAAAATTGAGACCTCGACTGGCATGGCCCAGCGAGAAAACAGCTGAGGACGGGGATGGGGTGTAGAGAAATTCGAGGGATTGGACGAGAGATTATGGGGGCGAGACTTATCAGGGAGGCGGAGGGGGATTGAAATGGATCGTTTGGATGAATCGTAGCGGAGAAATAGTGGTATGATATTAAATACGTTCTGGATCAAAAAAGATGTCAATTCGTGTGGATTTAGGGTGTAAAAAAATGTGGTTCCTGATTCCTTGAAACAGTGAAAAAAGAGGGGGAAAAAGAGCGAAGAATCCGAGAGAGTGCGAGAGAGGAAGATAGAGGGCGAGAGAGAGAGGAGAGAGAGGAAGATAGTAAGCGAGAGAGAGGAAGATAGAGAGAGAGAGAGTGAGAGAGAGAGAAAGAGAGAGAGAGAGAGAGAGAGAGAGAGAGCGAGAGAAAAGAGAAAACTTGATGGCGCTACTAATCGAGGAATTCAAATTCCACAGGCTTGCCGGCTTGATTTAAAGGTGGTCGCATACACCCGGCCAAATTCAACGAAAATGCCAAATAAAATAAATAAATTCGAACCAAGAAATCATACAGTGCATTATAACACTTTTGAAAATCAGACTTCGAGTACGAAAGTACGAATTATATGCATACAAAAACGAACGGGGAAAATAAATCGAAACCAGGAACGAAAATATGGACCTTAACTTGTTCACCGCTCGCGTTAATGCGTTGCCAGAAAGTACACTTTTTGCTAACTACTGACGATCGAAACCAGCTACTTTAAAATTTCTGAAAATGCCAAGAAAGCATCAGAACGCAACAAGGAACTACCACAAAACAAACTCCTCGTTCACACGGGATCAGTGAACTATCGACCCCACAAATTACCATAAAAAAGGCCCAGTCCGGGCACATGGGGGCATGGGTGTTTGGGAGTGTGCGTGTTTTGAGGGGCGTCAAAACCAGAGTCGAATTCCGAAAGCAAAAGAAGGAGAAAAAGAAAGATTGGGCTCCAACAAGAAAAAGAGTGGCGAAAAGGACAACCGCCCCGGCCGATCTGGGGGCCGGTGGGAGGGAGAGAGGATTGAAATGGTGGTGAGGCGAGAGAAACGGGGCAGGTGAGAGAGAGAGCCGTTTAGAAAACGGGGTGGGGGGTGTCGTGGAATCGGGAGAAGGTGGAGAACCTGGAGGAGACAGAGAAAATGGCTTGAAAAAGGCAGTGAAAAATTTGAGAGACGCAGAGAGAAAGTGAGAGAGAGAGAGCGACTGAGACTCTTAGCAGGAAAGGGAGTAGATGAAAAACTAGGCGACAGAGCGAGCGAGACCTAGAGAATCCAAAGACAAAACAGGCGAGAGAGCACCGTTTAGAATCGGATACCTAAAGAATCCGCAAGGCAAGAATTCAAGAGAACGGAAAGAAAAAGAGATACCTTCCATCCCGATAAGAGGAGCGAGACGCAGACAACATTCTCCTGAAAAAGAACCGAGCCCCGGGCAGAGAAAACAAGAATTAGAGCGCCGGGGGAAAAAGAGCGGGGGACGGCGCGGGCGCCCGCCCGGCCGTCGCCGCCGTGGCTAGTTCCTGGTCGATTTGTCCGGGGCGAGAGTGCACGGGAACAGGGGAGAACCCAGAAATTCAGAGGGCTTCTCTCCTGTTGATGGCTAAAAAATGCCCCAGGCCCTCTCGCCGCTCCCGGGGCGGCGCTCCACAAGTATTTTCTACGGGGGAGGGGGGGGCTTCTTTGCCTGGGTGAGGTGATGGGGGTTGCCCTGGGGCTACTAACACCGGGGGGTGTGGAATGGAAATTGGAAAGTGGGTACTAATGAGCAGAGAGCTAGAAGAGAGAGAGAGAGAGAGAGAAAGAGAGAGAGAGAGAGAAGCAGGAACTTGCTCGTGCTCATCAGGCCGAAGTCTTTTGACTATTTACGATGGCCGACTCAACGAGCAGCTAGCGTAGCGAGAAGAAGAGAGAGAGAGAGATAGAGCGAGAAAAAGAGTAAAAGATAGGGCGAAAATAACCCTGAAACCGCAAGAACGCCTTCACCGCGTCCTGTGACTATCTGTAACCACAGAAAAACACAGCAAACCCACCGAATTTCTCACGGATTTTTGCGGAAGAGCCAGTGTGGGGTGATAAGCCCGGCCTTTTCAGAGACTGCCAGAAACAGTTCCGAGTTGTGGCACGGAAAATCCGAAAAGAGACGTTGCGGAACCCTCACGAAGAAACGGAAACTGGTTTAGCAAAAAAACCCCGGTTTATTAACTAGGTAACCGGCAGTAGGTAACAAAGCCTGGGGCTAAGCCTAAGCCTAAGCTTGACCTGAGCCTAAGCCTAAGCCTAAACACAGGCTTAAGCCTAAGCCTGGGCCGAGCGTCAGCATAACCCAAGCCCAAGTCTAAGTCCATGATCTCGAAGCCGGTCCAAGAATCGATATCCCAAGAATTAGATCCCCGTGGGATCCGAAAATCAGGACAGCAAAATCTCACTTCCCGCCCCGTTCCCACAGCACGTATTCACCGGGGGCCGGGTGGCGGTGTGGTGTGCAAGATTCAGTACGGATGGCTCCACGAATAGCCAATCCGATTCTCCGGCCCAGCAGCAGCCAGCCGTTCAGGAAGTAGAACGCACGGCTGGGATGAGGCTCAAGCTCGGAGATCGGGGGACAAAGCTAGGTGGCCGGGAGATCGGCTAGATCGGATCAGCCAAGGACACGCACAAACCGCTGGGATGGGAAGTTTGGATTTTGGTGGACATTGGAAAGAGGAGCAATGTGGGAATCTCAGCGCACCCAGGCCTAAACCTAAGCTAAGCCTAAGCTAAGCCTAAAAACCTAAGCTAAGAAACCATAAGCGGAAGCCTAAGCCTGAGCCGAAGCCTAAACCTAACCTAACCTAGGCCTAAGCCTAAGCCATAAGCTCAGTTTCACTGACTTTCGTACAAAATTCCCAAGCGGGCCTAACGTGTAATTTTAAACCCAGACAACCCTGAATTTCAAGGTACAAAAAATTCTAAAAACTAGCCAAACCCAAAAATTAAACTTCGTGCCCCGAAACTGAAAAACAGCCTCCACACCCAAATTCCGCACCAAGCCTATCTCTAGGTTGTGTTTTGGAAACTGTGCGGGGAAGTACGACGAAATTGCCTGCCGCGAAAAGTGATTAGAACACGGCCCGGTACTGCCAATTTCCAAGGCTTATCGCGGAAAAGTGTAAAACAAGAGAAAAACTGAGATCAGCAACGGATTGGTTTCGGAAAAGGAGAAATCAAAAGGGGATAGAGAGACAGCGAGAGAGAGAGAGAGAGTGAGAGAGAAAGAGAGAGAGAGATAGAGAGAGCGAGAGAGAGCGAGAGAGAGAAACTGCAAAATTTTGGTAAATCTATATGTCGATTAGGGCATCAATACGATTGACATGAACGGTCCAACGACACGATCGACAAGTCTGGCCGCTTGGCCTCGAGTGTTCTGGTTGTGCAGACCCCAGATTGGACTATGGGCTGTCAGCTGGCTTCAAAAGTCTTTGTCGCAAAAGTCGCGCGCATTCGAGCCTTTGGGTATCGGTCTTTTATTACAGAAATCGTTGATCTTGATCCTCGTGCTCAAATATCTAAGCCGAGGAATTAGCTACGTGAAGTGTGCTTACAACCACATTTACGCCCCTTTGGTACGAATCCTTCCCCTTCACCCTGAACACTGCTACAAGAAAAAGACCCATCCAAAATTGTTTTCGCGTCGGGCAAAAAAGTGCGATCACGTAGGCAACGGACAGCGAGGTCGCAACCCGGAAGCACTAGCGACAGAAATCAAAGAATGAAACGAGAAATTCCCCAAGGGCAAATTAGAGGACAGAGAGCAGAAGAGAAAAAGTCCGAAAACTAGATGCTGATCTTCAACGTTTCAAAAAGTGAGGTAAAATCAAGGAGAAAAGCACAAATGCACGATTTTTAGAGCCAGCTTCGTGAAGGAAGTAGAATTCAGTAAGCTTTAGAGGTTATTTCTGTCATTGAAAACTCAAATACTGCTAAAAATCAATTTTCAAAATGGACTCCCAAGTCTCGTTGGTGTGTTGCCATTTCATAAGCCTGAGATCCCTACGGGGGTGTGGGTTCAGAACGGAGGGCCCTCGGCGGCTGGACTTACACGGTGACGTCTACACGTCTCTCACTCTCGCTCCCTCTCTCACTCTCTCGCTCACTCTCTCGCCTGTTGCCACGGCCCTTTTTCTCAATGCCCTCGAGCGTTTTCCAAGAAGCCCGACATTCAGAAGAGGGGCGGGCCCCCGCCCCACTTCTACCTCCCGGCCCCTGGCACCCCGAGACGAGGAACTGCTTACATAAATCGGGTTACGGTAGCTTGTGAGTGTGACTCAAGAGTGGGAATCGCGGAAATTGGATAGCTCGTGATAGGGCTTATTAGTGCACTAGAGGAAGCATTGATTCGCGTACAATCGAAAAGAGGAAAACCCGGAACCAGGGATAGCCAGATTAGAGCGGAATCTCAGCGCCTGCCCCAGCTAAAAGTCCAATAAAGTTCATATAAAACGTTTCATGTAACGAATTCAATATCTGTAGAACATTTCGGGGTGCAAAAGCCGGGCTATTCAATACACGCTGCACTGCTCTATGATGAGTTTCGGCGTGGCGAGACCCGGAACTTCGGACCTTTGTACCAATTTTAGTAATTTAGCTCGATATGAAGCCTCTAAGTTTGTCAAGCCTGACGTACAGTCTTAGGCGACTTTCAAGCTCAAAATCTTGCTTGTCTTTGAAGCTCTAAGACTTCAAAACACGACAATTTTTAGGTCCAAGATATCTGTTAAACCGATTGTGTTATTTCCGGTCAAAACTCAAAACAATTTTTGAAGATTTAAGCAAAGTGGGGCTCCGGTTGGGCTTTTCCAACATCATAATTCTGACGTGAAGCGTGGTATTTGGGAAAAGGGCGCCTGGAGCGGGTGAGTAGAGATGGTGATGAGAGGGGATGAAGCCCCCAAAAAGGGGCGATATTGAGATGGGTGTAATCAGGATATTCGTGGAACAAAATTGATAACGTCAAGCGGGGTAAGGAGAGAGAACGAGCGAGAGAGCGGAAAAAAGAGAAGAGATAGGAAGCGAGAGAGATATATAACAAGACAAAAATCGTGCAGGTGAGGTCCAGTTTAACAAGTTAAAACTGCCTTCAATCCAAAAGGAGGAACTACAACTTCAAATAGCACAACGACGACTACGAATCTCCGGAAGCGCGACCCCAGAAAAACAGGCTATTTCCAGACACCTGCTCGACTTGGGAAATACAGAAGAGGCAGGCGGTACGGTACGAAAAACGGGAGAACAAACAGAATGTGGCCCCTAGGTGGGTCCCAGGCCGGGATCCTTCCGGAAGTGAGGCCCCCGGAGGGGTCTCGACCCCACTCTGCCCTGTTTTGGGACAAAGAGACCCGGTGTTTGGCCCGGGGCCTACGGGGGTTACGGTCCGATTACGAAATGTTGTGTGGGATGGTACGAAACTAGCTGGGATGGGAATTGAGAAAGCGGCTTCGATTTGGCTAATTGCGGTTAGGTATCGGCTTCAAGCAGATGGCGAGCTAGCGGAGATCCTTTGAAAACTAGCCTTGTTCTGAGAAGCTACAAAACGTCAACCGGAAAGTTGTGTACTGAAACGTAATAGATTCTGATTAGGGATTGGCTTCCGGTAGGAGGCATGCTTGTCGGACATTTGAGATCGCCCAATGTTGAGAGTAAAAGATCCTGAGGATTCCGTGACACGTCTAGCTAGGTATCTGAAATGCAAAATGTATCAGTCTTTCTAGCAATAATTTTCGATGAATCGCAAAAAACTCGAATCAGCTAGATGATGTTTCGGTCTGGAGTCACGACACGCGCGTCCGGTCACGCGACCCGATGCGGAAAGAGAGAGAGAGAGAGAGAGAGAGAGAGAGAGAGCAACTGGACTATAGAAAGCTGGCTCCATAGGTGACGAAATTGTGTATACATCGCTGTGGCCCTCCGCTCATACAATAGCTTTGTCACGACGATCCTCCGACCCGGACACATCAGCCCGGAAAGCTAACAGATGGGTTGCGAAAATAAGGATTGGGATTAGGCAATCAAAACATGTTTTTTAGGTTCCGAAAAAATCCGCTTACCGTAATCTGTTTTTCTTGTATCTTTTCGAGCATTAGTTTCTGATCCAAAATAGAAAAAACTTCAAAAACCGGAAGTTGAACAGCCGTGATCAAAACTCAGAAAAGATTCTGATTCGATAACACGGAAGCCGTACTTTTGACTCCCAGACCGGCATTTTTTCGTTTGTCTTCCAAACCACGACGTCGAAACTTCCGTATCGAACGTGCGAGAATGAAATCCTGGGGTTCCTCTCTCTCTCTCTCTCTCTCTCTCTCTCTCTCGCTCTCTTCCTCTGGAATTAGGACAAGGGCCCGGCCGCAAATTGGATCCTCGCCAAGTTCAGATACTTTTTCCCTCCCGGGCAGAGCGGAGTTTGAGATTGGCGGCGCCGGGGGGATGGGATTGGAAAATAAAAATAGCTGCTTTCGAGGAAGTCTGGTGAAGTTGAATTGCTGTGGAACAACTTGGAGTACGTGCATTTTTGGGCTATCGATAAACATGAAATGGATAAGATAGATATGGAAAAGATAAAACAAAACAAACTTGGAAAATGGCAATTCAGGCGTCAAAAAGCAGAAAATGTCGTAAAACCACGAATTTAAGAATCTTTCTCTCTAAAAGAACCTAAAAAAAATGACGATATTACAATTACAACACAATAAAAAAATTGTGCTAATTAATTTTTGGTTTCCGGTTATTACCCTGAACCCTGGTTTTCCTACGATTTGTTATTTAAGATTACAAAAGCGAAATTATTAGCACCAAAAACATACAAAAACAGACTAATTATAATACTCGATACCCTACCCTAAAAGCCTCGTGAGTAAAAAGACGTGTCGGCACAAAACAGTCTCCCCACCGCGTACAAGACAGGCCCTTCGCTAGCTGGTATTGGGCTCGGCCTCTCTCTCTCTATCTCTCTCTCTCTCTCTTCTCTCTCTCTCTCTCTCTCTACAAAAGACTCCCGTTCGGCTCCTGTGCACACTCCACCATTTTGCCGGGTCCTGACCGGGCACCCGGACTGTTGGGGGTGGGGGTGGTGTGACGGTGGCCGAGGCTTCGTCCCCCACCCGTTCACCAAATATTTGCCACCCACCAACCCCACACAGCGCCAACCCCTACGGCCACCCACCATCCAGCCATCAACGCCCGAAGAGCCAGCCGATTTTCGCGCATTTTGGACTGTGGTGTCAAAAAAAACGAGAGAGAGAGAGAGAGAGAGAGAGAGAGAGAGAGAGAGGGAGAGAGGGAGGGAGGGAAAGGAGAGAGATGAAGGTGGAGGCAGCAATAAACCGAAGGTTTAACGATTGCCATCCCGGAGGTAAATTCATGAAATTATAAAACAAAAGCATGTAAAACGCAACCACAAGAAGTTTTTTGAATGTTTTGCAATTGGCATAAACCGATCTGGAGCAGAAACTCCTAAATCAACTGGTTTGTATCAAGAAGTGATAGGGAAAAATTCGTCCAATCCAGTGAGTTACAGCATTCGAAGTTAGCATCCCATATTGCAATATCGATTGGCATCTCAAAATTTGCAAGTACGTCCGCGGAAAAAATGAAAAATGCAACAAACACTTCTAACTACTCGCGGGCCATGCTCCGGTCGGCCCTTTTCCTGCTGCTCCTCGGCGCCACCGCCCTGGCCGCACCCATCAATGGTAATTTCAGAACTGGCTTTTAATCGTATATGCTAATTTTCTAGCCACTGTTCCAACGATCGCCAATCAGACGGTTGCCAACAGCACGTTCGGCAATCAGACGTCCGGAAACCATACGCCCCGGACCCAGAACGCGGACCAGCAACGGCCGCCCACGACGCCCATGGGATACTACGATCAGGCTGTCCACCCGGAGTTGGTTTTTGAGTTCAGCTGAGCAAGTGAAGCTTGAGGATGAAGCCACAAAGCCTAAGCTTCAGTGTAGACCTTAGCCTCAGCATAAACCTAAACCTAAGCCTGAGACTAAGCCCGTTCCAGCAATCGCTTCACCGTCCTGATGAGCGCCGCCGCGCTCCTCGTCGGCCTCATCGCGCTCGGCATCGGCTGCGCGCTGGTGTGCCGCGCGGGAGCGGCGAAAGAAGTTGGTGCCCCGGTCAGGAAGCTGAAGAGCAAGAAGAAGCGCAAGAGGAGCAAGAGCGACAAGAGCAGCAAGAAAAGCAGCAAAAAGAGCAGCAAGAAAAGTAGTAAGAGAAGCAGCAAGAAGGGCAGCGATAAGCCGGGGAAGAAGAGCAGCAAGAGGAAGGGGAAGGATAAGGTATGAAAGTCTAAGCCTAAGCCTAAGCCTAAGCCTAAGCCTAAGCCTAAGCTTAAGCCTAAGCCTGAACCTAAGCCTAAGCCTAAGCCTTAGACCAGGACGGCTCAACGATCCTTTTTCAGCCAAAGGCCAAGACAGACGAGCAGGAGATGACCGAGGGCGAGGAGTCGAACGCCCCCTAGGAGCATCAACCATTCGTCTACTGCCACTCGACTCGTCTCGTCTAAAGCCCAACCAAATCCGCTACCTCAAATATGTACCGTTGTCGTCTCTAGCGAATAAATGGCTTTGGCAGCGGGTTGAAGTCGTTTAAAACGCGTGAATTTGTTGCTTGTAATAAATTGATACTTTCAAAACAGTGTATATTTTCTACACGAAGTTCGCAGTGCGTGCGCCCTGCATGCCCTCTGCACGCGCCCCCACTCGCCCCTCACCTGGGCGCCTCTGTCCCCACAAGTGCGCGCCTTTCCCTACAGCAATACCTCTGGTTCGTGTGCATTTGACCGAGAAAATCTTTCGCCTTTTACTAAAGATTTCCGTGCACACGAACAATTATGAGTATACTATAATTTTTGGAGCCCCCTCGAGAGAGCGGGGCAAAAATCAGGGAAAGAGGATCCTGGTAAGAAACACCGACGTTTACGCATTCCGGCTATACATTTTTGAACGCGAGCTCACTCAGTTTGAGGATGCATTTCTATTGGAAGTGGATCATAGGGATTCCCTGTAGCTCAAGGGTGGGCAAGGTTTCGCAGCGGCCGAATCCCGGCAGTCCTCTTGGAGGGAAAAGGCAATTTTTGGCGGGGCGGCTACGCCGCCATACTAGGGACGCGATTAGGTGGTGTAATTGGGGCGATTTCTAAAGACCGTGGGAAAAGGCTTTGATATTCGGGGTTCATAAAGGGAAATGTTGATAATTCAGTTATTCAAAAATACATCTTTACAGACTAGCAATGGCATACCCGTCTTGCCAGCAGACAGGCGGGGCACAACCCTGCATCGAGGTGCCGGTTACAACAAGCCCAAGCCCGACAAGTCACCTAAACTGTCTGTAGGAAAATTAATTTTGATTGCTACGGTTTTTAGGGATAACGTCAATGGTGTGGTTCTGCTCGTATTGGTACTGATCCTCGTCGCCGCCGTCACGTTGATATTGCTAGTGGGGTAAGAAAATTCTGGGTTAAGGCTTAAACGGTTAATTTTCAGACTGTTGCTATTCAAGAAGCCCATCGAGCATGTGATCATGAAGCGGTTGGGCGCCGAGGCGAAAAAGAACGAAGGCGAGAATTTGCATGAGCAGCTAACTGATTCTATACTTTAGATGGCAAAATGGTGTTGGAGGAAGACGACGCCACATTCTACTCGACGCCGAGCTCCATGGCTTAGACGCACACAACATCAGCTTCTCAATGACGACAGGCCCGCGACTGATCTTTTTAGTTCTCATGTATCCGATGTCCTCCTTGTAGTCTCTATAGCTGACTTCAGGCGTTTACAGCTACAGTGTAGCTGTAAGCGCGTGAAGTGTATTATTCCTCAAGGGCGAGAGTTTCCAAAGGCTCCTTCATGCGGAAGGCATCAGGAGACAACAACGTAAAAGTATTTTTTAGCGTTTAATCTTCTAAAATAATTGACCCTGAGTTGTTTATTTTCAGAGCAGGAAGCAAACCGGAGTTTCGGTTTCATGAAGAAGCTTTAGGGTAGCATTAACCGCGATCCCCGCACGTCTTGATCCAATTTTGGAGCGCCTTTCTCCAAAACCGAACGGTCCGAGTTGTAGAATCCTCTTCCCAGTCCAGTTTGCCGTTCGGTACTTTACGCTTTCCTTTTAATGACACTTTTGCTTCGGAAATCATAGCTTAGTCCGCTAAAAAATTAACCCATTTTGGGCAGAATTTTCCGCTGATTCAAACCCTGTGTTTAGTTCTTGCCGAATCGTTTTTCTTGAACAGTTATGAGTCGTTCCAGTTCCAGTTCGGAAGAGTCAAGCCTTCCAAACAGTAGTTTGGGATGTGGTGTGTCTTTTTCTAGTAGAATAATACTTTCTCTGTAATTTTCAAAGTTTGTATTATCTAACTTCGGGCCCGAAGTGCATTATGATGTTCTTAACGTTTAATGCCACCAAAAAAAACAACATAAAAACCCTTTACTAGCAGGATGTACATCGGCTATGGGGTGGCGGTAGAGGACATAATTGGAAAACGGAACACAACACATGGCCCAATAAAAACGAGGCATAAACTTGGCATTCGTGATGGCTTTGCCTTGATGAAGCGACTTTTGAGAAGGCATGACGTCTAGTACTTGCACAGCTGCTGCTGGTGGTTGTGTCCGGTGATGTGTTCTGCACCTGGAAGTTCTCGTTTTATTGAGGGTTTTTTGAGGAATTGGTAACCTGAGAATTTTTTCCTTGTTTTCCCCAATAGCCCACGCGGCTTATTGGAATCAAATTTGGTGGCTGGGTAGGCAAAAATAGCGGTTTTTAGGAAGTGACACCAACGCGAGCTAATGGGATTTTTTGGGGATTGGTTCTTGAGGTACGGAGCGTGGCAGCTTGTGGAAGTGGGCTAAAAGATCGCGGAACACTGGTCATTAATAGCATTAAAAAGGTGATTTTCAGGTTCCTGTATCCTTTCCAGCTACCGTATACCAAAATTTGAACTATTTGAACTATTTGAACGGTGCTACAAATTACTACAATTGACTTTAGCATTTTTAACAGATTTTTTCTTTAATGAACTTTCTAAACCTCAAAAACATATATGATACCTATGGTAGGTCGACCTAATTACAACCTACACCCAGCGACAATTTTTAAGGTTTTTGAGGCCGCCTTAAGCCCAACTCCCCAGGCGCGACATTTTTACTTTGCTTTCCTTCGATTTCCCCAGCTAATTACCCTAAAAAATCGTGTCCTGAGTATTGGCGCGTACTTGGAAGTGGCGATTCGTCACCTGTGGGGGGGGGCGGTGTAAATTAACGAGGCCACCCCCTTTCCTGAGACGGCACAAATCTTCCACAAATTGAATATTTACGCAAATCAGAGTCGGGGTCTCCCCCACTACCTCTGAATGTGGGTGTCGATTAGCCGATGTATTTATTAGGCGGCGGGAAAAGCCCAGGGGAGGTGGGTTGTACGAAAATGCGTGGTGGGGATTAGCGGAGTTTGACTTTTGGACTTTGGGGTCCTGGTATGCGAGAGTGGGATTTTAAAGGGCCCGTTCACATCGAGTTTTGTGTCAATCGTTCTTTTGCATTATCGGGGGGAGGGGCGAAAACTCCTAACAAGTTTACACCTGAAGTTGAAGAAGCAGACAGCAGACAATTCGGATTTCGTTGTGAGGTTGGGTTACCGTACTAGGCATAGCTGAGTCATAAGGAAACCCCTCAATAATGCAAAAGATCCGAACAAGCGTTTCAGTGTTTTGGTTACAAAAGTGAAGATAGCGGAAGTCGAACTTTCCGGCTGTTGAAAAACAATTTAAAATAACAATGACAGTTTTTGCTGGCGATCAAGGTAAAAGCATTTGTTCAGAAAGATTTACAAAGTTTTTGCGAATCTTAAAAGTGCAAACAAACAGTCTAGACAATTTTCACTAACGGTTTTCAGTTGAAAATATTGTAATGCGATACCGTATGATACAAAAATATCATGATTCTCCTGGTTCATTATTTTTCTGAACAGCGGAACATGTTGTGCTCACCCATCAGCGTGGTCAGCTCAAAAGTGCAGCGTCAACTCATGAAGAAAAATAATTTTGGGATTCTGAATATATCCTAGCAAGAATTATACCAAATTGTGTTCGAGCGTCGACTTGTCTGAAACACCAAAACAGGCCGGAAAGAAAATGAAAAAATTCACCTACAGTACTTTCCTTCGGCAGATAAATTTCCCTAGTGAAAATGTCCGCCGGTCTATGGGAAATCTATAATCTGGAACTCCAGAAGCATACCTTACCCGTTCCTTTAAAGTGATCGTGCAGAATTTTCGAAAATTGTGAAAGAAAAACTCACTACTTTCGACCCCAAAACCGGCTTGAAATGTGTAGATTCGGCCTCATCGCTTTCGCCGTCCGTTCGTAGTAATCGGCGGAGGGGACCAACCACATCGGAGCCTGCAAAAGTTATTGAAAAAATTTTCCACGTGTCTGCCAAGCTTTTACTGATCTTTCCAGCGATAGTTTCACCCCTAGAAACATTTCGCCCTCAATTCCGCTAAAAAATTCACACGCGCTTCTTTAAAAATTCAATTCCACGCGACGCCTACTAACTCGAAAATGCCCTTCCCAGAAGCAATTTGGTTCGAAATTTTCCCCCCGCATCCGGTCAGGTGGAAATTTGCAAGGGTTTTAGTTAGTCTCGTATTGCTCTGTTTTGCTGGCGGATCAGGTGGACGTCTGAAAGTCTCTTGAACATCCCCCGGATGAACGTCATTACCGGTAAAAGCGGAAAAATGCAACCCCGGGAGAACGTTATTGGGATGTGGTCGTCTGGAAAATGGGCGCAGTTTTTTTTTGGGATTTGGGGAGGCGATGTTTTAACGTTGTTTATAAGGTTCAATATGGGCTTTAGGTTGGCTACATGTACAATGCCATGAAAAACCGAAAATTTAAAACGTGTTAACTAGCAAATATCGGAAAATCGAAAAACGTTTCAAGCGTCAGGCCAATTTTGCTAAATTTTCGCAAAAATCGAGTTTTTAGCATTGGCATTTTGTTAACTTTTCTACAAAGTTTCTAAACGTTTAAAATTACATGCAAACTTTTTGCAACGCTCTTAAAATTTTTACGCTTTTAAACTTCAATATTTTGGGAAAATTCAAAATTCGTGTTTGAGGGGTCCATTAGCCACAACTGACAAAAGATATGTATTTTCTAGGCTTCTAGAGCTGCTGAAAGTATTTTTTTGCAATTTACAAATGCCCTTCGCTTAAATAAAAATAAAAATTGGAAAGCTTTCATGTTGAAAAATACATCCATATGTTTTCCACGAATTAAGCGCTTTTTAGAATTTTCCAGATTCTAACTGGCTATCTAAAAACCGACCTACATCTAGCTCTAAAGGACAATGCAAATTAGCCCAAACCGTCGTGCATTCTTGTTATCACTGCAAAAATTTCCAAAGCAAAACTCGGCACACCATGCACAAAAAAATCCAGTTGCTCATTTGCATTTTATCGGAATTTCCTTGCTTTTCAGCGTTTATTTTTGTTTCTCAACAACAATGCACAGCAGTAGCGACGAAAAGGGAAGAGTTTGCAATTGGGGGAAGCCCGAGCCCGGAAAAACTGAAGGGGAGTCGAACTCAGGAACGCACTTCGGCAGAAGACAGCTGCTGCTGCTGTTGCTCCAAATTGGCCGCATCCCCGTCGCTTTCTGGTGTCTGGAAAAAGTTGGAGGTCGTTGCTTAATTGGAAACGTTCAAAAAGCAAAGAGTAAAGACCCGAAAAGACCCGGAAAAGTTCGAAAAAGTTTGCTTTTCTCGAGTTTTTCGTTTGTTTTGTGTGGTAAATATCCCGCAAACTCCCAAAATTTGCGTTTTTATGAATTTTCTAAATGTAATTGGCAAGTTTAAGGCAAAATGTCGAGTTTTTAACAACATATTTCTCCTATTTTCTATTTTTAAAATGTTGTCGCGTACCTAAACCCCCGAAAAATTCTAATTCCGCCCTCCGCCCGCCTGGCGCGAATTAAGTCATTCTCCGGTAATTCTAGCTCACTTTCCTCGCGCTCACTTAATTTGCATAATTTTGCCCTTGGGATCTCTGGAAAGTCGACCGAGTAGCCGGTTGACATTTACACTATAGCGTTTTTTGGGAGCTTTTTTGGCGCTATTTCAGTTCGAAACGACATTTCAGATGCATGGAATTATAGAAAGGTCCGATAAGCTGATTTGCATACCCGATTTTGTATTCAAAAATAGACAAAAATTACCTCCTCCATGCCCATCGATCGTCGCCCTCGGAAAATTCGGGAGCTGGCGATTCGGGCTCGGGCTGTGTCACTGAAACGATGGATTATTCGGGCTTTCCGATTTCTCAGCCATTTTTGCTAGCCAACCCCGTGATCCTTCGTAAGTTTTATTCAAGATTAGGTGAAAGAAAATGTAGTGCGAAGGTTCTGCAAATTTCGAGCTTGGAATCCTTACCGTTTCCCCCAAAACCTGCTGCTCGACGCTATCCGGGCTCGCATGCTGGGCATTTCGGGTTGAAACTGGAAATGGGGGGGATTAGAGCGGGGGAGGGGATTAAGCATTTAAAGATTCAAATTATAGGATTAATCTTTTGGTATTGCAAGGATCATGTTTTTGAAGAGAATTAAAAATTGTGCAAAGGGAGTGAATCAGAAGCCCCAGAAAGGTGCAAACAGCTCTTATAGAAGAGAGAGAGAGAGATAGAGAGACATAGAAACGGATAGCGGTGAAAGAGAGAGCGAAAGGGCGAGAGAAAGTGAGAGAAAGCGAGAGAGAATAAAATCATAATTAATTGATCAACAACTTGCCAATTCCTCGAAGGTTTCGCTATCAGCAGTGGCCTGAAAAATGAATTTTATTCAGAGGCGGTGTTTAAGGTCTTAGCTCCTGTTAAATATATTAAAATCCAGAAGCAGAGGTTTAGAATCCGTTCGATCACATTTTTTAATTAATTTGGACCAAACTCCGAACCAGATCTCCGAACAATTTTTATTCATGATTCAGAAACTTAATTGCTTGTTTTTCCGGGGTAGCCCAAGTCAACTCCGAACTTAATGAATGACCTTAGAAATTCAGCTGTCCTCGTATATTTTTAGGCAATTAATAATTAGCGTTTGGTCCACGGGACCAATTAGACAAGATGAGACGCTGCTTCCCGGGATTCCTGGACGCCCCTGGAGCAATCGCTCTGAATAATTCGGGCTGTACGCGAAGTTTGGCGCCTGGGACGAAAATAAATATCCGGGTTTTAAAGGGACGACGACAGGAATTATTAAACAAGGAAGGGATTAACCTGCTTACCTAGTTTTGATTTTTTATGTGCTTAGAAACTTGTCACTCATACTAGGGAAAAAGGATGAGGCCCTTTAACTTGTCAATTTTAAGAGCCTCTATATCTCAAATTGAAGTTTTTGAGAAAATCAGACTAATTCTCTCAAAGAACAAAGAAAAACTTTAAGACTTTTTTAAACTGCAAAAAACCTGACAAAAGTCATAAGCAAGGTCCCCAACGGGTTACGGTAGGTATGAGATTCCCGGGGCCGTAAGGCTCTATTCTAGCAACTCTAGACTCACCAAAGATACAAACAAAATAGCGAATACTGTCGACAATACAAGGGTGTTCATCTTGACGAGGGAGTCGTGGGGGACCGGAAGAAGTAGTGGCAAGTAGTCGCCCGACTAGGGCCCATCTAAGGGGCCACCCCCACCCCATGAGAAAGCCACGCCCACCACCCCGGGTCTTGTACTCCGTTTTTCAGGCTTCTTGGATAAAAGTTCCTTCGCCTTAAAAAGCAAAAGCAATCAGCTGTTGGGAAAAAGTGTTCCTCTACTGTCCGACAGCGGAATTGAGCAAGTTCCGGGTTCATGAGGCTTTTTGGGGAACCGCCATCGTGATTCGGCCTGAAATCGTACTTTTTAGTAAATTTTGAGGTTGGAACTGACTGTCAAGCAGTTAAATTTGCTATATTGAAAGTTTCACTTTTGAATATATGTTAACACAAAACAGCAACACATTTTAGCGGATTTTTGGCAGGTACGGTATCTCATGAGGCTACGGTAGGTGCCAAAAACATGCAATTTTACGAGCTGCTCCTATGGAAAAAACTGATTCCAAAATCATGTCAGACACGAGTTTCTATAGCTGCAACTACGAATTTTGATAGACCTTTCATTAGTGCGTAAACTTGAGGCAGATCGGACATTTGTCCGAACCATCTGTGACCCCAATCTCCAGGGGCCCTTCCCCGCACCGCGCCCAACCTGGTCCACTCCCATTTCCATATGAGGCATCAGTGAAATTTTTGTATGAACTAACAAAACTTCCTACCGATCACCTCCTATTGGCAGATGGGATGCGGTCGGGGTGCCGTGGCATTGGTATGGCCCGGGCTAATTTTTGGGAGCACCTCCTTGCGAGGTGCTCCAGTTTACAGGGGCGTGGAAGCAAATCCGCTAATTCTCCCAACTAAAAAAGTTCTATAATTATTAATGGTCTAAAATTTGTATGGCATATTTAAGCAGTTTCACTACCCTAAGCCGGCTGCACCTGGCTCAGAAGCTTTAGTTTTCGCCGCGTCAGCTCAAATTTAGCGAAAAATTGAGCCAGATTTCTGGATTTTCGCGTTTCAAATTCAAATTTGGGCTTCCTTCCGATTCAGACTCTGTACTCTGAAACTGTCGTTTTGCAATTCTTTTTGCGATAAGCTGAAAACACAGCAACCCAACTGATGATGTATGGGAGAGAACAAGGCGGAACATTGTCCCCCCGGGAGGTGCAAACTTTCAGGTAAAAAAAAAATTACAATTAGCGCTACAAACCTCAAGGTCCTTCAATTTGTGTATTTTGCTTTAATTGATGGTTTTTCACATGGCTTTCTACTGTAACAATTATTCAAAAAAAATTGTGTGACGAATGGCGAAATTATGATTTTTGGCTTCTCTGATCTCTGAGGTCCTTTTAAGGTCGGTCGTTGTTTTCGATTTTTCACATAGAATGTTATTATTTACAGGCACCCATAATCGAAAACATCGAAAAATCGCCAAGCGAGGATAGGGTACAATTGTTCGATTTAAGGCAAATTTCTGAAAAAAATCACAAAATCACTGTCATTTTGGACCCTGCGTGGCGTAGGGGACGGGGAAGTAAAAAACGGCTCGATACCAGTAAAAATCGAAATTAAGAAGATTACAAAAGAGCTAGAAAACAACTACACAATTTCTATGGGCTTGGAATCAACAGCGGGGACGACGGTGACTAGGGGAGCTTCGTCATCGACTACTTCCTCCGCTTCTGATGATTCGGTGGCTTCCTCGACTACCTGGAAGTAAAATTAATTTTTAAATTTAATTTTTTTGTGCATTCGACATTTTTTGTCGAAGATTCAAAGTTTCCGGCCTATTTGATATCGCTAGTTTATGATGTTGATCTAGCGCTCTATTTGCAGCTTCGATGGTTGTAAACACGGTTTTTTTTTCTAGAAAGATGGACGTGTTCAAGCCTCGGGTTTCCGGCTGTTATGCAAATTCGGTACCATACCGATTATGTTTACGCCATTTTCTCGAATTTCACAAACTACAAATCGCTAGGATTCCTTCGTTTTATAACGTGAGTTGAACCTCGATTTTCGATTCAAAAGCTCATTATTATTTTCCTAGTACTCCTAGTTTTTGCGTTAGACATGCAGCCTTCGCCACATCCAATTCGAGCCCGCCGGCTTCCCCTAGTATTTCCACCTGTGCCCCCGTGACATTAGGGGTGATTGGCTTTGCCTTGCCATTCCCGGGATGATCCGCATCCCAGACGACAAATTTATTTTTGGGCCGATGTGGGCAGGTGGAGAAATGCTAGGGTAGCAAGGGGAAAGTGGAAAGGTGACCTGGCTGGATGCGGATCTTTGTGGAGTTTGAGGGCTAATGAGTGCTAATAAAATGACGGGAAGTTGTTTTGTAATGAGGAGAGTGTAGCGTAGAATTTTTAGAGGTAAATATTTTTTAAACGATCAAAAATTGTAAATATGAAAATCTCAAAACACAGCCACAGATAGGATTATCTTTAGGTTTTTATAAAGAGGATACTCGTGCTTTTGGTTGGGGGGTTGGTTGGGGCCTGGCCTATTCGGCGTAGGCTAAGGCCTGGGCCTAGGCTTAGGCTTAAGCTTACTTATCACTTTTTCATAATTCTTGAAGCGGACCCACTTCTAGTCATTGCTGTTTCCTCCCTATAGACGCCCTCGGGCCCAGCTTGAAGCAGTAGATGTTCAAATGATGGCAGAATTGCCGTGTCACATATGTACAGAAGATGGCCAACGAGATGTGGACGTAAATCTAAAAAATAAATTAAAAAAGTTTATTGGAACAACTTAAAACTTGATAGGATCTAGCGGAGAGTTTATCGCATTTTCTTGTGAACTTGATAAACTTGTGGTGGATTACAACCTCATGGACCAAAAAAAATTTTATTCAATTTTTTAGTTCCTCGATTATTTTTGAAAAAAAATAATTAGAACTGGGAGATCAAACACTGTGCCCAAACGAAACAACAAATTGCGTCCGCTCTTGGGCCCACCAAAAACAAGTTCTGATGCCTAGAGAAGAAGTAGATGCGCATTCCGTGTTTTCCGTGTTCCACTTATATTCTAATGAGGGTAAGCGCTACTGGGAGAAAGTTGTGGATTTGCTAGGAAAAATATTTTGATGGTTGTGGAAAATTGCGAGCGTGAGGATGACGAAGATGATGGGGATCATCCTCAGGACAACAATTGCAAACAGCAACTCTATTACTACCAGAACTCAATAATGGCTTAGGCTTGTTTTTGGCATAATTAAATTCAATGTAAACTTATTATGAGCCGTCAAGTGGCATCCAATTCCAAAGTTCTGTCTTTGCTAAATTTTAAAAATGTAGCTTACCGTAGCCACAACGAGCAGATGATACTCGTTGATCGGGCAGTCATAATACTGGTTGAGAATCATGGCGATTGGTGCCAAATATGCCCAATCCCAGAGCGGAAGTTCGCTTTTTGACATGTGGGCAATGACGAGCCGGTTTGTGGTTTTGGAACCTGAAAAACTAGCTGTTGCTAATCTCTTGCTCTCTCTCTCTCTCTCTCTACTCTCTCGCTCAACGTGCAGAACTTACCAACAGCTCCAAAGCACAAAATAAACAGCGTCACATGCACATCATAGACGGAAGTGGTGGCTTTACTGCGAAAACAAGTTGGACCAATATTAGTTATTCTAACCTGTAAATCATAGCAAATGGAAGCAACACCATTAGAAGTGGTAGAAGTGGGAAAAGTACGGAGGTTCCCTAAAAACAGGCTCATTTGCATAGCTAAAAAGGCCATCAATTTTAAAACTGGTCGTTGTTCAGAACATTGATCTCTCGAAGACTTCCAATATCACTAACAATCTAGAGTATGTACTTCAAGTTTTCGAGAAATCGTGTTGCCAAGAGTCCTCCGAATTTCTTCAAAACTCACCGCCACCGTACTCCCATTCTTCCCAACACCTCCACCAAGAATCGTCTTGGCATAGGCTCCGATTTGCACGATCGACATTATCAAAGAGCCCCCAACGACAAGGTATCGGAGTTGTAGTCCGAAGATCTAGAAAAACATGATAAATCGCAAAGTAAGCTTACAATATTCGCAGACCAGGTTCCGGCACCAAAAATCCCAGTAAAGACGAGGACCGAGATCACCATCCATTGGGCTTCGGTGACGTCGAATCTACAAAATTAAATTTGCTCGCCGATTTCCAGAACGGTGGGTCTAAACGGATGGCGACAGGAAGGAAAGCTGGGACGTCAAGACCGACACTACTGACTTTGAAAAGCGAAGCTGCCCTGTACAATAAGTGCTCCAGTGCGCCGCGTAGAACATGATGATCGAGACCACCGAGATGGCAAAGACACCATTAGGGACGGCACCCAGCGTCATCGCGTAGCAAATGTTGAGCGTGACGAACACTAAAAAAGCATTAATTTTGTCTTCTCGACCTCCAAAAACGTACCCTGAGATGCTGAATCGCACCCGTGGTCAAAAAGCTCGCCAAGCGGAGACGAACTACCCGTTCTTCTAGCTTGCTTCCCGTCGATGGCGTCGAGGGTCTGCAAGTGTAGCCGTTAGAAAAGGGTCGAAATCAGGCAAATTCCGCTTCCAGAAGCCTGTCAAGAAGCGCATCTCCGACCCCGGAAATTAAAGTATGTACCAACCTGATACAAAAACAACCCGAGGGCGGCTTGGAAGTACACCCAGGATGGGGCCTAGAAATATGGTAACTTAGTGGGAGAGAGAGCAGGAGAAGAGAGAGAGTGAGAGCGAGAGAGAGAGAGAGAGATATGCAAGAACTCACCGACTCCGTCGCCGTTGGGCAGTAGAAAGACAAAACGAGTACTGTACATAAATTGATGATCAACCCGACGAGCGTGATCAAATTTGGGGCCACCCACATCGGGCAGAATGTGACGACTTTGTCCCAGAATCTGAAAAGCTTATTGTAAAAGGCACAAAGCTCTTTAACGCCGAACTTATTTTTTTGTAAGATTTGCCAAGCTGGAAGTGACTCAAATACGCTATTAATGTAGGTGCATAACTCACTTTTTCATACACAATTCATCAAGCCATGAAGTATCAACTGCCGAATATTTATGCTCTCCCAGCCGCTTCATCTGCTCTTTCGGGACTATGCAATCGGAAATCAGGTACGATTCCCATATTCGATCGGCCATCTGGAAAAAAATTTCATTTTTAGGAGCAAAATGACTAGAAAAAAAGGGATATGAGAGCACGATCTGCAAAAATTCTTCCAAATCCAAATCTAATTCCAAATCTTCCAAATAGAATTAAATTGAAATATCAACAATAACAGGCTGTAAATTAGCTAATTTTCTAGGTTTTCTAGGTTCATTTGGCTTCTGAAAGCAGTAAGTTCAACCCGGGGTCAAAATAAAATCACGCGACTGAAATCTCGAAACCAGAAAAAGCGGAAAAACGCTGGGACGGCTGGTGACGGCTGTGGTTCAGTGATAAGCCGATATGATCGGGCTAGAGACTGTAGTCCTCGATGGCACTGGGCATTTTTAATGTAAAATTAACATAATAAATATAGTACATTAGTTAATTTTGTGACTGTATTTTCGAACACTCAATAACTCTAGCGTTAAATTCAGAACTTGAATAAATCCGTAAAAGTTCGTTCGTGGCCGAGTTTTTTTTAAAAAAGGTAGCACAGAAAAGGTAATGGTTTAAATTTTATTTTTTAAATCGTCTTTTTTATGATTTTTATTTGCAGTTTTCTTTTATTGCTATCTTAAAAATGGCTAGATAACTTATGTCCAAGCGCAAATTAAAATACCGCATTTATGAATCGAACGATCAAAAACGTCAATTAATTAATTAAAATTGAAAATAAGATGAACAAGGTATCATCCTGAGCAGAAAACATTCTCTAGTCTCGTGTTATTCCTTGCCAGCACTATTGCAGTCCCGGAACGACTGATATCACCCCAGGCCACCAGCTGGTGCGTTCAGGCCGCTACTACACGCGCGGTGTCGTTGACAAGGCGGAAAAAGGGTACGATTTGCTCCCTATCTGACTCTCCCACTCACTCTCTAGCTCTCTCGCTCTCGCTCTCTCTCTGTCTCTCTCTCTCCCTCTCTCGCTGTAGTTTTTGATGCAGCGGGTGCATCAATCTATCTATACCTCCCTATCCACTTCTCTCGCCCTTGAGAAAACACGTGCGGAGGGCTAGACATGGCTGGTTGGCCGCTGTGCCCGGAACACAATGGATCGATTTTGTTTTGGCTTCGGCCTTGGCGCGTGCAAATATTTTTGAGATCTTGAAAAGGTGGAGAAGAAAGTTTGACAATTGGTGATAGGTTTGTTTTAGTGGTTTCAGGTGGCCGGTCCGGTTTAGGACTTTTTTAAGGTGTTAGATGTAAATTTGAGCGGGGTTGAAAGATTTTGAGCTTGAAAGGAAGGGAAAGAGGCAAACAAAACGCTTAATAGTCAGGGAAAAGCACTAGAAACGCAGGTCTGCATCAAAATAAAGCAAAAAAAAAAATCAGTACTTCGGGTACCAGAAAAAGAGTAAAACATTGCGTGGGGCTCGGGTTTAAGGGGACAGAGAAGCCAATAGCTGGTCAATACGGAAAAAATTACAATATTAAATTAGTTAATTAACGTACGCTTTTATGTAATTAATTTGGAAGGCAAAAAGCGCTCGGCCTTCGAATCCCGGCTTGAAAAACGGGCTGTCAAAAACTCCGGGCGATCTAATCATGTAAAAGTTGCACATTTTGCAGGAAAGAAACGGCGCCATAGTACTGCGTATTTCGATACCTAGTCACAAGAAAAGAAAAGCGTAAACTAGTCGTAAACATGCCTCCACCTGAGAAACATCGGCTTGCCGATCATGCCATTCGATTGCCCTTCCGACCCGGCCGCCCGAGACAACGACCTCGTTTTGCTAGTGGGAGACATAGGAAATGCTCGTGCTTTGAGCCGGAGGTTGGGGTTGCTTTGGTCTTTAGCAAGAGAGCGAGACAGAGATAGGCTACGGACAAACCAGGCCTTAGAATTGGTGGTACTAGATTTAACATGACCATAATCAGGGCAAGTTTTGTGGCTGGAAACTAAGGAGAAGCGTGCTAGTTGCTCATTTCCGCTCGACTGGCCGGCTGAAGGCCTGATTTCCGGCTTGTGGTACGGATTCTAAGGTATAACAAGGAGCCAATTGAGCAATTAAAGCTGAGAGTCAATAATGGAAAAATGCGGAAACATTGCTGGAAAAAGATTGATAGTGAAAAACTTGCAAAATTCTGGGATTATAAAAAGCAAGCGACTTACAACCCATGAACGACAGGAAAAAAATTTTACGATAAAAAGTTTATCAAATGAACCATACTGAGGCAGTTTACTAAATTTGATAAAGATGGCGGAATTCAAATGAATAGAACAGGCCAGGTAAACGTCAAATTCGCAATTGTTACGATGTTATCACCCCAAAAATCTGGCCAGGCGCCAAAAGCCTGCCATCGTCCCTGCCTTCGCTTCATGCCACTGCCCGCTTTGCCCTCGTGTTTGTTTAGTCGAATTCCCCGAGAGAGTCACAAAAGCGAACCAAAAAAATTGGGCGATGGCGCGAGGTCAGACACAGAAACCATCGCATGACATTGATTTTCACAACCTCGACACGTTTGAAATGCCAAGGCGTGGCTTGAGTCACTACGTAAATAACGAGGTTTTGTTGGTTTTTGTCTTTTTTTCTGAGGAGTTTGACCAATCCTAGACCAAACAGTTAACGGTTTTCTTGTAAAATTCAAAAATGATTTGCGAAGCTTGCATTAATAGTTTAAGCGTTGTTGAAGCTGATAATCAAAGCTTGATGCTCTGATTATCTTTTTTAGCAAATTTTGCAACCTAATCATCAACATCCGGTAAAAAAGGGAATTTTAGCTTGTCTTTAAATAAGACTTCATTTTATGGAAAGGAAAAGCAACAAAAAAACAGAGGTAAAGCTATCACTAATCGAGGCCACTGATCCTATGCCATTTTTGGAACATTGCCAACCCTCGAAAAATCATCAAAAGTACAGCAAAACAAGGGGATTTGGCGAGAAAAGTCAGCCACCAATTTGAAAAGTCGACAAAAAGGCACAAAATAGCACATTAAATTAAACTGTTACAAAAAATAAACACTGTGTAGAAACTGAAGCTACACAAAATGTCCGAAGGGATTTTAAAGTTCGAAAAGAAGTTTTCACGAGGAAAATGCCAAAAATAGCTCTCTGATCGTAATAAAAAATGAAATCGACAGTGGAATAATACAAGGAATATGTTTTTATGTATTTTAATATATTGCCTATATCGACAGTTCAATTTCGGTCGCCCAAAAAATGCTGCCTCGCCCTGAAAAATGGGCCGATTTTGGCCGGGGCGCCGGCGCCAAATCCTTTTCGGCTTTTTCGGGGTGACGGTCAGCTGCCGGGGGGTCGAGACCTGGAAGTCTGGCGAGGGAGGAGGAAAAAATTGGGACGGCAAATACTCGAGGGCATAGGTCGGCCCAGGGGACGCTTAACAAATGGGGCGCTTGGGAGAGTTGTTGGGAAAGCGTGGACAATTCTTAGGGGCACATGGAATAGGGAAGCTAGCAGAGATTGCTTAAGACCAGAAAAAGAAAAGAGACCAACTAGCTGTAAATCAGTTTTTATCGTTAGTCATATCTTGTTTTCTGAACTAAAATGCACTAATCATTTGAACCCGGGGGGTCGCGTGTCCGTGTGTCACGCCATTTGGTGCACATTTTTAGGTCACACCACGCTCGGTGAAATCTTGAGGGGGGGCGAACCGTCCTGATAAAGCCTGGAGGGGGCTGAAAAGGCAACACACCAGGGCTGGAATCGGACGGTCGAAAGGGCATTGGTCAGATTGGGGTCAAGGTATAGGCTTAAACTTTAAAGGGACCTGTAAGGCATAAATCCATTCGTCTATTGCTTATTGTATTTTTTACGGTAAAATATTCGCGATAAAGAATTTTTCTAACGAGTCAGAAGATCCAACTCAAGCTCGAGAGAAAAATATAAACTTTATTCTATCATATATTCCGCTTCAAAAATCACATTTCCGGCCGCAAACTTGCGCTTCGATTTCGGTCGCCTACGTGCAGCGTTTGATCCCCGTTTAAGAGCCGCTACGGCCGGCTACTCCTTCCTAAAAATAATTTTTATGATTTCGTAGTTGGGTCGGACTTATTTCACTCCAAAAAGCAAAACACTGTTTTATCTAGCGCGTAAATTTTGGACTTACGTCATCTTGGAAGCGTACAATCCTCCGATTTTTCTCCGAAATTGATGGGGACCTCGACGAGGGATTGGAGTTTGTTCTGAAAATATTTTTTTTTCCTAAAAAATCAAAAGAAGCGTAGATAAAGAATAAAATAATTTTACTTTTGATGAGGTATCGTGGTACAAAAGTACTTCATTTACCTCATGGACCTGACGACATTCGAAATCTTCAGCTTATGCCATACTGATGGGACGGGGAGCTGCACAAATTTGCAGTACTTTTCGACAGTGACTGTGAAGTCGGGAACGAAGGAGAGGTTGAATTGAGCGTCTAGAGATAGATAATTTGAGGTTTAAGGATTAGTTACCTTGAGGGGACTGGGCAATGCCGGCCTGCAGCTTCTGGAATAAGACTTCGCCCAATGAAATCCATGAGCCGGCTTGTAGGGTCATTTTGGACTGGAAAAGCGTTTATTAAATCACGGGATGACGAGGCGAAATCGACTACGATATATTATTCGGTATACGGTTTAAAGGATATCAGATTGAACCCTTTCTGTTAGTTGGTATTCACAGCAAGTAGGTCCGGGCAGAAACCGATTTTTGCTAATTTTCCAGCCCACAAAATTATAGTGCATTGTGTCTAGCATGCGTTATTTGAAGCAGAGCAGAATTGCCGGGACCTGTCGACTTAAGAAGTCAAGTTTGATGCAGTTCCTTACCTTCGGGAAAAACACCGTGGCCGATCCCTCGAGGATTACAGCAGCTCTTTTGCTCGTCACCCCGTATTCATAGATCGGGATCGGTTGGCTCTCGTTGGCGATGTAAATCTGAAAACTCAGGCTTAGGCTTCATTTAGGCTTGGGCTTAGTCTAGGCTTAGACTAGGCTTAACCTAGGCTGAAAAGCACTCACCACTCTAACATTTGTTCCGATCAAATGCTCAAGTCCTCTTGGCTCCATGAATTCCGGGCCGAAAATCGGGTGATGATCACGAAGATATCGGCAGAGCACACTCTAAATGAAAAGACTTCTAGTAGAATTCCGACTTTCTGACTTTCCATCACCTTTAAAATGGAGAAAATCGATGACAAATTTATAATTTACGCCACAAACCTTTGTATGGATAGACAACGGCTCAGCCTGTTTTTCCTTGCCGAGGAGCTTGTGCAAGTCCAGGCTATTTTTGGCAAAACGCCTGTGCCTCTGCACGTTGTCCGTCACCTGGTCGCTCTCATCCATTATCTCTGCCTACAAGAATATTTAAAATTTGGTTTTCAGTCAATCTTACCTGTAAAATCTCCTCCACAATATCCTCCAGCGTGATCACGCCCAAGATTTCCCTAGACGGTGAAAGTTCCGCAAGTTCAATATCGTCCTAAAGTGATTGAATCTCTATCTGTCGCGTGGCAAGCTTTAGGCAAGAGCTTACTCTCCCCCACCCCCAACAGCCTTATTCTCAAAGTTTTCGGTATTTTCGCTTATTTTGTCGGGATTTTTCCAACGCCATTCGATAGAACGTCGAAAAATATGCCTAGGTTTAATTTGAGGCTACAATAATGAAAAATAACAAAGATATAGCGAGTCATTTTATCTGGGTAAAGTGAACCGTAGTCATGCTTTAATATGGGACGAGCCTTAAATTGGCTTCCCTACCTTTGACAGTGAATCCAGAGTAGCTTGGTAAAAGTGTTCATCATCGTCCGAACCACGTCGAATTATCGCCATGTGGTATTCTCCCTGAATTGTAGATTGCAGGCTGTATCAAAGGCCAGAAAGAGAGAGAGAGAGAGAGGGAGAGAGATACAGATCACAAACCCTCTTGAACTCCTCCAACATCTCCGTCAACGGATGATTCTCGTCCACAAATCGGAGCCGAGCTCTGTTCCCCACCGTCCCCACGGTAATGTTTGCATTTTTGTTGACCAGTGCCAATTCCTTGACGTAGAGCAAAGATACGATCTAAAGCAGATTTACGCGATTCGATGCATAGTTGAGCCCAGCGGGTTGGGCTTTGGCGATAAACTCACGTTATTTCTATCACCGCCATCAAAAATCGGGATTCTCGAGTATCCCTTTTGCGCAATTTCGGCAATGGTGGCCGGGTTTACGATAGTATTACTGGGCAACATGTAGGTATCTTCTATTTTTGTCATGACATCCATCACCGACTTGCTGGCCAGCTCTAAGGCTCCGATTGCTATTTTCAAGTTTTCCGGATCCTAAAAGAGCTCATTTAAAGAGATTCCAAACCGGCTAGCACCAAAAAGGCCCTTTACAAACATTCGGCAAAATTTTTACATCGGAATCGAGAAAGTTTCATGCTGTTCTAGGTCCCACCTCCCTTGTTTTTTCAAATTTCTGCTTCGACTCACCCCTTCCCTCCCGCTGCCCATCTTCATAATCTCCAACAGTCGATTCCGATCGAATTTATCCACGTCCACCCCGACCAGCCAGTCCAAAATCTTGCTAATAGGAAAAGCAAGTGGGTAAGTTAGGGCCATGAAGAATTTTGTGAGGAAGAGTGTTCGCGCTCCGACAGCTAGGCCTTTTCTGGAAAAGTAATCAGTATACTGTTGGTATTCTAAAATCCTCGTTAAAGCAAAGTAAAGCCAAAATTATTAAAGATTACTTACTTAACACATATACTCTGCGGGCAAATCTCTCCAAAAACCACGATTCCAGCTGAAGAAACGATAAACGCAATGGTTCCAGAAGTCATATCCTCGAATAGGATGGAAATTGAGGCATTTACCTGTAGTTTTAGGCATCAAACATTAAAGCGTAAAGCATACTTACCACGACGTTCATTAACAGAATTGTACATAATAATTGATTGCCTCTTCTTCGAATCGGGAGAATGGCCTTGGCGTATTTTTGTTCGCTGCGGGAGCCTGAATTTGGAGCTTTGGTAGTTAAAGGATAGAGGTATCGATAAATTACTTGCCAGGGGCGGAAGTCATCTATTAATAAAAGGCTACTTGCCGCATTTCATAATCAGCTGCAGTTCGTTAATGGACAAGCTCATCAAACCCAAGTTCAGCCCGGAAAATAGAGCAGACATCGAGAGCAAAACCGCCAAAACGGAGCATTGGAGATAGAACGGCATTATGTATTCCTTTGGAGTGATCCTGGTTGTGATATAGGTATGGATTCCTTCGACCTAAAAGGCAAAAATAACTAACAAAGAAATAACAAACACTATACCATTAACAGCTCGCCAGTAGGCCCTTTTTGCTTCACACACATGCGCCATTGGTGTTTGTTTCTAAAAGAATCAGCTTCTAGTCACTCTTAAATAAAAAACGCGGTCAGTTACGAGGTCCTGAATCCCTTAAACTGGCCACTCCCCAAAAAGCAAAAAGAGTTGCCCATGGGTGGAATCGAACCACCGTCGCCACGGCCACAACGTGGAGTACTAACCACTATACTACATGGGCCGAGAGCGAGACCTCCCAGGGGGGCTCAAGGACTGCCCGCCGAAGCCCCGCCCCTTCCCAGCCCCCACGCTCCCCAGGTCGACCCACTCCGGGAATCGCCACTGCAACTCGATTCTCCGCTCGATTTGGAGATCAAAATCCTTGTTGCTAATGTTAAATTCGGAGGTATAACAGTTCGAATCGGTGAACGTGATGTATTCTACCTGAAAGGGAGAAATTTTGAGTAGAAAGTTCATGTTCTATGCGATTTTTGGGTTTTAGGTTTTTCTTAGATTCAAAAAAGGTTCTTTGTGTGTAATGTAGGAGCTAAAAACGTATTAGAGGCAGTTTTCCACGCCTTTTTAGCCAAAATGGATAGAATAGCCTGAAATTGCTAAACTAGTGCAATTAATTAAATATACCTTCTCCAACCAGTACCCAAAAATCACGACCCGCGCCTTCACGTCGTTTTCGACAATTGTCTCGCCGAAAGGACTGAATTGCTGTGTTTTATAATCATGGATTAAGCTCACGTATATCCAATAAAGGCCGGCTCCTGATTGGCTATATTTTCTACTCGGAGCCCAGAGACTTGAGGCACAATTTGAATAGTTTCAAAGAGCGACGGGTCGATGGAGCGCTTTTCCGGCTCGGAATACACATTCCGTCGATGGAGCGGTAGTTTCTGGAAGGAAAAAAAGCCGCTAGAGAACGATTCTACCCAAAAAAAATATCCTGGTCTATGCGAAAAATATGGTTATTTTGGGTTTTTAGATTTTTGAAGTTTTCGTGAAGTATAAAAATTTAAAAATAATTTTTACTGCTAGATAAGTACGGAAAATTTGATGCGGACCATACCTTGCAGCCTCAAAAAGACTTAAAATTTGACAAAAACTTGTTTTGTGCGCGGATTCACAGTTTCTAAGTCAGTGAGTGACAAAAGTAACAACCAACATTTTACACGCTTTTTTACATCAACAATAAATCTCTCTACCTCCACAGCAGCCACCAGGGGCCATAATAACGAAATGACCAATAAAAAGCGCTTCATAAATCGGAATCGAAGTTTCAGCTGTGACGCCCGGTCCGTTGATAAGATTCGTCTGATGGCCTCCAATCAATGCTTGGCCCCTAGGTGACTCCAAAACTGTACTGATAACGCTGTGATTTCCACTGATTTACGACGAAAATAAAGATTTATTATGTCCAGGGGAAAATAGTACCGCGATGCGAATTCACAAGGGCTGGCGAAGCAGAGAGTAGAGCAAGAGGGAGCGCCAGATAGAGAGAGAGCGAGAGAGAGAGAGAGAGATTTAAGTAGAAAGAAAAACATGTAAAATCATACGCAAAATTTCAAAAAGATATGAATTACCAAAATAATCCAAGGACACCGATAGAATTTTGTAAAATTCAAATTTCAATATTCAAACGAATTTTTGGGGGTTTACCGGTACCGGCGAATAATTTGCCTGCGTCTTTGGAGACGATGTCGCGAAAACATTTCAAATGCAAAACAAAACATTTTGGGGCAATCTTTGGATTTCGGGGGGTGTTTTTGGAGGAGGGAGGAAGAGCAATTTCAAGAAATGAAAGTAGGGAAAAACGTTGAGAATTGATTTTGACTGGCGAGACAGTGACTGGCAACGCAAAATGACGTGTGCATAGAAGGTTGTAGAGTTAAAGAAATATTGGTAAATCACAGAATTGGCGAATTAGATGTGTCTGAACTTGACGCTCTCGTGGGCCACCTGGGCGCCTTGACCGTAGTAGGGACAGGGTTGCTGCCGGGTTTCTTGGATTTTAAAGACGTCGCCGAGGGCATCGATGATGTTCTTGGCGATTTCCTGTAAAAAAGAGAACCTTGAAAGGTGAAAAGGGTAAAAACTGTCTTCATCCAGAGGATCTGCTAGTTCCCAGTTCCAGAAGATGAATTTTCCAATCTTGTACCGCATCTGGGCTGATTCCCAAAAAATATCTGCTAGCTTCCCAGTTAACCCTCTCAAAGTAGGCCGCTAGCTGCCCACCTCCTAGCCTGAGTGCTAAAGAATCTCTGCCAGCTACTCAGGTGTGTCTAAATCTGCGAACTTACAGCAGTGATCGCAGCAAAAACGTGGGCCATCGACTGATGCTTGTCCTGGACGGTGAAGCCAAGGCAGTTCCGGTCATTCATGTCATTCGTCATACAGCCGATGTCGTCGAGTTGGTAGCTCTGGAGGAGCGTTTTTTGGTGCTCAGTGTTGAAGATCTGAACGTATATTTTGGTTTCCAAATTGCATCTAGCTTACCATAACGCCATAGATCGAGATCTCCACCTGCACAGGGGTCGTTTTGACGATGGAATTGATTTGCTTCTAAAACAGCGATAGAGAGAAAAAGAGACAAAAAGAGAGAGAGAGAGAGAGAGGGAGAGAGAGAGAGAGCGAGAGCGAGAGAGAGATAGAGAAAGAGAGAAAAGCTCCAAGGGGCTCACCTTCAGCTTCTTGATGACATTAATGCACTCGTCCTCCGAGTAGATACTTTCAATACGATCAGAGCCCAGGTAATGTGCGCTGAACGTGTAGATCTGCGAGTGGTGCATCGGCGGGTAGAGCGGTGGGCTCTCACTAAAATTTTAAGGATTTTTAAAACGCCTAGGAGCCGAGCGTTAAAGTTTTCTTCCGAGACACTCCAACTTACGGTGGAGTCATCGTCTCCTTCTTGCGCATCTGCTTCCTCCTAGCCGCCACTCCGAGGGCTTCCTCGAGTCTGGCATACTCCAGGGCTCCCAGGATTCGGTTGAAGTGGCCGGGTTTGGAGATGCCCATGTTCTAAAATTAGTTATGAAAGGTATTCGGCCAAATTAGTACCTTGAGTTTCTCCTCGGTCAAGTCGGCGCACTTGACGATCAGCACCTTCTTCAATCCTTCAGCGATAAAGGTGCCGATGAAGTCCGTCATACCGAGACGGGGCAGCCAATCCGAGACGTACTCGAAGGAGTCTGAAACGAGATTCTTTGGTCCCTCGCTGGCCCTTTATCTATCTCTCTCTCTCTTTCTGGATATCTCTCTCTCTCGCCATCTCTCTCTCTCTATCTTTCTCCCTTCGAACTTACTCGCAAAGTGTTCCGGTTCCGGCATATGCTTCAGGTATTTCAGCAGCGGAGCATGAAGGCGCTTATCAATTCCGGTGTCCTCAATGTTACGCTTGTTGATCGAGAGTTTCTAAAATTAGCCTTGGTTTGAAGATTTTTTAAGAGAGTGTGTCAGTTTGAGCTTTTACATACCATATGCTCGACGCTATCGTATCCACGATCGATCAGGATTTTCCCAGCCGCTACGGCTTTTTCCGCCGGGATCCCAACGATCGCACATAGCCAATCCCCGACGGTCAACTTCCGCTGGTCCACAGTTTCCATTCGAATCAGGGGGTGGCCGAAGGACTGGGCGCCCTAGAAAATAAGGCGCCTTATTGGGAGGTAAAAATGATACTAGACATGGGACTCTTAATAGATCGAATGACAAAACGCAATAATGAAAGAAAAAAGTCTTAGGATCCCTAGCAAATCGATCCCAAGGGCCATAATCCTAGGTTTTTTAGGGTTCGAAAAGAAACATTTTAACATTTTCCGAAGGCTCAGCAACGTGAAAAATAGACGCGTGGGTCAGGACAATTCGGTTTTAGGGTGTTTTAAACAGCCTTGAAAGGTAAGAAAAGGTTGGTGGGACGCGCGGAACTAAAATTGAGCGACTTACAAATTTTTGCATTTTAAAGCAGCCTGTAGGAACAGCGGAAAAATCAATTTCTAAATGTTCTTCGCCAGCCATTGTGCAAGAATAGATATGAAGAAAGATCTTTCGAAAAAACTGTAGAAAAGTGCGCCAAGACGAAAGGACATTTCTCAAAAAATGAGAGAATTTCTTAGAAGACGTAGGACAAAGAGATGTGCAGTACCATATCATCATCGTCATTTTCGCCTGAAGTGGATGCTTCGAGCTCATCGGCGGAATCGGAAGCGCGTCCGAGGACCGGGACACGGCCGTCATCCCATCTCGGGCGGTCCCGCAAGAAGCCTGCGACCTGGGGCTCGAAGTCGCTGGCGAATACGGATTCGCGACAGACTGCCCCTCCGAAGGAGCCAAGTATTCGCTCGATCTTGAAATTTTGATGGTTTTGTTTTGAATTTTACTTTTTTTTTGCGAATTTGATCAATGATAGCAGTGCGTAAAGATCAAAGAGCAAAATGATCTATATCTGATTCATACTATTAATTGCATAATTCTAAAGCAATGGTGCAAGTGATAAAAAATTGTGGAGGTGAGTGCACTAACGCGGTGAACAGGTTGACTGAATTCTTTTTCGACTCTTGCTCGAAAACTGGGCTAATTTTCCAGTTTGCATCGAATTCAGTCAACCATCGAAGCAACACATACAACATAAAACAATGAAAAGCTAACACCAACCCGATCCCATTCGGCCCTCTCGTTCAGTCGATGGTTGTTGGCAGTGGGCGGCGGGTTGTGGCGGCCGGTCTGGTCGCGAACACGCAACGCGCGCGAGTGCTTGTGGCCCATCCTAAAGGAATAAGGGTTGACGTTAGAAATGGACTTAAAAGACAATAAAGACCAGATTTTTTAACTCCGGTGACAAATCATATCCGGTCGCTTTTCATTGCGTAATGAAATATGATTGTCGACAAGCTCTATCAAGTCAAGGCTGCGTTGCGTGTCGCGCCAAGGGGCTAATTTCTGCGCATAAATACCTAGTCGTCTTTTGCGCCGCCCCCTAGCGTATGCATACCGTGCTTTTGCAATTTTGGAGAAAATGTTAGTTTCTAAAGGAATAATGAAATAGATTAGCCACGAAAAAATTATAAGAATCGCGAGCCCTGATCCCCCGTTCCAGTAGTTTGCAGCAGCATCATTCCTACTAGGAATTTCTATGTCTTTTGGGCTATGACAAAGAAGAAAACGTGCAAAAGCCGAGCCCCAAAAAATCAATAAATATCAAACGCTATTTAAGAGAACAATAGATTGAAAATGAAAATGAAGAGAATGCCTGGGGGCAACCGGTGTGTATGTTTTGATGACTCACCCCGCCTTTTTTGCGAATAATTTGTTGTATGTACAGACTATTTGCGGAGAGGAGCGGGTGGAGAGCAAGGAATAAAAAATCAAATTGCGAAATACCCACTCGTCATTATCCTGGCGATCATTTTCCTTCTCTCTTCTTGGGCTTCCAGAAGACGTAGGGGTGGTTGAGATTTGGCTGACCAGCGGCAGAGAGCTCGAGGAAGCTACGGTGCTTTCCGACGTGACGGACGTTCGGGAGTGGATGTTCCTCTGAAAGGAGACGTTTTAAAGGGACAGGCAAGCCTAAAGTCAAACTTCACTACTAGACGGATCTTTAGGACTCTTTAAGCAGCTTTAAGATTTACCTGTCCAACCAGAGCATCGAAAATCTGGGACTGGCTCGTTAGAGGTGATGGAGGGTCCAGCATCGGTTGCTCTATCCGAATCGTTTCTGCGCTTGAAGGATTTCGACTTCGCGATGGTGTTTGGAGTGTCTAAAACGCAAAACTTGACCAAATTTCGTTAAACTTACCATAGCTGAAGCCTGGCTAAAGACGGAACTTTTGTCACTCGGGGAAAGGTTTTTCTGAAAGAATTGGGTGAACCGTGTATTTTTCACAGCATCTCTCTCTCCCCCTCCCTGTCTCTCACTCTCTCACCTCAAAATTCACAATCGTCCTCTCCGGCGACATGCTACTCTCCATAATAGAGTTTGATGTGGATCGTGTCATATCTTCAGGCATCGCTAGAGGAGCGCGACCTTCCCGATAGGTTATTCGAGGTGGGGAACTTGCTAAAAGATAAATTTCTAGCTCATGCCCTTCTGACGCATTGCATTCCCATTAAACAGGAGCTTCAATTCTTTGAATGAAACCGAACCAGCCGTTAAGAAAAAGCCGAAAATTGATTACCGAATCGGACACGTTTCGTGGGAGCTAAATTTTTTAGTTCTAAGGGTATCGAAGAGAGAACTTCATGGTATATATCTAAAACGGAGCCAAAGTTAGACACGACTACAAATCAGGAAGTATATGGTTTTTCAGGCTGCTTTAGGCTGCTTATTACTTCCGTTTTTAGGAAGAATTTCGAAGCCACTACAGTTTCCACGACTTACATTTCCTCTCCAGCGTCGAGCAAGCGAATGTAAACGTGCTGCCTTCCCGGGTATCGAGCCCATTCTCCATCCCCAAGCTGTCTTCACGCTCCCGATCTCGATCCGCAGGCCTCGGCCATCTTGCCACAATTTTCGGCACAGCTGGGGGCTTTGACGTAGGGCCTGAATACAAATTTTCGACGGGATTGACCTAAACCTTACCAATTTTCCGTTCTATACTCCCAGTCGAGTGGATTGAGCCCTCCCTCGGTCGCTCCAGCGTGAAGCTGATTTGTGTCGATTTGGGGGTCGGCTCCTAAAAGGCAAAAAGATTACGTAAAAGACTAAATAAAAACCGTAAGCTTGTTCCTGACGCCATTCTGAACATGTTCCCCAAAAAGCAAAAAGCGTTGCCCATGGGTGGAATCGAACCACCGTCGCCACGGCCACAACGTGGAGTACTAACCACTATACTACATGGGCCGAGAGAAGGGGCGACAGGGTGGGTTTATGGGGGGCCGAGACGCCAGGGGAAGGGCCGGTACAGGGCGGTGGCACGACAAAGAGCTCAGGAATCGAGGCATTCGAGGGAATCGATTACACAAGGAAATTCGAGGTTATATTTCAAACCGCCTGCAAGTTCGGGTCACTATTCCTACTGCATTTTTCACTAGTCTTCCAAGCCTCTGAAAACCATTTAAAGCAGCTAATTAGGCCATCAAATCTGACGGAAGCAGTTTACGCAAGGAAATTCGGGACAAAAGCTTGGGCTGCTCAAAAGTTGGAAGCCGCATTTCTCCCCACACTTTTTACCACTATTCAAAGCCTGAAAAATCAATCAAGGCAACTAATTACGCGATGAATTCGTGAGGTCAGTTCAACGCTACCTACCTCTCGACTTGGCCCTCCATTTTCCTGAATTGCCGCAAAGGCGCTCGTCATTGGTACACGATTTCGGCTTTTTGGCGTCGGCAGGGTTTGCGTTCCATCTGACCTCGTCGCTATCCGATTTAAATTCCGAGGCGGCGGGATTGGGTGCTCCCGACATTCATGGTTCCATTGTCTAAAATGGTATCCTTTCAAATAGCAATACTATTGATTTTATGGCTTCACTATCCCTTTAAACATCGTTTTTATTACTTACCGGTTCTCAGGGACGTTATCATAGCAAAACCCAGGGTTAAAGGTATGGGAAGTGCCATCGTCTCTCAACACCCGGTTCGCCGGCTCTGGCGGCGGCTTGTAGGTGCAGGCGTTTGGCTCGGAGGGTAAAATTGTTCCTGTAATAGATTTGTCTGTATAAAGCTATGTCTTTTACCTCTCGTAGGCAACGTATTTGTCCTAACGACGCTAAAAGCGGCGGGCATCGTTTCGGGGTATCTTCTCGCGCTTGCGTGCCGGGCTTTAGTATCCGGGGACGTCACGGGAATTCTAAATTCAGCTTATTTTTTGATTTGGTTTTAAATGCTATTTTTAAAGGTTTTTAATAGTCGAAAAATGGCATTAAAATCTTGACAAATAATTTCTGGTCAAGCTTCTGACCTTGGCGTTCTCCCATCATTTAACCTCGATCTCCACATGGATCCCATCGAATAATTTGTAGAACAGGGTGAGATTTCGCTTCTAAAATGACTATTTTAGGGTAGTAATTATAATTAAAGCTATACTGCTCAATTTGATCGCGCTAGATTTTAACCCGATTGAAACACTGCCTTGACGGTCCCTTTAAAGGACTTATCCTCAATTTCTGAACTTACACTGTATCCAAATCCTCCCGTGTCGATATCGAAATCGTCGAACTTGGGTCCAGGTCGTCCGGGCGATCCGGTCGGTCCGGAAACCGGTAAGGTGGACTGGGGGAGGGCATCTTATAGCCATTGCGCTTCACCTCGGAAGCTAAAAAAACTTTGAGTTTTCTGCGCCGAAAAAAATTAACAATACCTCGGCTAGTGCTCGGCAGTCTCCTCCAAACGATCTCCTTTGGCGAGCCATCCACCCCGGAATCATCAGAGGTATTTAGTTCGCCAAGGCTGCGGAGATAAGCTAAAAATTGCATGAGTTTGGTCTTAAAGTGCTTAAAAATAGGTTGTGCTAATTTTATATGCTAGAAATCCTCACTTTTGATCAACTTCTTGCACTCCTCCATCCGCTCGCGACTTTGTATCAACTGTGTTAGTTCTACTGGCTCTTCCTGTAGATGCTCAAGGGCTTCAAGTACCGTCCTTCCGGAAGAATCCTTTATTAAGGGATCGATACCTAGAAAATATAGATTACAAGAGCGTCATCGATTGTATTACCTTCCGAAATCAAGTATTCCACTGCTGCAATCTGACCATATCTCGCTGCGACGTGTAGCGCGCTGCCTTCTTTTGTGACATAGTCAAGTTGGAAGCCGGCGAGACTATAATGTTAGTTTTAAGAGAGCGAGCGAGAGAGAGAGAGAAAGTTAAGGTGATAATAAGCGCAAGTTTTAAGCATAGATATCCCGAACCCGAAAGAGGCCGAGATATCTGAGAGAGAGAGAGAGAGAGAGAGAGAGAGAGAGAGAGAGAGAGAAATGAGCAAGAGAACAAGACAGGGGGAGAAAGGGAAAGAGAGACACAGGCAGATATTTAGTTTAAGACTAATTGAAGTGAAAAACCCACATCAACATCCGAATACAGTCCACGTGCGAGTGCATGGCTGCCATATGAATCGGGTAAACGACCCTCGGCTCGGCTAGGCTATTCTCAGCAGTAGATGAACATTCGACGGCTGACTAAAGGGACGTGTAAGCTTAGGATCCATCAGAATTCTTGATACCTGAAAAGCCAAATCCGGGCAGAAGGCGACCAGCATTTTACAGACATAACCATGCCCATTCCGGGCTGCCATGTCGAGCGGGGTCTCGCAGCGGGCGTTTTGGGCTTTTGGATCGGCGCCATTCTGAAGAAAAGCGTTTTAAGGGGATGGCGACAACAAAGAAAGCCCCAGAAATCTAATAATAATAAAGCGCAGTAACGCACATTAATGAGCACTTGGACGATCTTGTGATGACCTTGTTTCGCGGCTAGGTGGAGTGAGGTTTCTTGGGCATTGTTTCGGCAGTCCACAGTACTTCGATTGGCTTCGCAGAGAAGCTAAAGAATTATTTACAAGGTATTACGAAGAGTAAGTTGTAACAAAGATATAGATGGTGTTAAAACTTACAGTGACTACAGCTTCATGACCGTACCATACTGCTAGATGAAGCGGAAGGCAGCCCTGCTTATCCTTAGAAGTGCAAAGCTTCACTTCATGTTCGATTAGGGTTCGGCATATTGCCTAGAAAGCCGGTATAAAGAGAGAGAAAGAGAGAGAAAGAGAGTGAGAGGGAGAGATTGAGAGAGAAGGTTTCTAAATCTCCACCCACCTCGTATCCAAATTTCGATGCAGTATGCAAGGCCGTCAAGTCGTTATTCTGGTCCCTGATTGTCAGCAGCCCACTTTCCCCTCCATTCGAATTAAATAGAAAATTCAGCGGGGTTCGGTGCTTTTTGTACTTCTTCCTGACGAGCCAGTTGTGCAGCTCTTCCAGATCATTCTTGCGGCAGATTTCGATCAACTCCGGGCCCCTCACGGACCCGTCCTTGACCATCGTGTGGGGGTAGGAAGAACTACCTGGAAAGTAGCAGAATATTTTCGATTTTGTCGCAATTGAGGTCGAGAAATGAAGATCAAAACAAAACCAAGAAGGGCAAAGCAGCAGCTCAACGCTGAATTTGGTAAAATATATCAAAACCGACTCAAATGGCGTTTAATAGCGAAACGAAAGATCGAGTTCCTATCTCGAAATAACCGGAGGATATTCCAAAGCACAAAAATGCAAGGAATACACCAAAAAAAGCAGAAAATTTAATGGCTTTCTAAAGGTACTTAGAAGGCACAGATTTGGCTCCACTAGATTCCTAGACCCAAGGCATTGATGAAATCTGGCGGGAAAAAATATTTTTGATGGAAATTGAGTCGAGTCGGGATGACTAACAGCCAGATATCAATGGGATCTATAGGCACGAAAAGAGTGTGCTCGAAAATTCGGGAAACAAGAGGTTGATTTCATCGAAAATAGCCTTCTTTCGTCAATAAAATTGATTTTTTCAGAGTTTCAAAAGTATTTTCAACATTTTGACGACCCAGGTGCTTTTTAGACCTTTTTTAAAATATTTGAAAGCTAACGTATTCTAAGGCAAACTTTAAGCAAACTGTAGAAATGTTTAAAAACAAAAAAGTGAATGCTAACAATGCAAAAAACATTTTTCTTATGTTACAGCGGAACAGCTGGGAAAACAGCAAGACATGATACACTATAAAGGCAATTGAAGACACCTAAAAGTTCTTTATGGTTCGCGTTTAGCATAACTAAATCCGCCTAAAGCCTTAAAAAACCAAAAAGATTTCCGAAAGTCAAACGTTTCGCATAGCGATAATCGTGACCCCGAAACGTCCTTCGCCACCCCACCGCCAGCGGCAAGGTGGCAAAAATGAAAGCGAAAAAGCAAACACAGAGTTTGTCAGTGGGTTGTCACACACCATATCAGGCTCGTGTTGCCGCGCCAACTTTTTTCCGGGCTTGAACTCGATTTTATCGAAGAGACTTTTGAGCCCGCCAGTCACTCCCATGTTGGCGAACCTCAGTTTTTGAAGGCCGAGGGGCTGGGTGCTCAGAGATTGGCATCAGGAGCGGGGAGGCTTGATGGGTTGGGCAATAATTTATAGGGGAACTCAGGTAAAATGAGTTTGGAAGTAAGGATCACCTGATTTCTTTGAGCAAGAGAGGATTCTATTCGTGAAATCACCAATTAAACGAAAATGAGTGTGAGAAATCTTTCGATAGAGCGAGAAACAGATAGAGAAAGAGAGAGAAAGTTAGAGAGAGGGAGAGAGCGAGAGAGAGCGCGCAAGAAGAAAGTCCTGAAAAATTCCCAAATCCCCGAAAAACCGTGCCGAACGAAGCACCCAAAACCACAAAAAAATTGCTTAAAAATGGCAAAAATTGCGAAATAGGAATTGAAAATCCGCGTGAGAATTAATTACTTCCCGCAAAAAATTCAGCCACTGGATCTAGGCAGAATCAAGTTTCAAAAAAAGCCTGAAATAACCGCCAAAAACGTACAAAAAATCCAGTATCCTTCGAAAAAATTGCAAAAAAACTTTCAAAACTGGCCCAAAATTAATTACTTCCTTTAAAAAATCAGCGCCACCGGGATCTAGATCGATTTGGGATCTCGGGGTGGATCAGCGGGGTGAACGGTCCGTTGTGTTTCCCCATTCACCATGAGTCAGCCCCTTCTTTTCTCTACTTCTCTACTATGGGTCCTCTTTTCCAAGCCTTTCCCAAGTTCCATGTGTACAGAAGGAGTAAAAGGAGGAGAGGAAGGCCAGGCGGGAAGAATGGGATGCGCATCCACCTGGATCGTCGCCTCCCCTGCTTTTACTACGCGTGCATACTTTCCACACCCATCAATGGGGACCGGGGGATACGAACCGGTATGGTGGAGTGGGGCGGAAATGGCACAGAGAGTGGCTTGGGGCGTTCAAAAAATGGGGAATGTTGTTTTAAAGAGGGAGTAACAGTGAGAAAAATGTCAAAGGATTGCTGAAATTCGCAAAGATTTTCTCGAGGTATTTCTAACAGAAAGTGGTTTTAAATAGAGGGTAACAACAAGCAGAAAGAAATTGTTGAGATTGGCACAAAATATCTTCAGGTATAGGGAGAGGTAAGAGAGGAGAGTTTCAGTATCTTAGCTTTTTAATGCGGTATCCATGCCACGAACTCAAAAGACGCGGCAGAAAACGTTAATTACGTTCAGCGAAATTTATTAATATTCTAATAGACTTAAAAATTCATACTTAGGCAACAAGTGTTTTTGTTACCGATTTTAAGTTCTCAAATACAATTTCTCAAGTTACAAAGCTATAGTTCATTTTTGGCATTCGTCCAACCAAGTGTAGTAATCGCAAGCGGCAGTGATTCGTAACGATAGCGCGTGTGTGCCTCCCGGTGTGTGGGCGTCGGGTCGAGAACGATTAGCGGATTTGGCGGCTCGGCGGGACGCCAGCGGTCAGCCGACTTGCCCAAAAAAGGTATCGAAACCGTGATGCAAACAATGGGAACATCGAGAGCACAATTTTTCGAGGTCGAAGTATCGGAAAAATTTTCTTGAGTTTGAAAAAGACCTCAACGTCGTAAGGAGTACAATAACGGAAATTGTCGGAATTTCCGGCCAACAAGGCGCCCTTTGAAAATTTGGGAAATAAAATGCACCGCGACAACAATCACATTTCGTACGATTTTTCCACACTGTCGCGGCGCGATGGCAAAACAGGGGTGGGGAGAGAAACGGCCATGGGGGGCGGAGAGGAAACGGGGGGAAACGGGCAGCCAAAAGGCATAAAATGGTGCGCCGCGGGATGGAAAAGGCCCGAGGGGAGAGCGACCATCCAGAGGCATGAGTCGGTCAGCCGGCCGACGCCATTCAAAAAGACCCTTATCGGGAAGAGTCCATCTTTTTCGGGCTCATGACTCATGCACGCCGATTGACACCTAATTCAAATTCGGTGAGGGAGAACGGGTTTTGATGAAATTTGAGTCGAATCTCGCAAAAAAGAAATATGGCCGAATTTTGGTCCCTACTACCCGTATTTAAAGGTACCAGATGCAAAACGAGAAAGAGAGAGATAGAGAGCGAGAGAGAGAGAGAAAGAGAGAGAGAGACAGAGAAAGTGAGCGAGATAGGGAAACAGACAGACAAAACAAGGTTCTTTCAAATGTCCCGTTTTACTAAAATGTATTCCTCGATTCTCGAAATCGGAGGTATTCCTAGTAGTAAATGAGCTTCGATGAATTCTGGACATTCCGGTCCCCAGATACATTATCCCGGACCGGGACGTTGCAAGTAATGGTGCCGGAATAAATGAGCTTTCTGCCCCCCACCCAGTCCCATTCTTCCACTTTTGAATGGGAAGAGGGGGCACCATTTACCCCGCAACCCACCACCGCAATCGGATGGATTCGGCTCGTTTTGCCTTTCCCGGGTAACACTATGCTGTGAGAAAAACGATTTGGATTTCGGTCTTTGAAGATAGCGCTAAATTCAAGATTTATAAGGAGTATGCGCTGCAAATAATTTGCATAAAACGCAATTTAAGGGACGCAAAGTGGTTTACGATGATTTTTTTTTACCTTGGACCATTTTTCGAATTGGGCGGCCAAATGCAAGCAGTGCATGCAAAATAGCCACATTTGCGTAAATTTGCATCGAAAAACTGTGAAACATAGCTCAGAAAAAGAAAATGGTTCCAAAAACCAACAAAAACACCCGGACCGGACGTGTCCCATTTGTGGGTGACACTGCTGAATTGAGCCGCAGCGTAGGGGCCCAGTTTCAAGTGGCGGTCGCGTTTACACGTGGGGGGACCGCCGGAGGATCGTGGCCAGATGTGGGCCACTTCCCCGGGGCCCTAGACTTGAGGCACTTCGCCCCCACTACCCCCCGCACTACCTCCGATGAGTTTTAAGCACCTTGCTCTGGGTTTGGCTCTCTCTCTCCCTCTCTTTCTCTCTCTGCCAGCTTTTGTGCCCCGAGGCTACGTCATGCTAATAATGCCCTCAAGTAGCCCCTTGCGTGAGAACGGTAAACTTTATGTTAGAGGGACGGGCTAGCGGAGGTGTAAATTCTGCAATTCCGGAGCTTCCCCAATTTTCTTTGCTAGCTTGCCAGGAAGTGCTCTGCTAGTTTACCCTTCTGGCCTTCCTGCCATCAGCAGAGATAGAGAGAGAGAGCGAGAGAGAGGGCGAAAGCGCGAGAAAGCGAGAGTCAAACGGCGAGAGAGAGAGAGATAGAGAAATTCCCTAGGTTTGTCGGCATCAATGAAAACTAAGAAAATCTTAAAACTACGCCTTATGCTTGGCAACTCGAATTCCGCATCCTTACTCACTATTTCCTAGCGCCCCATCCCGACAAGTTTCAATCAAAAAATGCGCCTCTCGGCTCTCGCGGCCTCACCCCGAGATGCGCCACCACTTCAAAATGCTCGTGCCGCAGGCCGTGGCTGGATGGGTAACGACAGAAGAAATTGTGTTTTTAGCCTAGCCCCTCTTGAGTGTTTGAGGGTAAATATAATGGGCAGGGAGAGTCCGATTAAAAATAGGGCAGCCAGGATCGGAAGAATTGCGCTTTGGGCTTGATCTTCAATGTTGGGTTTGGGTTAGTACTACTTACTCAAAGAGAGCCATGGAATAAAACCGCCAAAAAGCAAACAATTTTTTGTTATCGACGAAACGTTTCAAAATTGGCATCTTAAGCCAGTATGATGTAAAAAACCGTAAATATAGCAATTCCTTGAGAACGCGAATGGAATGCTAATAAATGGCCAGCTAGGGAAACCGAATTCGGAATTTTTTAGACAGTTTTGACAACCGAGATTGACGAGAATTACCAGAAAAATCGAGCAAAAATTGATGATAAAATAGAAAATTAAGCACAACGCAAGATCAAGACGTGAAAATGAAAGTAAGCGCCGGAAATTTACGAACGAAAGCAGAAGAAAAGCAAAATTATGCGGAAGCCACAGAAACAAAAAGATATTGGAAAAGAAAAAAGGACAAAAATTCATAAATTTGCATATGCTTCCAGGCTGCTACGAAAACGTACCCAACCCCAGTAAAAAGAACCCACCTCCAAAAAGTCCCCCGGAACCGGAATCGCTACTAATCGTATAACCCGGGGCGAGACCTCGCCATAGGGCCCATCCGACCCTCTAAAGGCCCGAGGATTTGGTGTGAATTGGCGGGTCGGGGGTGGTCAGCAGCTCAAGAAAGAAGCCTAAGAAGAAGCCCCAAGCACGACCCCCGAGAAAAGGGTAGAGACGCCCAAAAAGGGAGAAAAGCTAGGGTGCCCCATACCCTAGCCCTCGAATACCCCATAGTAGGGCCCAAAATGGGGCTGGGGTCTTTTCTAGGGACCCAGGGCCCGGCTTTTGGCCCTTTTAGGGGGGTAACCACATTTCGACCCGGGCCGCCAGACCCCATTCCCGGGGTCGGGGTGGGCTTCTTCTCCTCAAGCCTCGGCTGGGGTTTGTCGAAAATGCAATGGAAATGGTGCTCGTCTCGAGGGTGGAAGGCGGAAGGGCAAGAAGCTTGGGTCCTAATGGTAGTACTACTTTTTAGGATGGTCGATTTTCCTAATTTTTGAGTATGCAAATTAGCGCTTTCGAAAAAGAAACACGGCAATGCGAAAAAGTGTTCAAATAATCGACCAAACAGGCGTGCAAAGTGAAAGGAATGACAAAAAAAATTGCTCATTTAAGGTTGGGGTTTTTCTTTTTTTCCAAGCTGTATCTAAGCAAATTAGCCAAAATTTGCGTCGAAAAAACCTAATTTTACTGAAAAATGCCGTGTCTCGCCAGAGTTAAGGTGTCAAATTTTCAAACTAATAACTGAAACCAGGCTTTCTCCAAATTCCTCAAACGCTCTGATGCAAACCAGGCGGAATTACATTCAATAAATTAAAATCGGACGGTAAGGATAACTGCATAATTATATCGACAAAATTAGTAGTAATAAATTACTGAAACGCAGAACCTATCCGCACTAACACCGTAATTGTCCTAAACCGGTGGATTTTGAGGGTAGCTGCATTTAAGAAAAACTGTACAAATACACGACACGGTCGGCCTTTAGCCACAAATTCCAATGCCAGCGCCGGATGGAAGCCATTGAAGCCCAATTAGCCATTTCCTAGCCCCTCCCCTAGACATCCAAATGCCCATCCCTCGGCCACTCGAATTCTGTAGCCAGTGGCAACTAGGGATCTGAGGCTGCTGATGCATATTTCTTTTAAAGGTTATTTTAAAGCCATGGGCTTTTAAAGGTTTTAAAGGTATTGACAAGGCAAGGTTCAAGCATTGCGTCCTCAAGAGCTAAAGAAGAATGGAATTGTCGCTGCTATGCAAATAGCGGATTTCAGCGTCAAATTTGAATTTAGCAAGTGTTGATGATAATTCGTATTTATCTTAAGGAAAAGTAAAAACGCTAACGTGCCTTCGGATATCTTTTTGGGTCAAGATCTTTCAAAAAAATTGGGCAACCCGTAAAAAGAAGGCCACACGCCGCGAAAAAAAAGCGATTTTTTCACATGAGGGCAGGGTAAAAGAGGTGGAGCGGAATTTACAGGGCAAAAAATGACTTAACAGCGCAAAAAAAACAAATCGTGTAGCTCTCCTTTAGCTCACTTCTAGGCAGCTTCCGGAGGTTATTATTGGCCATTATTCCGTCCTATTTATGTTTCGTTGTTACTTTTTGGCGCTCCTTTTATCCCCCATGCATGACTATAGCCAATATACAAAAAACAAGTAAAAATACTCCCTAGGGGCCTGCTTTTCCACCCCAAAAAAGCAGCTGGACCCATTCATTTTTGAGACAAGCAGCCCCCGGCTAGACCCATTCTTTTGCCAGGATGGGGCCATAACTTGCCGGATGGTCGCGCAAAAATATTAGTGGGAGCCGAAAATAGGCCTTGCTGGAAAAGGAAAAAATATCAAATTGTGAAAGTCTGAAAAATTCGCAACGAGATGTCGTCATTTGTATGGTTGTGGAAAGGCCTGTTTATTTAGCTGTTTGTCGGCATTGTGCTCAATTTTTTTTGCTCAGAAGCTGAATACATTCAAATTATGATTGTAACACGGAGTCTTCAAGGCAGTAAAACGAATTTATCGCTTTTCATTCATGGAAACTCTGATTTTCAATGGCCTTCTTCATCTGAAAATCGCGAAAAATGCCAAATTTCAAAATTGAAAAATTTTGAACGAACAACCTTTGTTTGCTAATTTAGCAGTCACCAGGGTTGAAAAGCCGCTAGGCGGCTTTTCACCCCTGGCCTTTGCGCGGGGAACTTGAGACTTTGGGCACATTGCATAATTCTAGCGAATTAGTGCCAACCTTTCAACTTTAAAGATCACAAAAGCGTCCGACTGAGAGCGTGACAAAATCCAAAATGAGCCTCCTGGCGCCTCGGATGCAAATGAGGGCATTTCCATAGGTTTTTAAAACACTAAAATAAGGTATAAATCGTCATTTTCTTAAAAACCTGATAAGCGTGCAGTAATCTACGCCCTCAAATACCCCTAAATACCTTTCGACTGCGCCTGAAAAACCTTCCCCCTTCGCGATATCTTGGTAACCCGATTTTTTTGAGTCATTTATGCAAAGTGTCCACACACACACACACACATGAACTATTTTTTTATATATAGTAGGATCTACGAAAATTGCCAATATTTTGTTTTCACTGAAACGATGCATAGCACTTTTTGTGAGTACGATACTGTATTCATTGAAAATTAAGTAAGAAGCAAAACAAAAAAAGCAAAGAAGTTAACAAGTATCCTCAAAAAAAATTGAGTCCGCCTGAAAAATCTTCAAAAGCGCTTCGGTTAAAATTGCAACAAAAAAACAACGCCCCGATCGACCAAAAAATCGCCCATAATCGCAGCAAGCAGGTTGCCCCGAAAAAAGGGGCACAACATGGTCGGAGATTAGGCTGCCGTATTTGCATACGCCAGGGCGCGGGGGAAGGGAGGGCGGGAGCGCGCGCCCCGGATTCCCCCGGCTCTTCGGAAATGGGCCGGAAAGACAAAGAGAAAAAAAGAAAAAATTAGAACAAAAGAGGGACAGAGCACGGCAGAGAAAAAGACAACCGCCCCGGGAACGCGCTGACACAAAAACCCACTCGCCGAGCACAAATAGTGTCCAGCGCCCCTGCGACGGTCGGTGGTCCCGGGGGGAAGCTGGTGGCCCGGATTTCATTAAAAATGCAAATTTTGGGGGAAATTAAAGCGGTTCCGGTATTCAGCGAGGCCTGCGGTGGGGAGTCCAGAAAATTTTGGAAATGGGATAATTTATCACGGGCGGTTGGAACTATGCGATAAAATCTGTATGTTTTTTGTGCCGCATTAATGCCTTTTTTAAGACGTTCAGCATAATTGCTAAACTAGAGACTTTTTACTACTGCTTTTTACTCTTTCGAAATTTTGTAGCAAAAGTTTGGCGTAAATTAAAAAGTTTTCAAACGTTTAAAAAGGCAAACATTCTCGAAAATTAGCATATGCACCAAGATCCTCAATGCCCTCGGCCTCACGCTAATTCAAACTTTTCTTAAGACGAACTACGCCATCTAAAACTAGGGCGTTTTTACTACGCAAAACTTGAATAGTTTTGCAGAAAGAATTTAACGTAGATAACAATAATCAAAAGGCTCGCAAATGCGCATATGCACAAAAATATATCTTTAAAACTGGCAGAAATAATTGTATGTGAAAACCAGTTGCTAAATTTGCAGAAACCGACTTCGAAAACTTTTTTTCAGGAAGTGCAGGCCCAAGTAAAAATAGCTATCTATCAGTTCGTCCTCCTGAGCCTTAAATCCCCAAGGACCCGCCCAGGTGTATGTAAGAACAGAAACACAACGATGAAGAACCATAGGGTCTTAAGGCGCAAAAACTGGGGCCCAGGGGCCAAAGAGCCACTCGCTCGCCTTTGCCCCGATGAAAAACGACATCGGATTGTGCCCTGGGGGCTTCGCCTTGCACTCGCCCTCCCAAATAGACAAATCGCCCCGCTCGGGGTGGAAACATTGGCGAGGATTGGATGGGCCGATGATGTGTCAGCCGAGAGTGGGGATTTGGCACCTGGGGGTGATTGGAAAGGTGTTTTTGAGAGAGAGCGAGGGAGAGAGCGAAGAATTTTCCGATTTAAAGCTTCTTTTGACGCCGAAAAACCTACATCAACATCCTAATACAGTCCACGTGCGAGTGCATGGCTGCCATATGAGAGAGAGAGCGAGAGATAGAGACAGAAACAGAGACAGTAAGTGAGAGCTACAAAAACGAGTTGTATACGCGATAATTACAAGGACATGATATCACCCTCAAATTATACGATCAGCCCGAGTGATTCGACCTCCTCCGCGAAAGGGTGATCGACCTTCTTGACGCCCGCCTGCGGGTTCGGAGGCAGGCAATAACTAATGGTACGCCAAGGACGACCCCTTCGACCCCCATTTTGTCGACCCTTTAAGCGTTTGTCTCCCTCCCCTCCTCCTTCATTCATTCCTTCATTCTACCCATTCAACACGACACCGCCAAACCTGTAAATAACCGAGGAAAGGGAATTGGAGACTTGGGAAATTGGGAGTCACTGATCGATTGGACCGGTATTTAGTAATTTCTCAGTTTTGTAAATTAAATAAAAAAATTCGGTTTCCAGTTCATGTGCATTAGCGAGGGGTCCAGACCCAAAAAGTCCAAAAATGCCTAGTCGAAATTCCTGGTTTTGCATTGATAAAAGAGTTCAGAAACCTTATGTGCCAGAACGAGAAAATTGTTACAAAAAAATAGAAGTTTGTAAAATTTGAGGACAGGCCAAACCTTGGCATGGCTTCCAAAGTATTTCTTCGGAAAATAAATCGTAAAATGCAGTCTGCAAATCGTGTCCACGTGCCGCTGCATAAATTCGGGGCCGTGAACCGTAAAACACGCACGTGAATTTCAATGAGCTGTATATAGGAGATTTTTGAACAAAAAAGTTCCCATATTGTTTGGGAAATTTAGTACATACTACGTAGTATGCAAAAAAAATACGGAAGCTGTACATATAGCTAACTATAGCTCCCTAACCCAGCTTGACAAAGCCGCAATAAATCCATATAAATCTTGCTGCACCCAGCAAGCCTCCGCCAACTGACCGCCTGGGGCACGAGGCTGAGTCCGTAAGGAGCGGAAAGCCCGGAAAAAAACGTCGACCAAACACTATCCCCCGCGGAAAAAGGCTAGCCGCCCGACTTTTCGTTGAGGGCGACTGACAAAACACTCGGGCGCGGACGTCTTTTGATGGGTCCACATGGGGAAAGTGGCGGGGAACAGCCGTTCTGCAAGACCGGGAGCCTGATTTGTCAACTTGACTGGTTTCTGAAGGGGCGAGCCGAGGGTCATTTGGTTGTAGGAATAGTGTCGGGGATCGGGAGTACGAGATTGAGCACGAGATGAAGGAACGCAAAGCAGGAATGGCAAATCAGATCTTGATAGTAAAGATTAAGAATTATTATAAAAAAGAAAGATTAAAAATGAGATCAAGGATGAAAACGCGGAGACGAAGGCAGTGGATCCTCAAAACGTTTAAAATGTTACGAAATATTTTTAGCTTAAAAAGAGATTTTCATACTTATTCTCGAAAATTCTAGTTACGAAAGGCAATAGCAAATGACCGAAAACGATATAAAAAAGCAATGCAAGTTTTTCCCAAGTTTTGATCTTAGATAAAAAGGTGATTTTCGCAAATATGATTTCGTAAAAATTACTTTTCTAAAATTTATTCTCGGAAGAGCGCTTTTCGGAAACATATTTTCGATAAAATGAGATATCATAGAAAGCTAGCGCCCATATTGAGGATTTAGAGATTGAGCGTGAGCTTATTGTTAGAGGGGGACGAAACAAGGAATCTAAAAGTTTAAATTCATGTTTCAAAGGCTATTCAAATTTCTTCGTGAATGTCAGCAATTCCATTCGGTTCCGAAGTTGCGGAAATAAACTACCAAAAAAAAAAGATTTTTCACTTCACTTTTTTTCTGGAATCCTTTCGCAACCTATCAGCACGTGAAGCTTAAACGCAAACTTCTGAAATATACATTGAAGTGAAATAACACGACCAAAACAGTTCTAACGAAAAGCTCAAGCTCATTTTCGAGCCTCTGCGGCACCGGTTAATGATCGTGTGGCCGACTTGTGAGGAGAGGCGAGTGTTTGGGGTGCAAAGATTGTAATAACCACATTCGCCGTCTGGGGGGTGAAGAGGGTGGGGGCCTCCGCTTCCCCAATGGCCCGAGCATGAGGTGATGGATCTTGTGTACCCATCATTTATCACATGTACCTGGCCAGGGCTCTATTGCTAGATCAACACTTTCGGGAAGCCATTAATTTTGCGGTAGGTATACGAAAATGATTCATCTTTCGCTTTTGTACCGGTCAGGCGCCTTTATCGTTTTTCGGTTTTTGACCTTTGCTCTCCAGGACAAAATTTTCCGAATCCATTTTCATAACATCCGTTAAGTATAAGTTTTTTTAAGTTTCAACGTTAATTTCTGATTCTTTTGCTACCGGTGCACTATGCCTTGGTCAACCAAATATGAGGGCAGCGGTAAGAATTTTTTATTAACATCGTGTTGTCCAAATTGTCCAAATCCAATATTTATGGCTTTAAAACAAGACATAGACAAATTGGCTCTATACCGATATAAGGTATTTTATCCGAAATGAGGTATCAAAAACTGAAATCAGGTATCAAATCCGATATGCGGTATCAAATCCGATATGAGATATCAACTCAGGAAAAGCGGATTTTTGACCGATATATGGTATTAAACCCACGAAAGCTGGGAAAGCGACTAAAAAACCTACATCTCACGCGGTTTCAGGCTTACCTCTAGCATTACATGTTTTTGAATCGGGGTTAGCGGGCGGATCCCGCTAATCTTTATTTGGGTCAAGTTATTTTTGGCCTACGTAGGGATCGATTCTAAAGATGTAAGACCTAGGGGGTTCGATCTAAAAATAATTGTCTTCTAAAGAAGTTTTTTCATTTGTCGCCATATTTGGATTTTCCCCATTGGGTCTATATCTTTGCTGTAGTGCCTTGGAATGGATGTTGGAGCTATTGATGTTTTTAAAATTTTTTAAAAGTTTATTGAAATTTAAAGAAATAAAAGTTTTTTAAAATACCTTATATCGGTATAGAGCTGACAAATTTTCCGAATCCACTAAAGTGCGCCAATTGTGAACATGCGTCCTCATGATCGCCCATCATCAAACAGCGACCAACGTAGTCCTTCTTGACGAACAGTACCCGCCCGTCACTACGTTCGATACGGTAGCAGATAGAGGGGATGCCACCTCGTTCCACCACTTCATGTTTTGGGTACGACTCGAGGAATCTGAAGCCACCATCGGCTCCATAGTCGACGAGGCTGACCACTAGCGAGTGGATTTGGCGTGCGCCCCGGACCCATTCTTCCACAATCGCCTTGGCGTAGAGGCCGATTTGCGCGTCGCCAAAGCACACCATCAGATTCATCTTGGGCACCGTCAGGTGGACGTACCCCAGGAGTGGGCCGCTGAGCCGGACCTCTGGCAGATGGACGACCGAATCGTTTAACCATTCCATCAATTCCCGATCCGGCGGGATGCTGCCGCAGCGTAATATATTAAACTTCGTGGCCGGCTTATGACGCCTCAAAATCGGCAGCAAATCTGCGGGTGGACAATCGATTGCGAAATCCAGGGCCCGAATGTCGATCCCGGATGGCAGCGGGTCATTTAGCATCAACTTTCTGATCGTTGCGTTGTGGAAAAGAAGCTCGATGGCCATTTGGTTCTGAATCCATGGTTGACGCCTGCCGTCATAAATGTAAAGCGGTAGTGGATGGGGAAGTCTTCGGTTCCGCAACGTAGCCTCGATCATGATTAGATCCCAATATTTGCCCTCGCACTCCTCAGCTAGCTTGAGCATTCTCTTGCTCGTGATGGCGGTCTTGAAGAAGCTGTCAATATCCATTTGTCGTAGCATGTTCTTCTGGATCTCGATAGGGAAGGAGCTGAAGTACAGCATCACCTGAAATCTGAAAGGTTACCAGCAGCGGGAGGACAGCGGCCATATAGATGCGGCCAGAGAAAGTGAGACAAGCAGCGAGCGATAGCACGGGAGAAGAAGATAGTGAGAGAGAGAGAGAGAGAGAGAGAGAGAGAGAGAGAGAGAGAGAGAGAATTAGAGCGGATGATAGCGCGAGAGGGAGATACAGCAAACGACCCACTTGAACTCTGAGAAATACAGAGCGTCGCGAGGATTTTTTCTCAACGGATTAACGGAGCAGGGGGTAATTTTATATCAGAATTCTCCTGAAATATCTAACTTCATTGGAAATAAACCTTTCAAACGTACGGCTTTGTTCAGACAAACAGCAAGAAAAAGACAGAAGGGCGAGAGAGGCAAGAGGAATAAGGCAAAAAGAGGAGAGATAGAGACAGAGAGAGAGAGAGTGATTGAAAAGGACAAAACCTATACTCAATTGATCTTGATGCGTCTGGCTGTAATAATTCGTACCTTCCCGCAAACTCACAGCCCCGCCAGCGACATTACGTGCTTAAATTAGCACATTCGCGTAAGCAGCCCCAGTGACCTGGATTACCTGGGGGGCAAATTAGGCAGCAGATCCTAAAACACCAAAGTTTATTCGCAGAATGCTTAAAATTGGAGGGAAGGGGTTTGCAAATGATTTTTAAATTAATTAGAAGCCGCGGAAACAGATGCTGCCAACGAGTTTTGTTGCTGTTCTCCACAAAAACGCTGCGCCCTGCACGCCGTTTTTATGGTCTCACAAACGGCCGAACTTATGCTTTTGTCTATCCGAAATTTTGAAGGCTCTTGCGTGTTAAATGTAGATTTGGGTTGCAATTGTTTTATTGAAAAAAGCACGGAAAAAGTTTTTCTTGCTTATATTTTCCTGCATAAATCGATGCTGTAGAAAATACGACACTATTCAGTTCACGCACAAATCTTCTTTCCGACCGTCTTCTCGATCCAATCGCAATAGTAGGATATGTCTGGACCCTGGTCTAAACGTATTGAGTGACTTTTTTTGATTTCACATTCCAGGTCTGCTATTTTTGAGGCTAGGAAGAAAGGCCTACTGTTCGACTCCTCGGGCAAGCATAGCTGATCCTCATAGGTGGAGGCACTGATCAGGCTGATCTGTACAAAAATGTCCAATTTTTCATCATAGATGAAGAGCGGGCCGCCGTGATCACCCTGAAACGAGTTGGATAGAATACCTTGTTTTCTCTTGGTTTTTTTTTGTGTGAATGAAGACAGTATCACATGACATGCAGCTCATGCATTGGAAACCTACGTAACACGTTCCAGCCGTTGTGACTTTCCCGTCAAAGCATAAGGTATGCAATTCATCGGCGATCGAGCAATCTTCCTTCGGCGCGATTTTCGCCGCGTAGCCCATTAGACGGTTTGGGTAAATGCCCTCCTCAGCGGAAGTGGCTGAAAAGCTTCTAAGTAAGGGCGGGCGGAAACCGTGTCGCTGTGGGCAAGCAACCACATACTCCTAACGGGCTGAAAATTGGACCAAATGTGTATCGTACCCTAAATAACCACAATCCTGAGTGATAGCCCAATCGCCCAGGTAGTTTTTGAGTTCTAACGCAAATACTTTTTTCTCACAATTCTCAACAATTTTTCCGGCCGGCATGATGTAAAAGTTTCGTCATTATGCCGGGCTTCTCCGACGACTCTATGCCGCTACAAACTTTGCCAGAACTTTTCGAACACTTCGTAGATTAATTGATTTTCTGCAAAAATTAACGAACTTGAATTGAATTGAATTAAAAGAATGTCGAATGGCAGAACCCGGAAATCAGAGATAAAACCCAATAGGACCAGGCCCAGCATATGTTTTAGGCCATATCTTAAAAAAAAGATTACCATTAGCATTAGTTGCACCCCATCCGACGCCAACCACCTCAAACCCAGCTGCAAGTGCGACTGTCTGATTCCGCAAGATAACGACTTCTCTAGCGGTTTTGCCATAAATCAGAGGCTGTTGCAGCTGCAAAAAGGTTGGTTTGTTTGAGGAATAAGTGCCGAACCTTAACAAGAGCAATGTCGTTGTCGAAAGTAGCTTCCTTGTATTCTGGGTGGACGTGCCAACTGTCGATCGACCTTCTTTGCTGAAAGATTTAGTTGAAGGTTGTTTCGGTCCTGATGGCGTCTTAGACAGAGATCCAGACTGGAAAGAACACCGCAAAGAAATACGAACCGCATCTACGTCTAAGCTCTTGACGATAAAGGTGGAGCCTGCGACAGCGAGCACATCTTCATACGTCACGCTATAAAGACTCTTGTAAAGTAGTGAGTTAAGCTGGCCGTCCAAATGCTTGGCTGATGCAACTTGCCGCTGCAGCTTGCTTGAAGGTGACCAACCGTTCGTTTGGGTCAGACTCGACAAGGCAATGGGCAGCGGTCAAGAGCCATTGTTCGTCGATGATGGAAGCGCCACATAGCAGCTCGCTTGGAGAACGGCTCAAAGACATGCTGTGGTTTGGTATTACGCTACGTCCCTAGATGGATGGACCCAGGGAATGTCAGTTCGGTCTCTTTAAAGAAACTAGGAATTCTTCTCATGTCACCCGGGGCCTTCAGTAGGCTGAAAGTGGGTGAAAACTCTTACAATTGCAAAGATGCCACAAACGGGTAATCGCTGATGCGCCGTTCCGTGCCGCCAACGATGCGGCTCTAAAATTTGGCTTGTTTTCAAAGCTATAAACAGACGACAGCGGGTCGTCCTCCTCAGGTCCGGTCGACCCAGACGGAAACAACCTAAAGAAATCACCCCTCAAAAAGCGAAACCAATACCAGACAGCCAAAGGCCAAAACGGGCAGTGAATACATTTCGGCTCAACCTATTTTTTTCCTGTTGAGCTTTATTTTATAGCTCCTCGAATGACTGGGTGGATAATAATCCAGCACTTTTTGATGGCCTATTCTTTTACCATTTGCGATTTGTATAGCTGTATAGCGATTTGTATAGTAGAATAGAGACGTCCCAAAACCCAAATGAGTCAGATCAACTCTTTCCTGTCAGCTTGGTTTTCAGGATTTCAATTGGTCTGGAGTGAAGAGAGTTATTGTATTCTTTGGCTACAAAGGAAGTAACGGAAAAACACTTCAATTTCCGGCTGATTCCTTTGAAATTTGAAAAAACGGCTTTGAAAAACCGCTTTTGATCAAGCAGAGAAGCCACATGGCCCGGTGACAAGCTTCCAAGTTTTTAAATAGATTCTTTTCAAATCGCGACCAGAAGGGCGAATTTCGCCTGATTCATATTTTGTATTTTGAACCGTTTTTGCGTTATAATCGATTGTAAAAACATCAGACTGAGGTTTAAACAATTTATCCGGAACTTCGAAGAAGCGCCGATCAGACGCAAATCTTCTTCCCCCACAGTCCTGTCAGTCCAGTCGCAGTAGTCGGTCACATCGGCGCCACTGGCTGAAGATGATTTTGTGGAACTTTGGGTTATTTTTAGTCGATGGCACCAATATAAGGAACTATATAATATACAGATAATATAATATAAAAAAGTAATATAATATGATCTAACTATATAATATAAAAAGATGCTCGCTTTTGGGCAGTAACATCAACGGTCACCATGCGGATGCGAGCTGTTAGAGGTGAGAGTTTTCTAAAAGCACACAAGGGCCCGATGTAAGACGTCAGTTCATTGATTTTTTTTGAAGATTTATTGATTTCCACAATATAGAACAATCACGTTGCTTCGTGTGCCAAGCCGTTCAGATTTTATTGCGCCTCAAATGCAAAGCTTCTTTTCCGTGGCTTCCTCGATCCAATCACAATAGTAGGAGACGTCAGGACCGATGGCTAAAAGATGAAAACTATCTTGTACATCTGTGGAAGGCTTGTATCTTACTGTTCGAGATTTCCGGCACGCAAGGCAGATCGTCGTTGCTGATGGCGCTGTTCAAGCTGATCTAGGTCGGTCTGTGCGGTGAAAAACAGGGAAAATTCTAATGGGTAATTGCGCGGCAATGAGTGTTATGTCACGATTTCAACAAAGGATTTATTTCATTGCTGACTCATTCTTTGACACAAATCGGCTTGCCCACGGTTTTCTCGATCCAATCGCAACGGTCAGAGCTGCTCGTGCCGACCACTAAAATTAACGTTGCCAGCCAGGGGAAGGGTTGGTTGCGTATGCAGTCTTCCGTTAGTTTATTCCGCGCCTAGAGCCTAGCAGAAGCTTTTGTCGATAGGGAAGAAACGCAAGTAGATATTCCTTGAGCCAAAATAGACCGTCGATATATCGGATTGTTACAAAAATATAATTTTTTGTTTGAAAATTATATTACTGCAGGGGCTTCGAGCGCCAATTAGCCCACACCGGGAGTGGAGATAGTCCATACAAATACGTATGGCGTCTGCATAACCGCATAACCGATCTGCCTGTGCACAGACATTAATGCAAAAAGCCCTTGTCAATGTTCGATCGTCTACCGCCTTCCGGCCAACAAAACTTTAAAACCCTTTTGGATTTCCCCCACAGCTATGTGCCAGCCGATATCGTACTATATATATAAAAAAATAGTGTCTGTGTGTCTGTGTGTGTGTATCACTTTGCATCCACTTCCGTCTGTCTGTCCGGAGGATATCTCAAGAAGGGACGGGTATTAGGCTACGTATGATACGTCATTAGGTGCGTAATGGTCTAGGGATGACTGCACACATAGCAGATTTTTAAAAATTTAGCCATTTTCGCTATTAAATTTAGGTTTTTGTAAAAACCTCTTTGTTAGGATAATTAGCATAGACCGGAAGTGGGCCGTCGCCTATATAAAGAGGCAGAAAGGGTTATTTTTCATTTTTTTTTTGTCTACTGAATGGAGGACAATTATGCAAAGGGCAGAATAGTATAGGGTCCGAGACGGGGGCCAGGGTTGAAAAGTCGCGAAGCGGTTTTTCAACCCTGGTACGTATACTAAGAACAAAGGAAGGAGAACTCCGCGGGTTTCGAGACAAAATTACCATGGTGTGACGACCCGGTAACAGCGTAATGCCCTTCGTGCGGGCACAATTGCACAAACTTCCCGTTGTCATAATAAGCAATCGGGCTCCCAGAATCACCCTGCAATGTCATATGATGCATCGATCATCTCCACACGCTATGCAAGACCGTTAAATTTTGAGCTTTCTCCACCCCTGTTTGGACGTGAAAACGCTTGAATTTCAGCGTTCTGACGTTGTTCCTGGAATCCTCACGCAGGCTTTCTAAATTTTTGTAGCCGAAACCAATATAGTTATCGTGTAGAGCATTCAGGCTCTTTCAAACGAGATGTTACAATAAAATCTCATATAGCCCCGTGTTCTTGCAAAAACGTTCCAAAGCGAAAGCGGCAACGAATTATTGTACAGCCTGATATTTTACGTTTTTTTCGCAATTTGCTTGTACTTCTCCGCAATCACCCTTTTTGACCAGTAGGTCTTCCTAAGTCACCATTTCGACTTCCTAGCCCCATTAAACATACACCGGCAACGGTTGCGTTGTGTTTGACATCAGCGAAGCAGAGGCTCCCACGGTGTGCATATGGGCAGTCCTCTTTTGGAACTATTCGCATCGTGAAACCCTTCAGCTGCTCGGGGACACCGGAACCTAAACGGGAGTTGACCGGTTTCGTCCTATATGATTCGTTGTAAAGAGTACCAAGCACCTCGCCCCAAGTCGACAAGGACCACGACCAGGTGGATCATGGAAGCGTAACGAGAGAAAGTCGAACGTATTTACCTTCGCCGGTATCACCCCATCCGAGCATAAAAATATCCGTTGCGTTCGTGACCTCGTGCCTCTTTTTTAGAACCACCGGTTTCACCCGTTTCCCGTATTTTACGGGCGTGATCAGCTTCAAGGGATACGTTATTATTCCCAGGGAGTTGATACCTTGAGAAGGCAGATGTCTTGGCTTTCATCCGGGAGAAAGAATGCACCCTCAAGCCGGAGGATTTTCTGAAATCAGGCTTACTGTAAAGTGTTTTTACTCAGGCTGGCGTTTTAGAATGGGACCAAGCCTATCTTGTGCAAAATTTTTCGCTGATTCCGAATCTGGTTTCCAAATTTGCTGCCGACCTTTATTTAAAAAGTTATTCGACATATATACTAAAAATTTACTAAATCTGGATTTTTTGCGTTATTTTTTCAGTTGTCGTCACCTCCGACGTTAAAACTGGCTCGGTAACGGTTTTAGAGGTCAAAGCACGATCTTATGCAAAAATCAGGTGTTTTTGTGCAAAAAGCAAAAGAAATTGTGCAAGGCGGGGTTTGAACCGGTGCCGGTGCTTGGCAAGCAAACAGCTTACCAAATTCACCATGGTGCCAACTGGGACGGGGGCTTCGGGAGGGTAGATAAGGGGCACAACACTATCTGGACCCAGACAGCGAATAGTGGGCCAGCATCCGAATTGATGCCGTTTTTAAGCTTAATTTCGACCCGAAATGACTTTTTAACGCAAAGTCCGCAGCAAATTTGGAAAACGGATTCGGAATCAGCAAAAAATTCTGCACAAGATAGGCTTGGTCCCATTCCAAAACGCCAGCCTGAATAAAAACACTTTACAGTTAGCACGGCTAACTTAGTAGAAGCCCTGATGCGCCGGCTAAGGCTACCGCCCTACCCCAGCCCATTTCCAGAAAAAAAGTACCGCGCCGGGGTCAATATTCCCTCCAGCATGGGTCGAGCCGACGATGGCGCCCGTCTTTGGCCTAAACAAAGCATTGAAGACGAAATTTTGCTTCAGTCCGGGGATTTTACTGAACCGACCAATCCGACGGATCGTAATGCCGAAAGCAATGCGCAGCGGACAGGAGCCATCCGTTGTCGATGATTGATGCTCCACACCAATGGGTCGTCACGATTCCCGTCGTTTCATTGCTTTAATGATTGTTTGATGAGATGCAGAACAAAACGGAGTCGGAACCGGTAAAAAAAATCCTTCCATTTGAAAACTTACAATGATCCCACGGAGGCTATATACGGAAAATCGGTGACTGACTTATTTTGTCCACGAACGATATGACTCTGAAATTTGTGAAAGCGGTGGGGTAATTTAAGGTAAGCTCGGTTTTGTTGATATTTTCTGGTGTGAAAAGCCAGAGACGACGTCATACCACAACAGACGGTCCGCCGCTGAGCTGCACATTCCAATCTGAATCCGGCACATTAATAAAAGGCTACATATTTTTACCAGAAAGATAAAATAGAGCCACATAGTCGAGGACATCTTGGGATGATGATACTTCCTTGGGTTTCGATTTCGCTTTTATACCCACTACCCTTCTCTTCTTTTGATCGTCGTTTTCCATAGTTTTCAAAGGTTTGCCATAGAAATCAGATCAGCTGATTAATTTGAAGATACGGGCTTTTCCGGTATGCTCAAAGAGCTGACTAGTTTTCCGAAACGGCGCGGCCAAGTTTGAATAGACTCTTTCGAAAGTAGGAAGTGACGAATTCATTAGAAAGTCTCGTTTCATCCATTTTAACCTGAGAAATTGGCGCTTTTTCTGATACAAAATCTGTAGAAAACGTAGCATAGCTTTTCAAGCTAATTTTATAATATCAACGAAACAAAGACTTTCAGCGTTTGAGAGACACAAGATCCCATTTTAGGAGCTTGATTATGTTTTGAAATCCCCAAAACTGGACGACAAACAAAGAAAACTTTATTTGCAGTTTTCGAAGGCTCAGATGCAAATATTCTTTCCCGCCGTCTTGTCAATCCAATCGCAGTAGTTGGCCAGCTCGGGGCCGCTGGCTGCAAAATGATGATTTGATGATTTTGATTGCCAATTTTAAGTCAGTTTAGTTATTCGTCGGCCGCAATTCAAGATAAATAAATCAAATACAAAATGGATTAAAACTCACTGAATTGCCCTACACTTCCACACTTGCCCGGGCCCACTCCATGCACTAGGCTATGCTGAACGTAAGCGTCCAGCTGCGGGACATAAACGGCTATTGGACCTCCGGAATCACCCTGAAAATCTCAGATTGATTTCATTCGATCGGTGGCATTTTCGAGAACCTCTAGATTCCTAACTTTTGTGTTTTTTTGATGATCAAAACCTGACCGGGCAGACCGCCGACGTCTCGTGGCGGAAGCAGATCCACGCGTTGCACTTGTATAAAGAATTGGCAATGTAGCCATGAAGCTGGTGATCGCCTTTTTCATCTAAAGGAATAGATACGGTAGTTAGCAGTAAATATTAAGCTATTTGAACGTTAAATGATCCAGATATAGTTCCTACTCAATGGGGCACCGTAGCCCCATCCCATGATATGGATGTCGGTGCCATTCTTGACCTTCAGGTTTCGTTTCAATAGAATTTTCTGGACACGCTTCCCGAGTTTGATAGGATGTCGGAGCTTAAAAAGAATATTGCTAGGATTTGAAAGGTGTTCGAAACCTTGATCAGGCCAATATCCGGGGCCTGGAGCCCATGCAAGCTTTCGAGCTCGATCAGTTGCTGAAATTTGGTAGGTATGACACGTACCCAAGTAAGTAGGTACGTAAGTCAGTAAATAAAGCAAGTAAGGCGTAGCTAAATACCTGTATAATTTTCAAAAAATTAAAAGGAAGAGAAAAATTACCGCATCCTTCTCCAAACGCGGATAGGTGCTCGAGCCAACAAGGGCGCGACTGCCGCTGATGTAGTGCTCGTGTTCTCTAGAATTTTTATAATAGAACGAGTTTAACGAGGTAGATCTGCTTAAACATAACATTAACAAAATTAAGCTCTAATCCACTCACGACTCATTGCCTGGCAGGCAATGCGCGGCGGTGAGCAGCCATCTCTCGTCGATGATCGACGCCCCGCAGCCATGGCCCATCAGGCCTTCGGTCATGTTGCTGTAATAGAGGTAACGTATTTTTAATGGAATAAATTATAACCTACACTTCTTGAATCGAGACCATAAACGGGTACTCGTCCACCGACTTTTCGAAGCCATGTGAGATGACTAGGTTGCGATCGATCTAAATTTTTCAAAATTTTTAAATTTCTCTAAATTTTTACGGTCTTAATTCTAACGACGTCTTTAGGGGAGACTTTGCTGATGCAATTTTTTAGAGTATTTCCTTCCTTTCAAGCCGTTTTTAGCGGGCAACCCCACTCTTTAGTGCATGTTCGGGGAGTTGGACGTATACACCCAATGACATCTGCGTCTATGACTTATGAGTAAAATTCTCCGCGTAAATAGGTGTATACGAAAGTATGCCAGAATTAAAGGTATGCTAAGTTCGTGGAAATGACTGGCATTTTCGAATTTTTGCACTTTCCCAGAGACCTACCGTATGCGGCTCCTCGTCGCCTAGCTTGTAGACCAACGCCTCAGCTATCTAAATAAGCATGAGATCGTTTCGTTAGAAAAATATGAACCCTCACCATAAGCCAGCCGAAGAAAACAAGAAACCTTCTCATTTTCGATAGACTCAAGCAAGTTGTAGCTTTATCTTGGGGGCGAAAACTTATATAGGCCTTGCCCTGGCGTAAAGCAACGTCATGTTAAATATTTATTCATAAAAACGGACAATTGTCCGATTCTTGATGCGCTAGACGTTGGTGATATTGCTTTTGGGAATAAAACCCCCCTCACTGGTATTTTTAGATGTATGCAGTACAAAATGCGTGATGCTTGTGTCTGAATTGTAGAAACAGGCGTGTTTTTTGCGGGTTTTGGAGCCTCCTTTGCAACGAGCACGGAGAGATAACACTACAAAAATTTATTCTCAAAGACAAATCTTCTTTCCGATCTTCTCCTCGATCCAATCGCAGTAGTGGGGGAGGTCCGGTCCTACCGCTAAAAGCAAGTTGTATTTCGTATAACGTGTGGAGGGTTCCTGTTAGTCCAGTTGCGCCCTCGCTATAAGACCCCCCCCCCGCTACGGACTGACGGTTAAAAAATTATCAGAGGGTAGCGTCATCCCAACATTATTTGCGATCTAACCATGTTAACTACTCAATTTTCTATCGGTGGTTGTCAAAACTTGCTTTCAGCATCGAGCAGTCCGCATCCGGCAGCGGTGTGCCGGGTAACCAGACTGACTTGCACGAATTTGTTGAGATGCTCGTCACAATACGCGATTGGGCCACCCGAATCTCCCTAAAAACGTGTGGGAATAAGGAAGGCCCTGTAGAACAGAGCCGGTCTATAATGGAACGAGCCAACCAAAAATGCCAATGCAAATAGGGCGAGAGTGGGGCGAGGCAGGTGGTAGCGCAGAAAAATTCAAACTAGTTTTAGAATTTAAGTACGTCTCTTTTCCCTTATCAATTTCAAAGATTCTTTGACCATTATTGAGTGCTGATATCTCTAGCGTTTCACGAATCACCTGGTTAATCTGCCCATCGTTTCTGTAGTTAACGCTCTCCTCTATCTGTCATCCCCTCTAATGCTATACCACCCTATTTTAAAAGAAAATGACCTAGCGGACTACAGACATCTCGGAATTTTATGATCTAACAAAGGCAGGTGCGTTATGAAAGACTGTTCATCCTGACCGGTTTTTTTTTGCACTGATTCCTGGTCGGAAGTCAGGTTTTGCGCAATGCATCTATTTGTCGAAATATTTCGGCATTTTTCATAACTTTGCCATAGGGACCGGAAAACTTGTGAAAATTATTGCGATTCCGATGCAGTCGAAGGAAAAATTTTATCTATCAATAATCGCTATTTTCAACATTTTATTTTTTGGTTTTCGAGCTGGACCTAACCGCGACGATCGGTGTGATAACCCCCTTCAAAATGCTAATCGGGGTGCGTAACAGTCAGGTTTGTCACGTCAAGTTTATGCGTGACCCCGAAATTTTGAGCGACTTTAAGCCTCTTCAGCGAAAAAATGTCTTTTGGTCAAAATCCGGCAATGGATGCACATACAGACGGAGCGTTTTAGTGCCAGTAATCAATTAAAATCCGCCGATTTGGTAGAGGAATGGTATTTCATTACGAAGTTCAACTTTCAGTTCGCAACCTTCCCTTGCAAGTATCTATCGATAGCTCTCGACGAGCGACGGTAATACGCCTTTCAGATTTTCAAGTTTCCAGATGATTTTTAATGCTACCATTTTGCCGGAGCTCATTATTTTAAAGCTAACGTGGGCGGCGATACCTGTGTCGAGTTTTAATTATTTAAAAATACGCGTTCCAGCTTTGTTATGACTTTAGACTCACACCACAGGAGTAACGCCGTTCCCCGTTTCCGCTAGCGAAACACAGCTGGCTGGGAGGTTGACAAGGGCCCGCAAAGCTGCCAATAAAACCCCGCAGATGACCGTGCGGAGGTCGATCACCATCTAAAACTAAAAAGGACTTCTTTCCGTGTTTATCTGGGTTGACCGCTCCCCATCCGATGATAATGATTCCGGTGTCATTATTGATTTCCGCTTTTCTCGTTAACGCAATGGGCTGCATTAGGTTGTTGTAGACAATTGGCTGTGTTAACTGTAGAAAAAAAATATTTCTCCCGTCTCCACTCCTTCACTCAACCTTCATAACGGCAACATCAGTTCTTCCCGGTCCTTTAGGATGGGTATGAATTTCTTCGACCTTCAGAAACTTCTGAAAAGCTTCATTAATCAAAGTCAATAGTATAGTAGTCTTCGGTGATCCGATAACGCTTTAGACCAAATTATATTATCCTACTATATATAAAAAAATAGTGTCTGTGTGTGTGTCTGTGTGTGCCACTTTGCATCCACTTCCGTCTGTCTGTCCGGAGGATATCTCGATGAATGAATTTGATGAATTGATGAATTTTAAGGTATGTATGATACGTCATTAGGTGCGTAATGGACCGGAGATGACTGCACGCATATGAGAGTTAGCAGAATCACCTATTTTCGACGTTAAATTTAAGTTTTTGTGAAAACTTCTTTGTTAGGAATAATTAGCATAGACCAGAAGTTGGGATTCAGCTATATTAATGGACAGGAAGGAGAGGTGGTTTTCATTATTTTTTTGCAATCGGAATTTAGGAGAATCATGCGAAGCGAAGGACAATATAGCGTCAGACGGGGCCTGGGTTGAAAAGTCGCGAAGCGGCTTTTCAACCCTGGTTATTTACTAATAATTATTTTGGCTAAACCTCAATACTTTCCAAAATACATACCGCTCCTGTGTCGGCCGCCGGGATGTCGATGTAATCGGTGTTGGCTATCCCCCCATAAGTTTGATTGGGCTTTCTGGAAATCTCAATAGTTGTTGACGAATACCAAGATCCATTGGGTCTAGCCCTGTTGCAGTTCATGTACACCCTCTCGTTTCTCCTCTCATTAATATTCACCCATCCAGAACAGGCTTTTGAATGTTCCAAGAAAATTCTCACATGCAATGGGCGGCGGTGAGGAGCCACTCATGGTCGATAATTGATGCTCCGCAGGCGTGAAAGATCGTCTTCTCGGTTTCGTTGATGCTTGAATGGTGAAAGTCACAAAAACTCGAGCCAAAAGGATTACATAGGGCCAATCGAGACGATGTATGGATAGTTTCTTACGGATTGGTCAACACCGCCAGCGATACGGCCCTGCAAATCATTTTTGAAAACGTGTGTCAAATCCAGTTTACAAGGATAAGTTTTTAGGTGGGCACGGGGTTTCGTAATGAGACCTAGCTCATCCGAAAGCGCTTGAAAAACTGAGCAAGATCCCGTTTTCCATTGCCGCGAAACGATAGCGATTGATTTTTAATAATTAAATCAAAGAATTAGGAGACTCCTTGTTAGCACAATAAAAGTCATTTCCGGCGAAAAACCAAAAAGGCTAGACAAACCACTGGACGCAGTCGGGCTCGGCCCGGGACCTCATTCCAGCAACCGATAGCCGCATGAATCTGAAAATGTTGTTGCGAATGTTAGGAAGTTTTACCAGAATTCCGATCGACAGCCACAGCATCAGGCCCATTATCGAGAAGATGTCATTTGTGCCGCACAGCTTGCTATTTATACGTTACCACGTCTATCGGTCCTATACTGTCATCCCAACAATTTCTAAAGGCTTTTGAATTGGACGAATGGAAAAACCAAGGCGCTCAGGTGAATCAGTTTTTTCATAAAGTAGTCTCCAAAAATAATTTCCGGCCTTCAAAAAAAATGGGCGAGGTCTTTACAAATTTGGCGAGCACATCTGTTCAAGAGTCGCGCCTGACTAACTCCGGCCCGCAGACCAATTTTTTTCCTTGCCAGCTTGCCAGCGTGTCTACATTTGTACAGCTTCAATTGAGAGGGAGTAGGAATGTTCTTAACAGCTTTATTTTCATTACAGTCAGCCCATTTGTGGCCTCAAATGCTCGTAGGGGTAGTCGTTGCAGAAATTCGTCTGCGTTGCTTCGAAGATCCAATCGCAGTAGGGGACCACCTTCGTTTCCATAGCTAAAATTCGGCGATACTTGATGTTAGAGGTTAGTTCTGAGTCGTATGGACTCAAGTGCATACTGTAGTTCCAGTATTGAAGATATTCACAGCCGCCGACAGTGCTCTGGACGATGCCAAGCTGGATCCACTGATCCACCCCTGGTATCATTTCCGTCAGGGCCATGACAGGGCCGCCAGAATCGCCCTAGAAAATCATTAGAGAGAGAGAGAGAGAGAGAGAGAGAGAGAGAGAGAGATAGAAAATACAGAGAGAAAAAGAGCGAAAAAAAGAGCGTGTGTGAGCGTGAAAGAAAGAGATAGAGAGCGCGAGGGTGAGATCCACTTACCGCACACTGCCCAAAGTTCTTGCCCGCAACCAGGCAGAACATTCCGGGCTGATAATGCATTGCGCAGAAGTCCTGGTGTAAGATCTTCGTGGTGTATTTCCGAAGCGTAGGTTCATATCCGGCTAGAAATTGTTTGAAAGTAGGGTTGAAAAGAGCATCAACCGCACCTCCGTCGGCCATCTCTCCCCATCCGACCACCTCGATGCGCTTCGCCCAGAGCGGCGAGTTTCGCCACAAAATGGCGTTTGCGATGCGACGGTTTTGGCGAAGTGGTGTGTCCAGCTGAAGGTTATTCAACTTTTTTTACTGTCTTTATACAATATACTTGTAGAAGAGCAATATCGAATCGTCCGAGCTCTCCTTCAGGCCCGTAGTTTGGATTGACAACGGCGCGCGCGATACGTTTGCCCTGCTGCAAAGGAGGTACAGAGAGAGACAAGAGAGTAAGAGTAAGAGTAAGAATAAGAGTACCGCCTGCGTATCTGGAGATCCTATTTCACTGATATGGCTCGTCCCGGCAATCACTTGCCATTGCCGCAAGTCGCTCCTAGACGGTTTTTATTATTTTTCTATGAGGCCTTGGATGCACTTACACCTGAAACCTATTACCCTCGACCGTAACGCAATGTGCGGCCGTTAGGATCCAGCTTGCTCCTAGGATCGTTCCGCCGCAGACGTGTTCAAATAAACTGAAAATTATGCTTTGCTCTCTCACACACGCTATCTCTCCTTTTCACGCTCTCTCTCCTTTCTAGCTCTCTCTCTCTTTCTATTTCTCTATCGCCTTTTTCGTGAGGACCCACTCGCTATCCAGCAACGGTCTCTGAATCGATACCATGAAACGGTAGTTATGGACATCCTTGACAATCTGACTGCCCGCGGATTTCATGCCCCTCTAGGTATGATTCGGCTCGAAAAAAATAACGAAACATACATGTAAGCCACTGGAATTTAGAGGTTTGGTTTTGTCTGGGATTTTGATGCCCTAAATTGTACGGTTACGTGAATCATGTTGAATTACCTGGATCGAACGAAAGATTACCACCAGAACGGTCAGAAAAAGTATAGATAACTTTCTGGTTGGCATTGAATCGACAGAATTCAGACCGTTGGGGAAAAAAAATGGACAATTTGATGTGCAGACAAGCGCGGTATATGCGATTTATTGCATAAATTACAGCCCGGACGACAAAAAGTTCGTATTCGAAGGATTTTTTTGGCAAAAAATAGTTTCTAAACTCATAATTCCCAGAGTAGCTAGTTTGGGTTTGCGACTAAAATCCTAGAAAAGCGAACCCCAATTTATTCAACAATTTATTCAACTTTCGTGGTGCACGAAATTCGCGTCGATTCGGATGAAGTCGGGCATCGTTTGGATCGTGGAGTTGGCTGAATTAAGAAAAGGGAAATTGGCCGCTAGGCTGTGTATAAATGGCCGTAAGGTATCAAAATTCACGTGATAGAGCCAAAGTTGCTTCTTTGAAGATGGGAATCGGGAATCCCTGTCGGAAGAGGCTGTTGAGGACGAGCTCAATGACTCCGAGGAAGAGCTTTTTGAAGGATTCTTTTTGTCTAAAAACGGTATTGAAAATTTAGTGATCCGAAAATCCTGAAAGAGAGAAAGAGCGATCGAGAGAGAGAGAGAGCCCGAGAGAGGGACAGGGAGAGCGAGAGAGCGATAGAGAGAAATCTCAAGAAAACCTACTCCGGCAGCAGATCCCCAATTATCGAATGAGTTTGGTTAAATTCAGCCATTGTTCCAGTAATATAGCTACTTAGTAGTGTGTTATTTAGAAGAATTACCATCTTGGATTCGGTTTGAACATCTTAAAAAAACCCCGACGATATTTTCCATTGTCAAACTTACCTAGCGTAGCCAAAATTTCCCTTGTTTCGCCCATTGGGTGGATGTAAATATCAACTGCTAGCGAGCCTTGAACTTTTCCGAAGCCTTGGTTGAGTTTTAACTGCAAAAAAAATAGATAAAGAGCTAATTTTTTGATGCTTCAGGGTATACTAGCAAATTGAAGCAAACTTTACGCTACCTTTGGCGCTCCCTTCGCCCTTATATGCAGATCCACATATTGTTTTGGGTATTTTTGCGCAATCTCAGGCCAAAATGTCGCCATACAGACAGCGTTTCGGCCTCGAAATGGGCATCTGAAGGGACTAAGCTAAAAAATCTATACTTACGTCGTCCTCAGGTAAGTAGTCGCTTCCGGGATATCCTTAGTGAGTAGGAATTGAATAATTCCGCCCTTGGCCGCGCTGTAGCTTATGCAGTTTCCGACTGTTTCGGATATCCAGACGTTTCCCATTGAGGAGATGGCGGGCCCTAAATGTCCTTGAGATGAATCATTATTCGTGGATGTAGCTAATCCTCAGTTTAATTTGCTAAATAATTCTTCAAACGAATGAAACAAAGGAAAAAATTACCATCTTTTCGAGGCGCTGGCTCGTAGGGGCAGGTATCGTGGCCGTGCAAGACGTTGGCTGAGAGTTGGGCTTCGAAGAAATCGCTGGAAATGGCCCAAAATCTATGTCTCTCTCGCTCTCTCTCTCTCTCACTCTCTCTCTCTCTCTCGCTTTGTCACTCTCTCGATCCCTAGCTTTCTCTCTCTCTCTCGCCATCTCTCTCCCTCTCCATGTTGCTCACTCTCGTTCTTACTTGCTGTGCACCATGTTCGTCATGTTGTAGACCAGCGCAAAATCCGATCCCAACTGAAACTCGAGCGGGATGGTGGCCAGCCGCCTGTTCACTTCTTTCACCCCCATTTGGAGTATGTTGCAAATCTGAGGAGGTCGAGCTTCATTTAAAATTAAATAAATAATTCACAAACCGATTTATCAATCATTCGCCTTACTGTACCTTCGACCCAGTCGCGTATAAGCGCGTAGACCCATTTTATACTTGACTGGACGCTGTAGTAAGCATAAATAGGGGTAGAAGAAGAAGCTTACCGGATGCTTACTTCCCCAATCGTCGCTTGGCAATTTCCGTACTCGACTTGAGGTCTTCCGTCTTTTGCCACAATTCGAACCAGTCCGGTGCCACGACCCTTTTTCGTCCACACGTCGATGTCGCCGGTGAAAGTGTACTGTAATATCTGCGTTTTAAGTATTCTCGAGATTCTTTCACTAATGCAGAGCGTTGGCTATAGACTATCCCGTCTTTTTTTTTCATCTCACCTTCGCAAACCATATCCATCTATGATAGCTACCATGGCCAGAAGCGGAAACCCCAAGCCCCGACATCCCCAGCATGATGCCGTCCTCAGTGAAATTGTGGGTAAGTCTGTAAATTAGCTTTATACGAATCTCTTGTTGACGTTAAAAGCTATTGGAGTTTTGGAGGTTTTTAGGGTTAAATTACTTACTCTGGCAGCACCACCCCGGTCATTCTGATACCCTCCATGGTCCAATGGCGGCCGCTTTGCGTCGGGATCTTCAGTCCCATCACGTATTCTTTTAGCTGAAAATGTTGCTAAAAGGCTAAAGCTACCAATTCGACCCTTGACTAGGTTTCGATAGCTACGCGTCAGCAAGACGTTTAGCTGACTTTCCATGCGAATAAGCCTTTTTCAAAGGCTGTCTTACCTAATTCTGACGAGAGAGGGTCAGAGAGAGAGCGAGAGAAAGAGAGAACTAGAGAGTGAGAGAGAGAGAAAGAGAGAGAGAGAGAGATAAAGAGCGCGAGATAGAGAGCGAGAGAGCGAGAAAACAACGAGTGCCAGCTCTCTATTGTTGAGCATCCTTCTAAAACTCACCATATGCAACACCGTCTCCTTCAAAAAGTCCCATCCAGGACTGTTCAGCCGGAAGATGACCGACGGATTCGTGGTGTTAATTCCCGATACAGCAACCAGCAAAATCAACACGTATAACCTCATTTTTCGTAAGCAGCAAAACTGATCAAGCTTCGTGTCTTTCGCCAAGGCAAGCTTTATATGCCGTGCCCAAAAAACGTGATAACTAATGCGATGGCCTACGCCCCCATTATCGGCAATTCTGCAGGCTGGCCAAAGTAGCGTAAATACTGGAAATTTTTGGCGCAAGAAAATGGTCACGTGAGTCAGCATTCGTGCTTAAAAATATTAAAAATTATGTCATATTTTAGCAATTAATCAAAAATCATTTTTATACTTGATTTCTGATGCTAAAACATCAGGCTTCAAAGTTGCTCTGTAGCTTTAGGTCGGCTGCCTCCGCTCGAATCCACGATTTTTCCGATTTTTTCGTTTTCGACGATCTATGAGTTGAATACTTGAATAATGTGCAATTTCAGCGATATAAAATCTGATTTGTTTTCTTATTTTATGCTTATCGATATTTTTATCAATAATTAAACACATATTTCTTTCCCCATCACCTTCTCGAACCAATCGCAGTAGTTGGTGAGGTCCGGGCCCTTGGCTAAAAATCGGCTTCAAGGGACAATAGAGAAAAAGTTACTCGATAAAACCCACTCATCGTATTTTCTGGTCGGCAATCAGGTCCGGTACTCGCGCTCACCAACGTCACCTGGACGTAGTTTTGAAGTGGAATGTCGTAGTATGCGATCGGGCTGCCGGAGTCGCCCTAAAATCACGCATGAATGACATTCGATCGATTAGAGGACCAGCTTTGTTGAAACGTCTCGAAAAAATTAGAAAATAGCTTTTACCGGGCAACAGCCAAAAATATACCTATAATTTTGATTTCCAGACCTAGATTAACCTTTCTTGGACTAGGGGATGGTGACACCCGTTTTTCTCCACCAAAATGCAGAAGAAGTAGAGAGAATCCGTGTTGTCACGCTCCCTTTAAATAACGTAACTCGACACTTACTACACAATGTCCCTGCTTATCCGTCTCCCCGTCAAAGCAAATTTCATAGGTATTTTCGATTCTGGACATTTCGGCCCGTCACTAGTTTTCCGGTGTAGCCGAGCAACAGTATTGGGCGAAGGTGTCGATCGGGTTTGGCTAAAATTGATGTCAGAGAGAGAGAGAGAGTGAGAGAGAGAGTGCGAGAGAGCACCAACCGTCCGGCTCATAAGCGCCCCACCCAGCACTTTTCATCTCGGCCCCATCTTCAAGCAGCAAATTCTTCCTTAAAGATATTTTCCGCACACTTCCGCTTAGGTTGAGTGGACGGGTCAGCTAAATTTGATCTAGATTCGAGATTTGTCTAGAAAACCTTGAGCAGCGCCAGATCATGAAGCAAAATTTCGTCATTCGTCTCAACGTATCCCGGATTGACGAATACCTCGGATATGTAGCCTTTTTGCTAAAATCTGTTCCTGGATTCTTATTAATTGTGTAATGAGCTAAAGTTAGCTGGCGTCATCCCTTAAGGATGAGGTAAAACAAAAGCAACTTGTAAGCCTAAATTCGTACCGCTTGTGAAGTATGGCTGCGGTCAGATCCATTTGTTCCGACGGCGATGAACAGGTTTTCGATTCTATGGAATGATTAGCAGTAAAACTCTGTATATCAAAATTAATGGCCTCCGATATTTTCAGTATTTTCGATAACTTTAAACGCCCTACTTTTCTCCCTCCATACAATGCGCTGCGGTCAGAATCCATTCCTCATCAATGATAGAGGCCCCGCAGAAGTGTTTGCTAAATCAGGACTTGCCTATCTTTCTGTCTCCCTCTTTCACTCTCTTGATGTCTCTCTCCCGCGCGTGTTCGCTCTCTCTCTCTCTCTCTGCTCTCTCACCAACAACATACTAGGATTGCAGCGTCCCTAGAAAAGGGAATTCTTCGATCGGTTGTTGGGTGCCTCCGACGACCTTGCTCTAGTATGTATTATATAAAGGTATGAATTAAAATGAATGTCACACCACAGGGCCAACCACGCTCAAGCTCGGGTGATCATCAGTGGCGCCAACAACAACATGTAACTGCAAGAGGTAGGGATCAAAAAAATTTGTTATTCTTACCAGATAGAACAATGCGGTCCAATGAACTGCCAGCATTTTGGTGGAAACAAAAAAAGCGAAAGGCAAAATGTCTTTTTATAGCGCCCCATAAGTATCATAAAAAGATCATATTGGAAAAAGAGATGCGATAAATAATACGATATGGCTAGACGTCTTGTCTCTGTCCCCCTGTCTCTTTCTTTCTCTCTCTCTCTTTCTCTCTTTCTCTCTCACTCTCTCTCCATGTTTTTCCGTTTTGCGTAGGATATTCTTTATTAAAAATCCACATCCCTCAGTGGTACTCGTGATCATAGCAAAAATTCGTCCCAGTCGTCCTGGCTATCCACTTACAGTACCACGAGACTCGTTGTGCATAACCTAAAAACAGAAAATGATTGAGGTCCCTAAAGCGAAAAGTTACTCCAAGGCGTGGTAATGAAATCACAGGTTCCCTCGGGCATTCCGGTGGTGATGCCAATTTGAATGTGCTCCCATTGACCAGGGAACAGCTGCACCCTTGTGAAAACCGGGCCTCCAGAATCGCCCTAAATGGAGACGTAACGTAACGGGCTTGCATAAACCGGGCTTTTAGGAAAGCCTTTTGTATGTGTGATTTAGGTATATCTGTCTGCCTTTAAAGATGTCTAGATCTCTCTATAGGTATGTGTTTTTATTAAAAGTAAGCGCGATCCAAAATCCGACCTTGCAAGGCCCAACTCTTCCTTTCCCGGCGGCGCAGAGCATCTTCTCTTCCACTTCGAAGCACGGTTCGTAGAGTGTGGTGGTGTAGCCCCGCAAAACATCTGTGGTTGGTCCTAAAGAGCGTCATTAAATTGATAATAATAATAATACCGTACCTCCTGGATACAGGTTACCCCAACCGATGATTTCCACTTGCCGCACGTTTTCCATCGGGAGGGTTTTCCAAAGGTATATTTTCGAGATTCCTTGCGGCTTGAGGGGTCTCATTAACTAAAGAGAGATAGAGAGCGAAGGAGAGAGAGGGAGAGAGAGAGAACAAGAGCGAGAGCGAGAGAGACACCGCGAAAGCGAGAGATACACCGCCATGGCGAGAGAGACACCACCAGGGCGAGAGAGAGAGAGAGAGAGAGAGAGAGAGAGAGAGAAAGACTGGCCTAGAGAGACATTGGACGCTGCTACACATACCTTTAACAACCCTATATCATTCACGCGATTCCCATACCTCCCATAAGTCCAATCAGGGCTCACGTACGCTGCCTGGATCCTAATTGTTTGCTAAAGTTTGTTAATTACAGATAAAACTACAACATTTACCGCGCCAGGTTCTGCTGATCCGGTTGGTCCAAGCCGGCCCGTTCCCGCAACAACCATCCAGTCGGTCAAATCTTCGCTGAAAATCACCAAAAAAAAATTGTGATCCGTTTACACAACACAACACCTGACATTACAATGCTAGAGCCATACTTACAATTGGGTATTGTCGTACTTGACAGTAAGACAGTGAGCAGCTGTTAGTATCCAGCTCCAACCAATGATCGTACCACCACAATGGTGCCGATAGGTTCCTCTCCTAAACACGCAAGCCAAACTTAAGTCTAAGCTAGGCCAAAACCAAAATCAAGCCAAACCTAAGCCTACTTAGACTTAAGCCTAGCAAGACAAGCAAACCATCTTTATACCTATTCATGTTAGGCTTCTGAATCGATACTATGAATCGATAGTTGTCGAAGTCCCGCAGCTCGCCATCAATTATCTTGAGGTTTTCCTAAATTCTTCTCTTTGACCGACTCGATATTAAGCCTACTTCTGGCTCAGAATTTGCATGTCCTAACGCAACAATTGGTTGCATGCTTTGTGAAACATTTAGCTTTGGGCTTTTCTTTAGATGAATCGAATGAGAAGCCCCGAATAGTACGCAGAGTACTGTCAAAATAGAAGCCTTCATACAAACGATCGAAAAATGCTGTTGATTTAAACGATATCGCAAGCCCCGAATTTATAATCGGCTCTATTTTTATCCTCGGTTTTCCGTTATATCGAGCTATTGGTATTTAATGCCCCCTCTCTCACGGCATCAATCAATTTCACATAGATAACACATCAAGTTCAATCAGATTTTTACTTTATTTAAAGCCACAAGCCTCAATGATGCACATGATCATAACAAAAATTCGTTCCCGTCGTCCGCGCGATCCACATGCAGTACCAGGAGACTCGTTGGGCATAGTCTGAACAATGAGTACCGTGATTGAATGCACGCAAAAAGCTACTCCAAGGCGTCGTGATGAAGTCACACGTACCACCGGGCATCCCAGAGATGATGCCAAGTTGGATGTACTCCCATTGGCCGGGGAAGAGTTGCATTTTCGTGAAAACCGGACCGCCAGAATCGCCCTGAATCGTGAATTCCCTGCTTCACTTTAATGTAAAAATTTTAGGCTGACCTTTTAGGTAAAGGTACTCTAACTTTAGTTCTGCTCTAGGTAAATAGCCGCCGAAATATCTAAATAGATAATCCCGCCGGGAGCTAGGCATGCTAATACTTTGAATTTACCTGGCAAGGCCCGACTCGCCCGTTCCCGGCGACGCAGAACACCTTCTCTTCCACTTCATAGCACGGCTGGTACAGAGTAGTGGCATAGCCTCGCAGGAATTTTGTTGTTTGCTCTAAGACATTTGAAACCAGGTTCATAGCCTTTATTACCAGCAGGCTGCAAGCTGCCCCAACCAAGCATTTCCACTTTCCGAACGTTCTCCATTGGTACAGTGTTCCAAAGGTAAATTTTCGAAACCCGACGAGGATTCAGGGGTCTTGTTAACTAAAGATTGCAGTTTTGGGAGAGCGAGAGAGAGAGACAGAGTGGGAGAGAGGAAGGAGAGAGCTCCAGCCTATACCTTTAAAAGTGCAACATCGTTCACACGACCAAACTTGCCATAAGTCCAGTCTGGGTTAACGTAGGCCGATTGGATCATCGTTTTTTTGCTAAAAATTGGTTGCTCCACTCCTATTTCTACAACTATAATTTTTGAAAATCTGTTTTCCAAAAACAAATTACTTTTTTTAAATTCCCTACCGCCCAAGGTTCCGGCGATCCAGACGGGCCAAGCCTGGACGTACCGGCAACTACGATCCAGTCTGTTAAATCCTGACTAAAAACGTTGAAAGTCCTTTTTCTTGCGCCAGCCTTACATTTTGGTGTTGTCGAATTTAACTGTGATGCAGTGAGCTGCTGTTAGTATCCAGCTATAGCCAAGGATTGACCCACCGCAATGATGGCGAAAGGTTCCTTTTCTAAAGAGTCAGCTTGAGCCCAAGCCTAAGCCTAAGAATAAGCCTAACCCGAAGCCTTAGTCAAGCTAAAGCATAAACCTAAGCTTAAATCTCGCAACTAGCGGTAGCGAAAAAGGTTCTTCCGACCGGAAGACCAGAAAGTCCCCGTTCCCCCCCCCCGGAAGCCCGAGACATCCGATCCCACTCTCTTCTCCATCCTCCCTGCCCACGCCTGGCCGCTGAACGCCTTGAGACCCACGGCCCCCGCAACAGCCGTGGACAACTGTGGGGCGAACGCTCTGGAATGCCGGCTCGCGACCCGTTCTGCGCCCTATATAAGCTGAGAGGGATCGACACTAACTTTACTTCACCTCCGACCGACTAAGATTACCGTTTTCCATATTTTGGTGCTATAAAACAAGTTTAGTATTCTTTCTTTCCATATTCTTACAACTACATATAAAACTGTACCGACACACATTCTACCACCAGTAAGTTTATAAATGGTGCTTCTTGGTTAACAACCCGCTAACAAAATTAAAATCAAGTCCCGCGTCACCTCCGACCGATTCAGAATTACCGTTTTCCGTATTTGGTGCTATAAAATAGTTCAGTATTCTTAAAGTGCATATATATATTCTTATACTACAAATACATATAAACTGTGCCGACTCATATTCTACCGCAAGTAAGTTTATAAACTAAGCCTAAGTCCCAGGCTAAGCCTAAGCCTAAGCCCAAGCCTAAGCCTAGACCGAAGCCATGCTTATTGTTATGTAGACATACACATTTATGCTGGGCTTCTGAATCGATACCATGAAACGGTAGTTCTCGATGTCACGCAGCTCGCCATCGATTATTTTGACGTTCTCCTAAAAAATCTTTCCGTGCTGGAAGATAGCTTACTACCGATCCGAAACTCGCATTTTCTAACTTGCCAAGTTGCTCGAGGCTTTGTGAAGCATTAGGATGAAGGCTGGCACCCAGGATCAATCCCCGAGACCCAAAAAGTACGCATAGAACTGCCGGGAAGGAAGCTTTCATCCAAACAATCGCAATATGATTTGTTATTTGAAATCGAGTGGCCAGCGCCGCATTTTTAATAAGATCTATTTTTAAAAGGGGTTTTTATGGTTTCTGCTAGAGAAAATTCGATACTTCGATTCGCCAGTTCACTAGTATGTTATTAACCTTTGGGTATGGCCCTTTGCCTAATTTTCCGCACGCGTTAATTACGCATTTTTCCTGCTCGCCCAAAGCGGTTGGGAGCCGGGGCCATAATTCATGAGCCCCGGGCGCCCTTCTCGCCTGGTTGGGGGGTGTTGATTCGACTTGCAAGCTTTTCAAATTTCTCAAAGACTTTGCAGACCTAGCCAACGGGGCCACAGGTGATTTACAAATTTATGGCAAAAAGTGTATACGTGGATGGGCTGTATAAAAGCGGGCGGCCTAAGCCAGTCCTCTGTGCTCCTCTCTGCTCCCGATTTTAAGGGATCAACATATTTTCAACACTTTTATTTTTACTCTACAGTTTTCCAAGCCTACTTTTGGGCCAATGTCCTCCACCTACCCCTTCTCCGAGGTCTCAGAGCTGATGGTTGAGGTCCCCGATCACCAAGCTTTTGGACGGGTGGTTTAGGCCGAGGATTAGAAGCAGGCCGTTGATATGGGTGAGGCTTTGCGAAGGTAGAGGAGGAGGAGGCTCTGCCTCGTCGATGGACCACGAGGCTCTGGCCTCGTGGTCCATCTGAAACAGAATGGCCCAATTAGACAAACGAGGGAACGACCTCGAGAAATCTACGAGTCCAACTACCGGAGAGCCGGAGGGGCGCCGGGGGGCACATTCTCCTTGTCCTCAGCCATCAGTTTAAGGGAAAGGAGAAAAGTATGAGTCTCTGGTGGCTTCGCTCCTCCTTTATATGGGGTGATGCGCGTCACAATTTTTTGCCGAAAATTTGTAAACGTTGCAGGGGTCTATGTAATTTCGATGCAAAATTTGAAAACGTTGCAATTCGGATTAACGAACCTGAAAGAGCGCAAAAAAAGGCCGTGTAACGATCCCAGAAAATCGAGGCAGCAGCGTAACACTGACACGGACGCCAGAGACGATCTGGTGCGTGGCCGGGGCCAGAATTCTCAATTCCCGGTGAAGTGCTTTTCGAGCACCTCTTCGAAGTTTAAAGAAACCTGTTAAGCCGGAGCTAATTCCATTATACGAGCAAATACTCTACCAATTTGTCGTTATCAAGAGTTTCTCTAAATCTTGGCTCGAACCGGATCTTTTTGGACAGACTTTACTTTGTACAGTACCCCGTTATGTTTCTATTTTGAAACTAAATTAAATAAGTGCTGAATTCAAGGGGTAATTCGTTTGCCAAAAATTTCCGGACCGGCCTAAGTACCCCGCTAGCTACAAAAATTAATCGGCTCTGTACCGATATAAGGGATTTCTGCCGATATAAGGGATCACCGCCGATATAAGGGATCACGAAACCGGATTTCGGGCAAAATGTCGATATAAGGGATCAGAAGAGAGATTTTGCGCGATATATTATTACATTAATGTAAAGAGCTATTTATTTAGGTCGATTTCGAAAGAAATTACAGAGAAGTTGATAAAAACTAGGTTTTACGGAAGTATTATTCAATCTTCGGTAGACTAGACCCCACCTAAGCTTAAGCTGATTGGAACGCCGAAGAATTGATGGCAGAGGTCGTACTAAAGCAGATAGATGTAAGGGATCGAAATAGCTGCATCACCGAGTTAGTCCATTGGGTTAAATACCAGTCCAATAAGTCCTGGCAGAGGTTGGTTGACGCGGGAGTCGCAGAAAATTAAATAAGGTGGATGAGGGAAAGGGATAGGCGGAGGCACCACGATCACAAACTGGCAAAGGCATCGGATTGAATAATACTTCCGTAAAACATTAGTTTTTATCAACTTCTCTGTAATTTCTTTCGAAATCGACCTAAATAAAAAGCTCTTTACATCAATGTAATAATATATCGCGCCAAATCTTTCTTCTGATCCCTTATATCGACATTTTGCCCGAAATCCGGTTTCGTGATCCCTTATATCGGTCCCGCCATTTTCGGGTTTTTTCGACCTTATCCTTTTATCGGCAGTGATCCCTTTTGGCAGTGATCCCGGCCCTCCCTTGGGGCCGAGGCCCTGATCCCTTATATCGGCGGTGATCCCTTATATCGGCAGAAATCCCTTATATCGGTACAGAGCCAATTAATCGACGGCCCCACGAGCTCCATAATTTTTCGTGTTATGCAAAATTCGTGTTTTCCAACATTTGTCCTTCATTTTTGACTCTTTTGGTCTTTGCAGCAATTAACATCAAGCTTTGGCCCTCAATCCCTAATTCCTCTCGCCGAGGTCAATTATAACTTGTTAAAATGACTTTCTCGCGGCTGGACCCATTAGCGCGATTCCCCAACTACCGTTTTGGTGAGAATTACCGTCTAATTTGGTGATATCCATGCGCCCCTCTTTTCCCCACTTCTTATGAGAAGGATCGGACGGTCTACCGAGACGGTCGCCGTCCTCCGTCTCACCTATTACGGCCTAGCCGCATAAATAGGAAGGGGTCCGCTTGACTGTATCCATCTATACCGTGCCGTACGACCAACATAAAGGCTCACTAAAAGTCCAGTCTACATCGACACACATCTTACTTGCCCTATCCCTCACCACTGAAAGGTACAAGTTTTCTCAAACTTAATTGACTTATTTCCTTGCCCAATCAAAAATTCACTGGGCTAGCCATTGTTTCATTTTCACGATAAATGCCGAGGCTCAATTCCGGTGACATCCCGATTAAATCAAGTTTATTTTTGTAATAACTCGAAAACTACCGTACCGATCTGGCTGGAAGTTTCTCTGGACATTTTAAATACCTTTGCGCGCCGCTGCTGAAAATTTCAAGTAGATCGGACCCGAAATGGCGAAGTATCAGGGTGACCTTTTTGTTATTGGTGATACCCTTTATGTCTAGGTCAACTAGTCATTTTTCCGATCTATTCCAAAGAACAGTACCGCTTTCTTTCGTACTCAAATCTACTCTATGTCATTTTTTGAAGAAATTAGGTACAATAACTCGCTAGGACCATTTTTAGGGTAATCTGTCGTTAGAGATTGACATTTTCCGATACAATCCAAAGTACATTAGCCCGCTATCATTCTTGCACAACTCCTCCCAGTCTTACGCGCCATTTTTCGAACAAGTGCCCTGACGAAATCGCCCCTAACCTCCAGCTAGGCGTGGTCCTCTCCGCCTCCCGAAATCGATGGCGTGAGCGAAAATCGGCCCTCTCCCCCGTTTCCACGCTCTCTAATTTGTCTAGTCATCGCAAACACTGCTCCCTCCTCTTTCTAGCACTATTTTCCCCTCTTTCTCTCGCCCCTCCGCGTAATTTCTGTCCCTAACCTCACAAAGGGCTCGGCCCCCGCCCGCTTTCTCCCGCCTGCTTGCCCAGACTTCCCCCCAACGCGCCCGGGCTGAGGTTAGTATTTTGGTCCCTAAAATTGTTTTAAACAGATTTAAAAAAGGTTTGAATGGTAATTTAAGTATGCTAATTAAACTTAGAGTTGTCTATAGCTTTTGGTCTCGTTAAGACTGTTTTTCTAGGGAATTGGGAGCTCTTTTTCCAGAATTGAAATATAGTTTTTTATCTCGTTGCTTTAAAGTTTCTAAAATCTGTATTTGCAGATTTTTTAAATCGTCAGACTTTATTTCAATACCTTCTAAATACCGTAATTTACGCAAAAATTGGTACTATGTAATTCCGAAATTCAGAAAAATCCATTTTTCCAACAAAATTTTGATAAATTTTTTTTTGAAAAGAGTTTTTTACTGTATTTGGTCTCGCTCATTTTTCACCACTTTCAAAAGCCCTTTTCATGACATTAAAATGAGAAAGCCGCCCCGCCTGTCCCCTCCGTGTGTCACCCGGTCACCACGTAATGCCACGTAACGCGCGCGTCATTTCGGCTTGTTTCGTAGCTCTTTGTCGGCGGGTCGGAAAAGTTTGATGACATTTTTCTTTTCCGGATCTGAGCATTTTTAGTGTATTAACGAAATATAGTCTTGAACGGTTTCGATATAAAATATTCTTTCCAATATCTGCATTATCGCTGAACATTTCAGCTAACAAACGACTTTCTTAAGAAAAAATAAATTAAATGAACCTATAATTTAGAGCTTTTTATGCAAAATATCATCGCATTTACCAACAAATTCTCTGAACTTTTTAGCTGCCCAACATCTTTAATTTTTTAATTACATTTTAAGATGGAAAGTATCTATCTTATCTAGTTTTTTTCAAAAATCTTGCAGTCATCTTTTCACTTTAGTACGTTGATACCCTGACGTAAGACAATATTTTATTTAGCAACAAAACCCTCGGGTATTAAGGGGCCCCTTGGCTGTCAGCTAGCCCTATAGTCACCATCCTTTCCCAACATTACAAGGCGGCACTACGCGGGGGGTCCGAACTACGGATTTCCACTTTCACGGGTTTCTCTCTCCTTCCTCTCTCTCGCTCTCTCTCGCTCTCTCTCTCTCTCTCCTGGATTTTCTGATTGTTATTGCCTGCCATTCGGCAATCCTAAACCCCAAAACGGCCCGTTCCACGCATGAAAACATAACGAAAATCGATGGGGTTGTGTGAGAGGATTTTGGAGACGGATTTCGATGAAATCGGACCCGCCGTTTTTGTCAGCAGCCGACCAAAGAATTAATGAGTTTTTTGACGTTTCAATTTTCCAGGTTTGAAGGGATTACAGCTGGATTTTAACTTGCATAATGTTTTTATAGAATAGTTTTGGCGGATTTTAAAGGGACTTTAAAGCAATTTTTTATGGATTTTGGGCAGAAATCAAACCGTTTAGATGTAGCCTTCATTTTATATTTTTTTAAAGGCAAATGTACGCATACGATCCGGAATCAATACCTCCGAATTTTCCCGAATCTCGCATCGCAACCCCAGTTTCAAACTTTCAAACCCCCTTATCAGCTCTTCGGTTTCACGACCTCTCAAACGTTTGGCGCTCACGTGAAATAGCGGGGATTTTGATACACAAGCCGGGGCGGCTTTTAGGACACGAGCGTCATTTTTCAATGTTTACTTTGGGCTCAAGTTCCGACTTTGGATTTTTGCCGATGTCCCAAAAATTTTTCCCCGTAGTTTTCTAAAAAGCGTATCTCTTCCTTACATTAACTTTAACAAATTTTGTAAATACGGATAGAAGCAAGCTACCGTATCCCAAATGCCCCTAATCGCTCATTTTTTTGTATTTTTCAGACGACCGGGTTTTGCCGTTCCGTTTCTTAGCAACCAAATCGCGCCCTTATCCTCTGACTACGGAATTTTTGAATCTAGGGCGTCCGAAGAGATTTTATGAATTGAGATTGCAGATTTCTGAGCTGATTATCGTTTATAAAAAGTTTATTAATCATTAGAAAAACATATATAAAATGTGTGCAAAATTCAATTTTCGTAAAAGGTTGAGACTTGAAATTTCGCAGTTTAGAGGAAACCTAGCTTAAGCTTTTTAAAAAGATAGAAAAGCACTATATGATACAGAAATTTAAATTTTATTTAAAAATAAACTTACTAATTAAATACAACCAACTAATCTTCTCCTTTTCAGGGCTTAGCCCTCAACGAGGGGCCGAAGCCCCGGCACCGGGCCGTGAGGCCTGAAGTAGGCCACAGGCCGGTGAGTTATTTTTATTTTTATCCTTATTTTGAAAAACTTTCGCGGATTTTTTACTAAATTCGAAAACCGTACGTTTTTAACGTAAAACTACCGTAGAAGCCAGTACTCCTTGTTGTCGATCGCCCCATTAATCCTGATATTTTCAGGGTTTGGCCAGTCGACACTTGCGCGCTACTGGTCGAGTAGCTGAGTGAGTTTATTTTTATACATTTTTAAATAAAGAATAAAAAATACGGCCAGTTTTTTATAATTTAAAGAGAAAAACGATAAAATTTAAAAATAATTTTTATTTTTCAGATATTGTGTGTTTGTGTTTCTATGATGGAGCTTTTCAACCCGGAATTTGTTTTGAAGTGGTATGTTTTTATTAAGAAATTAAATATTCGATTTCTACCCACTTTTTGGAAACTAATAATCGCTAGTTTTTCAGATATCAGATTTGTCGCAAGTGTCGTTGCGCCTCCAACCAAAGGTTGCCCTCCGTGGATACGTATATTGGTTCGTTTTTAACTTTTGCGTTGCTAAATAAGTTGGCTTAGCGTGTAATCTACTCTTTTTAATGAATTTTAAGCAAGAAAAACTGAATAAATTAGCGTTGAAAATTAGAATATTAGAGGTTTTTAAGAAACGGCGTGAAATTCACTAAATGATCCTAGAAATATAAATTGGAATTCCCAAAAGTTTTAGCGAAATTATCCAAAAAAAATTAGAAGAGTAGGACTTTCCTAATTTAAAAGTTCCTAGTTAGTTAATTTATGATACCTAAAAATTACCGCCATAAAATTTTTAGTCAAGCTTTTTACTAAATAATGCTTCAAGAATAATTTACGATATATCAAAGTAATCCTAGCCATTATTCAAAACCAAAAGTACTGCTAACGTTCCCAAAAGTAACATCCAATTTTCAGAAACCGCCCCTGCCCGTTCGTTCCTTCTCCGCCAATGCCGTTGATGAGCATCATTTCGCCTACGCCGCCTAAGCCGCCTCCGCCTGCACATACGTCCTACGTACGCTCACCACGTCAGTAGTCCCGGGAATTCCCCGTCCAAAGTGAAGATCGATGATTCAATGTGATAGCCAAAAAGGTTGAGCCCCTTTGAACAGCTCCAGCTTGCCCGACTGCCTCGGGCACATCCTCAGAAAGGAATTTGCGAATTGTTGAGCCAACTGAGCGATAATACTGATGCGTGCCCCTCCTCCGATTACTACTGACGTTCCGATACCGCTGATACGCGTATCCCCTGCTCCGATTTATTCTTACTGACGTACCGATACCCTGGCGTATCACCCCTCCAACTAGCCCGACTTGCAGTTGTTGAGACCCGGCTATCCTAGCCAAAAGCGAGGCTTCACATTAGCTGATACTTACTTAGACCCTGGGAGGTCCCTAGGGGGACCACCGTGACGCGACCGCGCAAACGGGACCCAATTTTCGGGGGCCCCTGAGCAGTGGCGGGGCTGCTTCGAAACCCGATCCCTCAGCCCCAAACCGCCCACTTCCCTTCCCGCCCCCCCCCCCGCCGCAACGCCTTGGCTCTCAAGCCGCGCCCAAACCAGGCCTGGATCCGGGTGCCCTCGTGCCTCAGGCTGGGCCTGACAACCCGGCTGCACGAGGCCCGAGGTACCTGGATTGGGTGGGATCGGAGCCGCTGCGTTGCGTTCGCGTTGCGGCTACGAGGAGGCGCGTTGCGGTCGCCACTGGGGAGACGGATATTTTGCCTTGGTCGCTTGGGGCTAGCTGGATCGGCCTTCGACTTCAAGCCCCCGCCACTTCTCCCGGCCCCCCAAAATTTGGGGTGCCGCTTCGCGGCCCCTTCGCGGCCCCTGGCCCCGCCCACTCGGCGTCGACACACTCGACCCAACCCCCTTCAATTCCCGGTGAATTTCGGAGTAAAAAAGTGCGATTTCTGGCGATATTTTGAATAATCCAATAGCGTTATTTTAGCGCGGTGTTCTGCTCAGAGCAATTGAGTTTGTTTCTGATTGCAAATAAAGGCGTGCTGTCCTTGCTGGAGCTGTTGTTCGGCTCCATGGCGCAACCAAAAAGTGCGATATGTGGGTTTGACCAAGTTAGTAGTGCGGTTTTGGCGTAATTTGCCGTCCGGAGCAATTGAGTTTGTTTCTGGTGCGAAAAAAGCCTCCTGCAGTCCTTGCCGAATTTGTTGTTCGCCTCCACGGCGCGTGCGAAATGTGGTTTTGACCGAGACAATAGTGCGCAGCATTTAAATAGCGAAATTTTGGTGCAATTTCCCCCCTTCAGAGGATATAGTTTGCGTCTGGTACAGAAAAATCGAGCTCTCAAAAGTTGAGCTATTCTTTTCAGCATTTGGATAAGTAAATTTGGCGATTTCAGAGATACTTCAATATCGTAATCCATGTTTCACAACCATTTCCTTAACCCGAGCTTTCCACCGCCCCCCGGCCTGGCCCGGAAATTTTTTCCGGGCCACAAGTCGGGCCCCAAATTCACCACCCGGGGCCCGCAATTGGTCGTTGCCCTTAATTTTGTTATTTTCGGAAAAGGATTAAGTTAAATTTTTTTATAGGGCAACGGCTTGTTAATGTCTTCAATTTTTTAGGTTATTGTCCTTTTTTATTCTGCACCCTCACCCTATTACCGTACCCAATTTTTCGACCGTTTTGGGGCGGCTGGTTTTTTTGTGGGGGGAGCGAGAAAAGAGAGAGCAAAAAAAGATGAACTACTGAAATTGGGTACCTTTTTTGTATTTTTCCACCTCTGTATGGTCCCGTTTTTGTGTTCTAATAAAAAATGTAATGTACAAAACCTGTTGAAAATGCAGGATACCAGAAAATGCATGAAATGACAGAGAAACACGGAGTTTTTAGCGTGGCTTGACAGAGAATTCAGCTTGCCAAGAAATATTTTTAATTAATCTTTAGCGAGAATTTTGGCTCAATCCAATCTTTCTCATTTTGCATTTTTTAACTTATGCAAAAACCACAAACCTTTATAAAAATCGAACGTTACGAATCACTCCTCTTGGCGGAACGCCCGCAATGCGTTGCTGAAAAATAAACAATGAATTTTCGAACCGCAGACAGTCACGAGTTGAAACTTTTTCGGCTTTTTTACCAGTCTAAAAGATTATGATAGGTAAATTCCTGTTCAAAATTTAACGTTTTTCTGCTTTCAATTAAAATGAAGAAACCCTCACAAAGATTAGGACTGACAACATAGTCCTTTTAGCCACTATCTTTGGCCGATCTAACGGATTACGCTATGAAATTCGATGAATTCCTCTTCGCACCGCAATGTGAAACCTTTTTGCTTGACTGATTGTTGTTCTTAACAGAATCTTAGCAAAGTTTAGGGGCTTCTTCACATTTTTCAGATGGTTTTTGACGCGGGAAAAAGGTAAAGCTCCAGGCTAGGTTTCTAAAAGCCCATTGAAGGTAAAATTTAGGCTAAATATAGCCAAATCTTTTCCATTCCCAAGATTTCAAAACTTTTCCCTCCTTTTTTCTATCAAATTTAACAATGTCTTGACCCTAACGAAATTTGGTAGTTTTGTAGTAACAATTCGGATTATTCCGAGGGCCAAGGTCACGTACCAGCGCCAATATGCTTGCTGTCAATGCCATTTTTTTTTATTGCCGGTCCCTCTATGCCATGTGAGTTTCTTATCTATCTGCCATCTAAATCGCCCAAATATCGGCTAATCTGCTAATCGTCTAATCGGAAGAGGTCTTGGCGTTTGGGGCCATTCCGCACGACTCGAGTCTTATTAACTTTCCTTTTCGCATTTCTTAGCGTTCCTCAGACCATATTTAATGTTTCATAATTATACCCGAATTTCGGATAATCTGATTTTGCGGAATTTCTCGCATTAATAGCTTTTTACTATACTTCGTCGTCCCCCCCCCCCCCCCCCCCGACTCGCAAGTGCGCGCAATGTGTGGTTAGATAGATCTCAATACTTGTTAAAATTTTTTTTGTTTATTTTTGTTTGATTTTTGATAATTTAAAATACAGCAGCATGTGGTTGTCGAATGTTCTGAAATGCCGAGAGCCCCGACGAGCTAATTTGCTCTAATTTTCAAATTTTTACAATCTGAAAGATTTGAGTGCCCAGCCTTTCAATTATTGAAAATTTAGGTTGGTATACACTCTGATTTTCCATCGATACTCTGTCAGGTCAATCAGAGCTTTCTAGTATGTGTTTTGTCGGGCGAGCTAAACCAGAATTTTCGAATTCGTCATTAAATTTAAAAAGTAAAAAAACTTCATCTAAACATCAAAACATCAGACTATCCAAAAAACGTATGTGGCTCTCCAACTAGAAGGTTCGATTGAGTTTGCCCGACTACGCAATACGGGTGCCAGAAAAAGGGAGGGGGGGGAGGGGGGAGGGGCCTCCCATCACCGTCCCCTGTCCCCCACCATCCTTCTTGGCGTCCCCGTAGTCCCCTAGTGGGGGATACCGGGGACGGCAAATACTTTACTGTGTTTCTGATCGATTTATAGGGTTTGGAATTTCTCAGATTCTGTTTCCTTGCGATGACGAGTCAATCTTCAAAACTTTTTTGCGCTTTATTGAATTTTTGAGAGCTAGCTATTTAATTTTGAGCGTTTTGCAACGTTAATAAACTTTAAAAAGGGTTCTCAAGCGCCTGATTTAACTCATAAGTTGATTTTTTATACCTTCAGCCTCTAGAAAGCTCTTTCCAATAGATTCCCGCTCTGAATTTTACTGAGCAGGAGATGCTGCTCCGAGTTGCGGCATTGGCCTTGCTGCTACCTACCGTCTATGCATTCTCATGCAAAGACCAGAGCAACAAGGATGTCGACTGGTTTATGGTCTACAAGATGCCGAAGGAAGTCGGTGAGTGATGAAAGGCGCGAGAGAGAGAGAGAGAGAGAGAGAGAGAGAGAGAGAGCGGAGAGCGAGAGTTACCCTACTTTCCAGACAACAGCGTCATCGACATCCAGCAGGGCCTTGCCTTCTACTACATGGACGTCAACGACCAGACCGCCTTGAAGCCTTCCCCAGAAGCGCTGAACAGTACCAGCCAGGCCATCGCGTATACCTTGAATCAGTTCTATGCCGTCAAGGACGATAAGTCGATCTTCCACGTCATGTTTAACGATGAGGTAAAAAAAGGTTAAACTTTTTGGCGTATTAAAAATCCGTAAAAAATTACTGTTTCAGCCCTACGGTACCGTATCCATGTCATCGCAACAAGCTAACAGGATCAGCAGCCGGATCGATGCAATGAAGCTGGCCGTGCAGTTTGGACATACTAAGGGTAGGTCCTGCGCTCTCGCTCTCTCTCGCCCTCTCACTCGCTTGTTCTCTCTCTCTCCTTAGCTCCCTGCTTCCGCTATCGAAAATGTGATTTTCAGGAACCCTCTTCTTCAACGGCCAAACTGGTGTCTGGCTCGTCCACTCGGTTCCGAAGTTTCCCCCTCCGGACCAGTACCAATACCCCGATTCCGGACGGGATTACGGTCAGACGATGCTGTGCATGAGCTTCAAGTACGCACAGCTGAAGGATATCGGTAAGTGAGAGAGCGAGAGAGAGAGAGAGAGAGAGAGAAGGAGAGAAAATTAAATGAATTTTCAGGCACACAGCTCTACTACAACCACCCCGACATCTACTCCTCGAACTTGCCGACCACGATGGCCGCGGCCAACCCCGATCTGGCTAAAGTACGCTCGAGAAGACTACTTTAAAGGGACGGCGTCACCAAAAATTTGCCGCAACTTGAAAATGACGTTTTAGCTCATCACCGGAGACTACCAAAAAGGAGCCGCAGCCACCTCCTCGATGACGCTGACGACGGCTGGCGGCCAGCAGTTCAAGTCGTTTGCCAAGTCGGCTGATTTCAACGATGGTAAGCCTAGCAATAATGCGTTAGGATTAACAGGTGTCCGGGCTAGGCCCAAATTAAGCCTAAGTTTTTCAACTTAAGGCTTTAAAGCTAAATCTAGGCCTAGGCTCATGTCTAAGCAAAGCCTAAGCTAAGCCTAAGCTAACCCTCAAGCATTACTTTTCAGATTTATACTCGAAATTCCTGGCCCCAAGCCTCCGCACCCCGTTCCTTGTCGAAAGCTGGCGACGAGGCAGTGAAGTTCCGTTGGATTGCGGAAATGCGTACCCGGTTAATGATGCCCTGTCGATCAAGGTATACTTGTAGTTTGTATCGTGTTTAGTCGTAAATTTTCTACTGAAAATATCCCTAAAAATTGCGTTATTTAAGGTCGGCGCCAGCCTCGAGTTCAAGTACACAAAGGACCACAGCAAGCTGGCCAGGTCGGCGCTGAAGACGAGCCCATATGTCTGCATTGGAGATATTAACCGAATGGTAAGATACCTTGCTAGTAACGACGCTACTTTACTGTTGATTTCGTTAACAAATCCACATACTAAAAATGCTTGAAATTCTTTCAGCATTATTTTTTGGCAATAACAAACCGGAAAAGAGTTTCTTTGAACGATTTTTTTACCGATCTTAATTAGTGACATTTTAATAATTATAAGACGCAAACTGGAAGTTATTATGGCGACAATATTACGTTCTAGACATCCCAATACGTGCGTGGAGGTGGCACTACCTGCTTGATGAACGCCAAGGTCTGGCAGGCGTTCGATGTGATGGCCACAAAGAATACATGCTAAGCACTATAGCTTTGAATAAACTGTATTTATTCGAAGGTACACAAAGAGAGAGAGAGAGAGAAAGAGAGAGAGAGAAAATGCCTTCACCAAAATTTACCATGTACAAAGTTCAGATCGAGTCGAAGGTAACCGTCCGCTGCTGAGATAGTTGTGGTGTCTAAAAATCGTAATTTCTGAAACCGTGGTAACAATTTGGTGATTCTCAAAGTTAACTCTTCAGTCCAGCAAAAAATCCACCGCTAAAAGTACCTGCGAAACCTTCGTTGTAAAACATATGCTGCGTCACTACATAGGAAAAAATGCGGTTCAGCTCTCGCTCGACCGCACTGATCAGCGTGTTTTTGAAGGTTTGAAGTCTCCTAGAATTGGGTATTTACAATTCATTGCTTGGCTTAATAGCCAGACCCGAGAATAAAAATTCGAGTTCGGCCCTATCATATTTTGTCGTGACCCAGCTGGAGAAAGGGTAGATTCTCTCACTTTCAAGCCCTTTTAAAGTGAAAACCAAAGGCCTACTTACTCCGGATACAAATATCCAATGACCGAATGCGTTTGACGAATGTCCGCTTTAATATTCGAGATCCCTCCCAACAGGACCGTTCTATTCAAACGACCACTCAAGTCGCAAGAGAATTTCAGCACTAAAATTATCGGGGATCAAGTTAAGGATCTTCAAGGATTACTCAAAGTCGCCAGGGATCCATTGGACTTTGGATGGGTATGCAAATCCAACTGTAGCTCGCCTGTCATATGCGCAATGTTGTCAGCTAGTACCACCTAAATCGATCGAATTTCAGATCTAACTTTACGTGTTTCGGAGACTTATAATGCTTTGACCAATTTAACCTACCTTCGGCGTCTCCCTGGCTTGAACGTAGATGTCAAGGTATTGATTTGGGTACATCCTAGCCAGGTCTGGCCAAAACGTTTGCATGCAGATGTAATTGGAGTAGGAGTAACATCTGAAACTTGACGCATATCTACTCTTTTCGCTGCTGTCAAAAGCGTATAAGCAGCCAGAGGTTAGCAAGACACAACGTAACCGCGGCGCGTTCGCACTATAAAGGCAACAGAACAAAAATTCGCTCAGTATCGGTATTTATCCCAGTTTTATTTGGTTCTCATCGTGTCGAGATGCATTTAGAGTTATTTTTCGTCGTGTAGCGGATGCGTCGCGTGTATAAAAATCTACGCAACGTGTACGCGACGCGTCCAAGGGCTAAAGAAACCCCTTCAAGGAGTTCCTAGTCTTTTCCTTCCAGTTTCCTTGAAGATTCGGAGGTTTCCAGTCTTCTTAAAATTCAAATTAATACCAACTCACGTGGTCCTCAAATATTCCGACAGCTCCAGCCGAACCCGATCCTTCGTGACCAAATAAGTCAAGAAATTTCCACGGTACAAGGCGTACAAGTCACAATTCAGGCTCTGCCCCGATAGCCAAAAATTTATATGGGAGGTGGTATCCATACCTTAACAATGTTAGCGAAATTTTCGAATTATAACGTACTTCTAGGGTACCTTGGTGGCTCATACGGGCATTTCTCCCTCAAAAATTGGAGGTCAAAAGCGAACTGGGCTTCAGAAAAGTTTCTAAAAAATCGTAAGGTTTGTGGATATTGCGCAGATCAGTATTGAAATGCAAAAAATTTATCTAAAGATGATAAAAACGTTTTGAAATTAGACATAGCAAAGAAGGCTGCCACCTACTCGGTATGGAGCAAGTTGAATAGAGGCGTTTGTACGAGATACTCACGCCGATCTCTGAAACGATTTTAGCCGTTTCCAGGTTTTTCAGGTTATTTAACTTTTTCTGATTTTATTTTAGGCTTGATAAAATTAAAAAATAATTAGGTAATTTTAGGCTTGAATTTAAAAAATAGGCTATAGATCTTACCCGTATTGCGTTTCCACCGGAAATGAGTGCTCGCCAAAGATACTGGGCTTCACCACGTTTTCCAAGGAGTTACAGATCTAAAAGGAATAATGTATGAATTGAAAAACTCAAATTATCAATAATCAACAAAGTTATGAAAATTTTACCTCTGTTCTGAGCAAATTCTGTACCACGCGATTTATCACACCTCCAAAAATGTCGAAGAAGAATGGGATTTTTGAGGGGAACCTGGTAAAAAAGCATAGTCTCTGATGAAGAACTTACTCCACGTCTAGCCCCGACAAATCGACGTTGCAGTTTTCATAGTTGAACCCAATATAACCATCTTTTTGTTGGAAATTGGCTAGCGCGGAAGCTTTTCCGTTGCGGAGCCGGGCGATCACTTTCCCGGCGTACCAAATCTTCGGCCCAATGTTGAATTTTGATAGTGGCCAGATCGGGAGGCCGAACTAAATGGAAAATTCTTATACAAATCCGGCAATACAAATAAAAATGGTTTTTTAACATGTTCTAAAATACACATTTGGCAATAATCAACCGAGTTCATTGTTTTTCATTACGCCAACTTCTTTTCCAATTTAACAAGGTCTTTGAAAGATAATGCAATAAATCAGACGAAATGCTAGCTTTTATATACATATTTAATATGAAAAAATACAAAAACATCAGCCGAATAACTTACAAATAAATTCTTGAGCGAAAACTCCATATCTGCATGAATATCGACGATGAATTTGTCTAGTTTTAATAGGATCCCATTGCCAGTGGATTCGGTGTAGAAGCTAAAATACGAATTCCATCACTCTCGCTCTCTCTCTTGCTCGTTCTCTCCCGCTCGCTCTCTCTCCTCTCTCTCTACCTCGGTGCCTCGAATTCTCTAATTATCGCCTTCTTCGTCGTCAATACAAAAATCCCAGTCTCGATATTCTGATCCGGGAGTACGGTCCGATTTATCCAGTGTTGGCTTTTATACGTTAACTAAAAATACTAGATTATTGTTTGTTGTTTTTATCTTACAAATCGTGTAGCCGCTTCAGCTCCAAATTTCTTTCCGTTTTCATTGACGCGGAAAATGAGGTTTGTTTTGTCAGAGGTTTTCGCAAAAATAGTAACAGTTAGGTAGCCGAAAAAGAGTAGAAATATGAATATCGATCGCATCTCAAGCTGGGGTGGGGTTCGAAATGGAACTCGGGGGCGGGTCAGAATACTTCAAAAAGCGCTGATAAGGGCGTGAAAAACAGAGTGTACCTTTTGAAGGGATGTGCAAAAAATGCATGACAAAAACTTATTGTCATTTACACTTGGGGACTATGGTTTTGATGCATTGCTTTGATTTCTCAATACAAAACACCACCTTTAACACGCCGCAGACAGATCGGATCGCAATGGTAGTTACGCCATTCTAAAGCCCTTGAAACGGCGAGTTTGTAATTATCTTCCTAAACCGTCTTTTGTTATTTATGCCCGCTGTTACAAGTCATTTTGTAACATTTTGCGGGTTTTTGGGATCGCTTACGAGCCAATTTGCCTCAATTTCTCCAAGCAAAAGGACCGGCAGTGGCCGTTGATTAGCTTCAGAAGCTTTCCGTACTGTTTTTAAATGCGTTGTAAAGTGACGCCTACAAATAAAAAGCTGGTTTTCAAGCTTGTGGTAAACTGGCCGTTTCAAGGTCTTTTGAATGGTGTAAATATATCATGCCAATCCGATTTTTCTGCGCCGGGTTAGAGGGGGTGTTTTTTTTATCGGGACGCCCTAAGTGAAACTGTATTTTTTTAGTTGCCATCAACTGAAAAGAGTCACAAAAACAATTTATTAATTTCAAGAAAATGGTAGAGTTTGAGGATATGGAATGATTTTTCTGGCTGTCTGTGCGGCGAACTTGAGTTATCAATGAGATGACTGAACACTAAAGGTGGGTCGGAGAGGCCGTTGCGTTCAATTCCGAATCAATAATTTTCTGGTTCCTGCCCGATCATGAAATTTGAATTTGTACCAGAACCAAAGGAATTTGAATATATTTAGAGCCGATCTCGACACAGTTTGACACGATTGATCAAAAGATCACAGAGCACAGTTTGTGCCTTGCGCGGATCGGATGCAAGTCCATGCGAACCCATATCCAAGAAAATCCACGGTCAACTGTAGTAATTGTCCTGGCTTTCTTTGGCTTGGCCATGAGTGGTACGTTTCGCAATTTTTCGAAAATGTAAGTGCTTACTTGTTTCACTTGCTTTACGTGTAATTATCATACCTGAGATTAGTGCTATCTGAACAACAATTTATTTAGTCGGACTAAGTTGATGGCTTAATCAATTCCGTTTCAGCCTAGTATTCGTCAAAGAGGCCGACGCAAATCTTTTTTCCAATCGTTTCCTCGATCCAGTCGCAATAGTAGGATAGATCTTTCCCGGCCGCTGAAAATAAACTTTTAAAACGGGGCTTCAACTAGCTGTTTCGAAAGCAGTAGAGAGACAGAGAGAGAGAGAGAGAGAGAGAGAGAGAGAGAGAGAGAGAGATAAAAAATTAAATGGCGAACACCAAATACTAACTGTTTTGGCCGCTGCTCGCATCACAATCACCCCTATGGAGGCCCGGTCCGTTAACCAGACTGATTTGCACCATTTCCTTGCGGCAAATACGTCGCGATACGATCGGACTGCCGGAGTCTCCCTGAAAGTATCATCAACCATACTTTAAAGGCTCTTTCGGCAGTATACCCTTTTCTAAAAATAGGCCATAAATTTGCATGCGATGCTGTTAAAGCGCGATTCCGATGAGTAAAAATGTTCAACGATTACTGCTGAAATAGTGCTACCAACCTTACATGCATTCGAGATACCATCCACAGCCTCAAAGCAAAGATAGTGGATGCCGCGTTCTTCCAACGATGTGCAGTGCTCGTTGTCTACTTGCACCGCGGGGTAACCCTTAAGGGTCTTAGACGGTTTTCCCGTACCATTAGCTAGCGTCACACCCCATCCCATGATGAAGACGTCGTCGGGGTCATACGATCCTTTCTTGGCGCCGATCCGGATCTTTTCTACGGCGCCGGGCACCAGCTTGAGTTTGTGGCTCAACTGAAATGAACGTTAAATCATAATTTGGTAAATGATACTAAAAAGTTTCATGTCTTCCATGAATTTTTAGCGTAGCCGGATGCACAAGATAATTTTTAATCGGGAAAACGATTTGCTATCAGTTTTCCGAAATTTAATTTTGTTGAAATCTTTTTTTCTATCAGTGTAGTGAGTTTTTTTGATTTGCAAAATGTTTTAGATAAATAATTGAGGCGAAAAAGCTCTAAAATTTCCACTAAATAAAATTTCGACAAAACTATGACTGACAAATAGAAAATGAGCTCGGGAAAACGGATATTCTAACCTTCAGTAGTGCAACATCATGGCCCTCCGCATCGCTGTCTTCTGGCGCATATCGCTCAATAGCCTTGACATAGATTCGCTGCTGAAAATCATTTTCAATTCATTATTTCAAGCGTTAAAAGTGTAGATTTTTGATGATTAAAATTCATTGTTCCATACACCCTGATTTCTATCACCCACCACGACCTCAGTCTCATTGTCATCCCGCCGAATGGCGCCCGCCAAGGTTGAGATGTTACCCGACCCTGTGCAGTGCCGGGCTGTCAGTACCCACTCTTCGTCTATTATCGAGCTTCCACAACCACGAATGTCGGTTTCGGAAATCCTATGAATTTATGATATTTTTTAGGTTTTAATTTGAGTTGATTTTTTTTCGTTTTACTCACGTTCTGGTAAGAGCCACGATATATGGAGCCTTGCCGGGTTTGAGTTCGTCGCCGTTGACGATCTTTGACTAAAAGAGAAAACTTAAAGTTATTAGAATGCTTATTGATTTTTCGAAGTTGAAAAGCGGTAGAACAATAAGATAGCAGATCATCACTTACCGGTCCCGCTACGATCCCAACCATATAAGACAGGAAGGCTAAAAATTGCAAGGCTCCAGTCATCGTTCGTTTGGTGATTTTCCCAAGAAGTCGAATTTTATTTGGTGGAAAATCATACGAAATGCCGCTTAATCAGCGCCAAGAACGTCGCATTTTCATAGAAACATGAGACACTGTTCGTCAGTTTTCAAAAAAAAAAATTCTTCATGGGATTCTTCAATCAACGAATTTTTGTATGACATCGAAAAGCAACTGGTTGCCAAGGTCTCTCTCTCCCTTTCGCTTTCCCCACCTCCTCTCTCTCTCTCTCTCTCTCTCTCTTATTCGCTAGAGAATTTTTTACTGTCGGCAAGATCCGAAATTTAAATGTACCTGACAGCAAATCCTTGCCACTTTTGCCCCTAATTGGGGGAGCATGATTCATCCCGGCGCTTTCCAAGAACACTCCAATTTTGCAAGGCTGGACATCGTAAAGAGACCGTTTGCCAAGCTTTTTAAGGGGATTCAAAGGTGGTTCGTTCCCTGTGTTAATGAATTAAAAACTTCCAAGCGCCAGTGAACCATTAATGAACGCTTGCGCTGTAAAGACATGGGAAATCGCCGACCCCGAAAGACGCCAACGGCAAGGATTGAATGCAGCCAAAATCCCAAGCCGACACACGCATTCTTTGTTCTGAGTGGTTTTAGTAGCTTGTCTTAGTAGCACAAAATGCAAAATTTTCTCATTGTCCTTTAGACAAAACTCTTTGTCTCCCCAAAATTATGTCCTGGAAATGTTGCGGAATTCAGAAAATGAAAGCATCGATCGTTTCTTGGTTTACCAAAGCGAAAGAAGACGCCTTTTTTGTGGTACGACCTTGCAGAACAGTTTATTAAATGGTTTCTGTTTTTCCGAGATAAATTTGTTAACAATTTTATTGCTTGTTTTCCTCGGAGTTGCGAACAAAAAAGTTTATTCGGCAGGTTGGATAGGACTGGGATTCTTCAATCAACGAATTTTTGTATGACATCGAAAAGCAACTGGTTGCCAAGGTCTCTCTCTCCCTTTCGCTTTCTCCACCTCCTCTCTCTCTCTTGTTCGCTAGAGAATTTTTTACTGTCGGCAAGATCCGAAATTTAAATGTACCGGACAGCAAAGCCTTGCCACTTTTTCCCCTAATTGGGGGAGCATGATTCATCCCGGCGCTTTCCAAGAACACCCCAATTTTGCAAGGAATCAGCAAGAAAAATGTAATTATATTTGTCTATATCAACCAACCTCAAAAATCCTAAAGTAGCAACCTCAAGAGGTCCCATCCAAATGGAATGCAACCTGATGCTGGTAATCCTGGTTCTTCTGATTGGAGTTGAAGCTCGTATACAGGATGTTGACGTCCACAAGATGGACGAGTTCAAGCGGAGGGTGATGAAATGGAAACGTACGTGTATTTTTTATTTTAGCTCTCTCTCCCTCTCACTTGCTCTCTCTCTCTCTCTCTCTCTCTCTCTCTCTCTCTTTCTCTTTCTCTCTCTCTCGCCCTTGCTTTCTCGTCAGGACTAGCTATTTTCAGGATTTTCCGGTCGCGACGGCGAGGTCCACGACACCTTGACCCCTGAAAACGCCGCTGATCTTCTGTTCTCGGCAGGGTGGCGTACGGTAGCCGAAATTAACTCGATGCCTGCTGAGGACAAGCGAAATACCATCATCGTCGAGCTACACAACCGACTAGCTGAAACTATTGGATATTTACATGAGCTTATGGCCAAATAGGGCTGTGACTTTCGGGGTTAAATCATGACGCTAGCTTAAACTTACTATTTATATTACGTAACGAAATGCACCTTTAAAGGGGCACGACACCTCGACTCTCGTGGCTGCCGGCGGACTTTACCTGATCCTGAAAAGAAATGGCTGGAGGAAAGAGGATGAGTTGCGTGGAATGAGTATTGAAGATACCCGGAATACTTGTATCGTGGAGTTGGCCAACAAAGGATACGGTACCGGAAGCGAGCTACAAGGACTTGCGAATCGAGAGCTAGTCGTGAAGGCGGCTAATTATTATGAGAAAAGCAACGAGCCGTCTAGGTAAGTGAGAGAGAAATAGAGAGAAAGAGAGAGAGCGGATTTTTCAGCGTCATCTCCATGACCCTCCACTTCGACCAGGTCCAAATCCAGAAGCAGTCCCCAAAAATCCTCGCGGTTCGCGAATTCGACAATTCACAAAGCTCCGAGACCCTCTTCGAGACGTTCAGCTTTGCCGAGACGAATGCTGAAGAAGAATCGCTTGGATATAGCGACGAGGTCACCAACAACATCTGCACGAAAGTCGGCATCTCGTTTGGGGTTAGTGAAATTTTATTTGATCGAAAATGTATAAACGAAAATGAAAAAGCAGCTGCCCCCGCTAACAGTCCAGTACCATAATTTCTTCAGGTCACCGCCCCATTCTTCTCCACCAACGCCAATCTGGAGCTCGAGGTCTCGCAGGGGACCACCGAGACTTGGACGACAAATCGGAGACAGAGCCACACTGTCGAATTCAAGACCGAGAACCGCGTGGAAGTGAAGCCGTGGAGCAAGCTTAGGGTGCAGTTGGTCATCTACATGGCTAAGGTGCAGATTCCGTTTACGATGGAGATTATGACCAAGACTGGACAAAAGAAGACTGTCACTGGAACTTATCAAAATGTTCGATCCTATTATAGTCATGTGGAGCAGAAGAATATTTATGGGTTGAGCGCCAGCAGTAAAAGAACGTGAAGCCACTCTCTCTCTCTCTCTCTCTCTCTCTCTCTCACACACTCTCTCTATCTCGCTCTCTTTCTCTCTCTCATTATCGTGATTGCGATACAATGAATGGTTTCTGTTTTTTCCGAGATAAATTTGTTAACAATTTTATTGCTTGTTTTCCTCGGAGTTGCGAACAAAAAAGTTTATTCGGCAGGTTGGATAGGACTGGGATTTTTCAATCAACGAATTTTTGTATGACATCGAAAAGCAACTGGTTGCCAAGGTCTCTCTCTCCCTTTCGCTTTCTCCACCTCCTCTCTCTCTCTCTCTCTCTTATTCGCTAGAGAATTTTTTACTGTCGGCAAGATCCGAAATTTAAATGTACCTGACAGCAAATCCTTGCCACTTTTTCCCCTAATTGGGGAGCATGATTCATCCCGGCGCTTTCCAAGAACACCCCAATTTTGCAAGGCTGGACATCGTAAAGAGACCGTTTGCCAAGCTTTTTAAGGGGATTCAAAGGTGGTTCGTTCCCTGTATTAATGAATTAAAAACTTCCAAGCGCCAGTGAACCATTAATTAACGCTTGCGCTGTAAAGACATGGGAAATCGCCGACCCCGAAAGACGCCAACGGCAAGGATTGAATGCAGCCAAAATCCCAAGCCGACACACGCATCCTTTGTTCTGAGTGGTTTTAGTAGCTTGTCTTAGTAGCACAAAATGCAAAAATTTCTCATTGTCCTTTAGACAAAACTCTTTGTCTCCCCAAAATTATGTCCTGGAAATGTTGCGGAATTCAGAAAATGAAAGCATCGATCGTTTCTTGGTTTACCAAAGCGAAAGAAGACGCCTTTTTTGTGGTACGACCTTGCAGAACAGTTTATTAAATGGAAAGCAGCTTACGCGGCTTTTCAAACTTATTCAAAATCGAAAACGTCCACGCAGATCTTCTTGCCAATCGTGCCCTCGATCCAGTCGCAGTAGTTGGATAGAAGGTTTCCCGCGGCTGTAAATGTTTCATTTACCGGGCAAGGGTGAGAGAGAGGGAGCGAGAGAGAGAGACAAAGTGAGAGAGATAGAGAGATAAAGAGAGAGCGAGTGAAAGATGGCAAGGGTAAACTGATCAGTAGGCCATCCAGAAGACAGTGGAAGAGGGATTAGCTTCCAAAACATACTTTTTTGACCTGTGATTGCATCACAGTCATTCTTGGTACCGCCTGGCCCATTTACCAAACTAATTTGCACGATTTCACTATTGAAGGTACGTCGTGCTACGATAGGACTGCCGGAATCGCCCTAAAATTCTTTTATCTATCCAAAATATTCGAAAATCATGATGTCGAGTAACATAATGTCGAAAATCTGACTTTAAGAAAACGGAAAAAGTCGACATATTGAGATTGTTAATTAAAATTAAAATGCCCATGGTATGATCGTAACTCAACAACTTACGCCACACGCGCTCGAGATGCCATCTACTGGCTCGAAACAGAGATACTCGGACAGGCGTGTTCGCGCTCCTTTGCAGCGTTCCGAATCGATTTGCGTAGCCGCGTAACCCTTGAGGACAGTAGAGCCATTTCCGCTTCTATTACGGCTCGTCTGGCCCCATCCCATGATGAAGACCTCATCAGGATCATAGGCCCATTTGCTGGCTGCGATCCGGATTTTCTCGGTAGTGCCGGGTTGGAGACTGACCTTGCGCTCGAGCTGAATGGTTGCGGATCATTTTCTGAGTAGTTTACGGGGTTGAAAGTACGCCCTACTAGCGTCGCTAACAACGATACAAAGATCGTTGTTTTGGCTTTTTTACACAGTTTTTAGATATAAAAAGCTTTCCTAACACTTATAACAATTTGTTGTCGAAATTTTTTGGTTTTTCGAGATGAAATTGCACGAAGCACGAAAATGACGAAATCCAAAGTCCAAATGTTTGAATTATTTTCTGGAATTTCCTAGCAGCCAAAAATTCCTAAAGCCACTATAAAATACACTGTATCTTAATTAAAGAAGATCATCGAGCGTATAATCGAGATAATAAAAGTTAGCTATTCCTCTGCCAAAAATTGCAAAAAAAATCCAGAAAGACTAAGCGGGAAATGGCGTATTTAACGACGATAATAAGCTCATAAGTGTCTTTTTATCTAGCTACGACTTTCAGCCACCATAAAGCTCTTGATACCTTCATTAAAGCCAGATCGTTTTTTGCAACGGGGTAGGGCCTGATATCCACCACATTGATACGTTGCTAAAAATAATTTCTCATCGTGAAATTAATTTTAGCCGGCCGACCACAGTTTCCGTTTCGTTAGCGTCTGTTCGAATTGCGCCGGCTAAGATCGACAGTGGGGGTTCAAATTCTTCGTGACAATGCGCGGATGACAGCACCCATTCTTCATCGATAATTGAAGCTCCACATAGCTCCGCATCATGGTTGCCAGAGGGGAGACTTCAAATGGTTTTTGAAGCTTTGCAAAATGCCCCAATAAAAACAGCCTCTCTAACCCGACGCAAAAGTATCGGATCGGAATACACCCATCGTGAACGCTTGAAACGGAAAGTTTGCAACAATCTTCAAAACCATGTTTTTGTTTGAACGCGCCATTTTATAATGCATTTAAAAACATTATAGAAGGGCCTCTACATCTAATAAACGGCTCCTTCCGGTCATTTTTCTTCGGAAACTTGAGGTAAATTGGCACGTATGCAGCCTCGAAAAACTGCAATGATTAACAAAATAGCTATTAAGACAGCGGGTTGAAATAAAAACATGGTTTTGAAGATTGTTGCAAACTCGCCGTTTCAAGGGCTTTCGAATGGTGTAACTACCATTCCGATCCAATACTTCTGCCTCGAGTTCGAGGGTTGTTTTTTATGGGGAGACCCTGACCAACTTTTGTTGAAGAGAAACAATGTAGGGATATTTCCCGGGCTTCAATTCTTCGCCATTGACGATTTTTGACTAAAGGATTTCACCAAATTTTTGACCAAGAAATACTAAAAACGTTGACTAACCGGTCCCGAAGCGACTCCAATTGCCCAAGTTAATAGCACCAGGTACTTGCAAAACGGGGCCATTTTTGCCGCTGATATGATAGAAATTTTCGCTTCCTTCGTGTTTTTTATAGTGATCGTTCCATAATATAAACGAGCCTTTTCCATTGGCTTCACAATTAGTCAACTTTGAAACGCTGAATGCCATCTTTAGAAATTATAGAAATGGCCGCCTTTACAAAAAAAAATACAAAACAATACAAAACACGTGTTTCAGCTCAGATTAAAAGGCTTCAATAGTTTTGTAAAAGCCATTTGTGATGATTTTCTCTTTACTTTTGTTTTTTCTCTCTCTCGCCCTCTCTCTCTCTCTCTCTCTCTCTCCCTCCCTCTCGCTCTAAATCATGGCTTGGCAATCGTGTAAATCAATGCGAAAAAATGATACCGTGTGCAAACAAATCTTTTTCGGCATTAAATAGTCATTTTGTAGCGAATACAAGACGTATCCTGAAGGAACTAGATATATTCTCCAACTAACATTTACAAGCATCTATCGGAGTGGCGATGAGCCGCTTAAAACATCAAGGTCACTCAAGAGATTCCGTTGTCACTTTTCTCCCTAATTGGGGCATGATCATGAGAACGCTTCCCAAGAACCAACCGGTGTTGCAAGGAACCGGCAAGAAAATGCAATGGTAGTGCCCCCATATCAACTACAGCCTAAAATCTTAGGGTATCCACGTCGAGCAAGCGCATCTATGGCTCGGAAATCGATACTGATAATCCTTGTTCTTCTGATTGGAGCTGAAGCCCGAAAGCAAGATGTTGGCCTCCACGAGACGGTTGAGCTGAAGCAGAGGGCGATGAAGTTGAAAAGTTAGCGAATTGAGATGATGTCCATGTCTTTTTCTCTGCCTCTCTGTCTCCTCGCTCTGTATACTCCATCTCTCCCTCTCTGTCACACACCACCTCTCTCCTCGCTCTCTTGCATACCCACTCTCTCGCTAGGCAAGGTCGACGCTTCGCCTGAACATCAGCAACAGGATAAATTCCTTTTAGGTATTTCCGGTCGCGACGGCGAGGTCCACGATACATTAACCCCGGAAAATGCGGCCGATCTTCTATTTTCTGCCGGATGGCGTACAGTAGCTGAAATTAACTCGATGCCCGATGAAGACAAACGAAATACGATCATCGTCGAGTTGCACAACCGACTAGCGCAGACGATCGGATACTTACAGGTAAGCCAATGGCCTTAAAATTAGGGTTGTGGTTTGTGGGGCTAAATGGTTGCGCCAGCTAAGACCTCTTCCTAATTCCATTAATGTCCAAAATACGCCTTTGAAGGGGCGCGACACACCAGCCCTAGTGGCTGCCGGCGGACTCTACCTCATCTTGAAAAGAAATGGATGGAGAAGAGAGGATGAATTGCATGCAATGAGCATTGAGGACACTCGGAACACTTGTATCGTGGAGTTGGCCAACAAGGGATATGGTAGCATCCGCGAGCTACAGGGGCACGCAAATCGAGAGCTGGTCGAGAAGGCGGCGAACTATTATGAGAAGAGCAACGAGCCGGCGAGGTAAGAGGGTGATAGAAAAAGAGAGAGTGAGAGAGAGAGAACAGAGAGATTTTTTCAGCGTCATCTCCATGACCCTCCACTTCGACCAGGTCCAAATCCAGAAGCAGACCCCAAAAGTCCTCGCCGTTCGCGAATTCGACAATTCACAAAGCTCCGAGACCCTCTTCGAGACGTTCAGCTTTGCCGAGACAAATGCTGAAGAAGAATCGCTTGGATATAGCGATCAGGTCACCAACAACATCCTCATGAAAGTCGGCATCTCGTATGAGGTAAGTAGTTCTTTCCAGACACGGTATTAAGCCTTTACTTTCCCACAGTCAACATGAAATAGATAGCAAAATTTTAGATAAAAACCATTAAGGAATATAAAATTTCGAAACGTACAAATTTTTGGTTAAATTGTATGAAAAAGGTCTAGTGAGCGAACATTAATTAGCTCCCACCCCGCTAACAACCCAGTACCAATATTTCTCCAGGTGACAGCCCCCTTCTTCTCCACCAACGAGAGCCTGGAGCTCCAGGTCTCGCAGGGGACTACCGAGACTTGGACGACAAACCGGAAAGAGAGCCACACGGTGGAGTTCAAAACAGAAAACCGCGTGGAAGTGAAGCCGGGGGACAAGCTGAGGGTGCAGTTGGTCATCTACATGGCCAAGGTGCAGATCCCGTTTACGATGGAGATTATGACAAAGACTGGGCAAAGGAAGACTGTCACTGGAACTATCAGAATGCTGGTCTTATTGCATGTTTAAGGAATTTACATTTTTCTTTTTTCTCTGTTTCTCGGTCGGCCTCGGACACTCTCGCCCCCCAAGCCTTATGTCTCTCTCTCGCTCTCTATCTCTCTCTCCTTTTCTCTCTCTCGCGCTCTCTCTCTCGCTCTCTCTCCGTTTCTCTCTCGCTCTTCCTTTCTCATTCTCTCCCTACCTCCTTCTCTCTCTCGCTCTCTCTCTTTTCCTCGATTGCCGTACATTTCCGTAATCTCGGTTATTTTATCTGTTCCTTTCGATAAATTATTGTCATGATAAATCTATTTTAATGCCCTGTAATTGTCTTGTTTTGCGTTTAAATCAGCGTCTAAGCTTTTATTCAGTACGTACGAGTACGACTTACGTTTAAAAATCATGCTATGGCTGCCAGGTGAAGTTAAATATTGGCCCCAAGATTAATTTCTCAAGTTGGACATTAGCGTAGCCCTCCGGAGAGCAATATTATTGGCGGTACTTGGACAAGCTGCAAAACGAAAGCGATAAAATTTTTTGAAGGTGTGGGCGGAATGGGCCCAAAGTACCCGTTGACGTTCTGATGCCAGGCGCTCGCCAATTCAATCCATTTTTGGCGTGATCGTGTGGCGAAAATATGTATCAGGTTGGAAGGTAAGTCCTGTCGCCGAGATTTTGGAAGGCTGGCTAAAATCGTAGTTAGCTCCATTCTGCACATGCGATATGTCATTTTATAGCTCTTCCTGAACCGTTTCGGGAGGAGGGTTCTAGCCCGCCAAAATCGAGGAGGACGAGATACGGGCCCAAAGTTTTGGAAAAATTGGGCGAAGTGTTTTTGCAAGTTATCTCTGCATAAGTGATTTGCATACGATACCTTTAACACCAATCGATAGCTCTCGAGGAGTAGATATCGATAGATCTTGAGATCATCAAAATTGGACACTGGACGGCCGAGATATGGGCCTTTGAAATTTGGACGATTTCTTAGAACTTTTTCTCAAAATCCCATACATTTGGTCAAAAGCCGCTCGGCGCGTCCAAAAATAAAGCGGCAATTTTCGGCACCTGCCGGTCAAATCCAGCGAAATGTATGGGATTTTGAGAAAGTTCTAAATGTCAAATTTCAAGGCCCATCGGCCGTCAGGCCCAATGATGTCTCAAGATATCGATATCTACTCTCGAGCTATCGATTGGTGTTAAGGATCGTATGCAAATCACTCTATCAGGATATGCAAAACACTTTAATTTCAAAACCTTGGGCCCGATCTCGGTCCCCGATTTGGCGGGCTCCTCCCGAAACGGTTCGAAAATACAAAATGACATATCGCATGTGCAGAATGAGCTAACTCGATTTTAGACCTGCCAAAATCTCGGCGACAGGACTTACCTTCCAACCTGATATATCGAATTCCGATCGCTAAAAGCTTTGTTCGCCTTTCTTCTCGCTTTTCACACGACACAAATGACATCTTTGATGCCGTGCTTCTAAAGGGTGTCCCAACCCCGCCCCCTCTCCTTGGGGTCCGCATGCGTGGTGTTGGATTTTGATGATTTAGGCATCTATCTAAAGGTCTCGGAAAGGCGAGAACTTTTTCGTTTCCTTGATTAAGTGGTTCAATTATGGTTGAATACTAGGAGAAGAGCTGATGTATGCGTAGGTTAATTGCAATAACAGCGCTGAAAAATGCGCGTTTTTTAGCTAAACGCTTAATATCAAAAATGCTAAATAATTTAAAAAACTAGATCTGCTTGTTTTCTTGCTTTTTAAGGGCTGTCGAATGGTATATAAACGTTCCCAATCCGAGCTTGCCTGGGACCTCTAGGTAGGGATTGTTTTTTGGGACACCCTATAGTTTGCAAAGACCAGTTGTATCAAAAATGAAGCTCACTTTGAAACAGATCCCTGTAACTCTCCTAGCTCCCAGGTCCTGGCAGTGGTCAGTGGTTCCGCGAAAAACCAATATCTGCAAAGAACGTTTTTGGTAAAAGTTCGTAAAAACCCACAATCTCCTTATTTTTCTAAATCCTTGCATGAACCACAACCCCAATCTCCGTTCCGGCACGCCCAACCTGTAATGTTCTTTCTTTTTATCAAATCCTTGGGTGAGGCCCAACTCCGTCTTTCGCGAGTCCCAGGAGCTCATGCAAATCACAGGTCAGCCATCAGCGGATCGATTTTTATGTGCCAATAAGGTCTTGGGAATAGGGTGCTTTTTCGACAACTTCCTTGCAGCAATTCGGACCGGCTTTCCGACCTAAATTGATAGTTTGAATGTGTTTTTGTTCCGTTAAAGATTGTTGTGGCGTTTTTGAGTTATTGGCACAAAAATATATATCCCTTTACTATGATTTCATACGTTTCATACTTTGGTGCGATAGATTAGCAAGTAGTAGAGTCCAGCCAAGCCTCAAAATGGCTTGTCAATCAGTCCATTTTTCAATCTTCACAACTCTCGCAGCCCCAGGATTCGTTCCACAATTATCAAAAGCATGGTGCGCAAAGCCGATGTTAAGCGACAGCGCTTCCAGCTTATGCTCCTAAGCTTCAGAACCCACTGGCCGTGCCCTTGTCCAAGCGTCTCGGATTTATGCCGGCCCGAGACTCAAAAAAAGCGTGGACTGTCTCTCTGTCTCTTTATGTCTTTCTCTCTCTCTCTCTCTCCCTGTCTTTCACTTGCTGTATTAATAACAAAAAACGAAATGTTAATGATAATGATTTTATTGTTTCACATCAGGCAAGGTTTACTGCATTTTGCCTTTGAATGGCAATTCCTCATCGATCATTGGGTCAAGCCTAGTGTGGAGAATCTCACCAGCTTTTTGCTTCTTTCAACGAACCGATGCCTGGGCCTGAAAAATCTAATCTTTTTTTTCTTAATCTTTTTAATTTAGGTAGGGCACGCGTTACAGCTCCAGGCTTCAGATGGTTTTCTTAAAATTTCATAATAACCAGGTTACAAATCTCACTTTTATCTTGTAATTGTTATGCTAATAATTCAGTGCTTGAGTGCTACTTCCATATAGTTTGGATTCTGTGGCGTCGGTTCGGAATGACAGGATCTTCGATTTCTTGTATGAATGGCAGAATGGCAGAATGACTAACCTGGAAATTTAAGTATCAAAAAAGCTTTGGCCGGCTTGGAAAAAAAATTAAAAAAAAGTACCGGACTCTTAGCGGGGTGATTGGCTGCGCCTATGCCGATCTGTTTATAATCTGCATTGCATTTCCAGAGTGTTTTTAGTAGTTTTCGATTTTACGCCAAAAATAACTTAAAAATTTTGTTTTTTTATCATTTTTGTCATACATTTTCGACCAAACTCCAAAGTTTTGGAACATTTTTTGATTTTATGTGCTTTTTACGCATGTTTTTATCGAATTTACGCATCCTAGGCTTAAAGAGATGAGGACGGCATCTGTTGAACCCCCCTTGGGGGGTTCAACATGTCCCAGCGCGACCGGCGGCGAGAGAGGGCGCCCAGGGGAGAGGCGCAAAGACATTTTCTTTCCCGCGCGTAATCGATTGAATTATGCCGCCTCTATCCCTTTAAGCTACGCTATAAAACAACAACGTTCTCTAACGAGTAGTTTGTGAACTTACCCTTAACTGATGGGCTGCTTTGACGTGGACCCGACGCCATTTATATTTTTTATTTTCTGAAGAGCGATACAGCAGTTGGCTTTTGGGCGTAGTTGTCTTGTTTTTCTTGGATCGTCTATTTTCTATTCCGTTAGCACCCGACGACGTTTCGGCATAGGTCTCTTGACAGTGTTCCTGAAACGGCAGCAATATTATTTTCGGGAATATAGCGTAATCCCCTTCTTCTATATAAAATTATTTGAATTGATAAATCTAGAACTGATTAATAATCATAGAATTTAGCCTAAATTACCATTACGCTGCTAGTCGCAAGGTAAAAGATATAAACGGTTACATATACATATGTACATGACTACGAATTAAAGGTACAGACTATCAATGATTAGTATTAGTATTGATCGTGTTGTACTATAGTTTAGATATCCTACCCAGGTAAGGAAGATCGATGTATCATGGAAAAAAAATCGGATGAGTGTGGTGGAGTTCCTAACAAGTTTAGGACATCTAATCATTTAAAACGTTTTTACTCAGCTTTCTCTTACTAAAAAGGTAGAAATCGCACGTGTAAATGACTCACTTCTCTCGATTTGTTGATAATTGTAAAGTTCGCCCGAGGCTTTTTCTTCTTCTGAGACGTGGTTCGTGTTAGGCTGCAGTAAGCTTAAGATTTCGGTAGAATTTATTAGCTTACACATTACTTGTCAATTCAAGCGCTTGAGTCCGCTATTATAATCTAAATAGCACTACTTTTATCGTAGTTTCGTGATTGATGATACGTGAATGATTACGTGAAACGTAATTGAACGGCTTCGGAAAATTTTTAAAATCCAATAAGAATTATACATGCATTCGTATATTAAAGTTTAGGAAATATTGCTACCTATCCAGAACTAAATTAAATAAATCAAAATTAAAGGTTTTTATAAAAATTATTTTCCTGTTTCAAAACCCGCGAATTTCTGGTAATTTCGATAGCCACATGAGGCACTCATTAAATATTATTATACCATATATTAAGCAATGAGGACCACGAGCTTCGTTGGCTTCATTTCCCGTAGAATATCGCAAACTTAAGTTAAAACGTCTTCTTCACGTCGTTTTACAAAAATTTCATCCAACTCTGGGGTTCGCAGGTGGTGGCGCCTCGGCCTCCAGGCTACAGCCTCCTAAAAACATATCATCACACGTAAAAATTCCGTAGTTCCTCTAATATACCTCTAATAAAACCCCAAAAAATTTTCAAAGTTGCCTCTAAGAAGCAAAAAATTCATAAAAGTTTGTTTAGGCTTCGTACTGTGTTCCCGACGGGTTGTGAGCAGTTTGAACTGCTAGAAAACGTTCTAATTGCTCAAAATTATGATAAGTATATACCTCCCTATAAATTATGGATGCCTATAATACAACCCCTGCCGCGAGGTGATTCGAAAAATCGGCGTTGTTCGATTTCAAGGCTTTCGGTGACTAGAAAACACTAATTAAAGTAGTGAAATCTAGCTGGATATGTCGTGACTTTTCGTGATATGTATTTTGTATTATTTTATCACCTTTGAACACGGCCAGCTTATAGCAAGTCAAAGCCGCCTGGCGTGATACAACACGCGTAGTCGCCCACAGAGTTTTCGCTAAAATAAAAATTGATAAAATTACCGTTATTTGTTGAACCTGTGCAAAGGTGAAAGGTTCGTGTTTAGAGATGAGAAACGAGCGTTTGGATTGCGTCGTTTAGGGATCTTCTAACTTTGATGTTTTTGCTTGTAAATCCTTCGTCGAGTCAATAAATGCATGGCTTTAGTTTCCCTTTATCTAAAGTTTATCCTACTATATATAAAAAAATAGTGTCTGTGTGTGTGTGCATTTGCATGCAACTTCCGTCACCGTGTTCCAGTAGTATCTCAAGAAGGGAAGTACTTAAGGGCATGTTCGATACGTCATTAGGTGCGTAGTGGGCTGGAGATGACTGCACACATATTAGATTTTACAAAATATGATGTTTTCGACATTAAAATTAAGTTTTTCATGGAAAATCGGACACCCCAATTTGTTAGGATCAAATTAGCATGCACCGGAAGTCGCGGTAGCCTATATAAAGGGACGGTAAGAGCATTTTTCATTTTTCGTCATCCGAATCCGGGAAAATTATGCAAAGCCAAGAATATCAGTGGAGAAGACGGGGCCAGGGTTGAAAAGCCGCGAAGCGGTTTTTAACCCTGGTCGTGACTAAAAATATTGGCTCAGTTTTGAAAAATACCTTGATATGGCAATAATAATCGCTTGTAATATTATCTTACCTTTCATATATCAGGGAATGACATGGATATTTCGCTTCCACAGTGATCCCGAATTTCTTGTGTACCTCTAAAATAAAATCGGGCCAATTTAAAAAAATTTCAGTTGCAAGCCTGTTTTAGTATTTTTCGTAGCTCAAATCTGAACACAAACCGCTAAGTTACGACGTGACGAGTAACGAGCAGTTTGATGCCGGAGACCAAGGATCTGCTTCTCTTGAAATTTTCACATTCGAATCCTGCATTGCAACAAAAATACATAGCTTCAATATGGTTTGATCTCAAGGCTATCGGTGGCTAGAAAGCACTGGTTAAAGTAGTGAAAAATAGCTCGAGCGCTATCTTTCGTTAGGGTTACAATGTAACATTTTTTCACCTTTCATCACGGCCAGCCTATAGCAAATCAAGGTATATGGGCGTTGTGCAGCACGCGTAGTGGCCCACTGATATCGATTTTTACTAAAATCAAAAATAGAAAATGACTGCTTTTTTAACCTTTGGACAGGTGAAAGGCGCACGTTTCTTGAAGTCATCAGGAGACGAGAAACGAGGGTCTTCATAGCATCGTTCAGGGGACTTCTGATTTTGATTTTTTGAAACCTTCATCGAGTTTTTTGATTTTTGAAACCACAGGTTCAGATTGCACCTAAACGCAAGGCAATCGGTGATTAAAAACATTGGTTTAGTTATTAAAACTTAACTTGATATGGCAATAGTATTGGATTGTAATATTCTCTTACCTTACTTTCTGGGGTTGAGCACGTCTTCCTCTAAGTCTAAGGGAGAAAGTCACCAACTTCTAAAATAAAACGGGGTATTTTAAAAATTTCAGATTGTAGCTATTTTTAGTATTTTTGAGGTATAAAATGACACATACCGCTAGGTTAGACGCGACGAGAAACGACCCGTTTTATCTCCACGGCAGCGTCGTACTCTTCTGCCAAAATTTGGATGTATAGACCCAATAAATACATAGCTTAATTTTTTTCGAACTCGATGCTCTGGGCCACTAAAAGCACTAGTTAAAGTGGTGAAAAATACTGAAATATAGCTCGATAAGTCATTAGGATTACGATGTAACATTTTCCCACCTTTCATCACGACCAGCCTATAGCCTGTCAAATTATATGGGCAGTACGCCGCACGCGTGGCTGCGTACTAATACTGATTTTTGCTAAAATAAAAATTGATAAAATTACCACAATTTTTGAACCTTCGTAAAGCGTTCCATGAAGTAATCAGGCGACAAGAAACGAGCGTTTTGATAGCATCGTTTAGGGATCTTCTGACTTTGATGTCTTTTGCTTTTGGTTCCATCAAGAAATCAGTAAATCCACAGCTTCATTTTGCCTCTAGCCCAAGTTGTTGGTTACTAAAAACATCGGTTAAGTTACTGAAAAATGGCTCTATATGCCAATTGTATTAGCTTGTAATATTCTCTCACCTTCCTTGACCACCAGTTTTGAAAAGTAGCTCCCATAGACTTTCTTCGTCTCGTTTGCCATTTCATCTAGTTTCCGGAACATAAAATAGTTATAAGCCTATTTTGGTAATTTGCGAGGCTGAAAAGGACATACCGAAGCGATGAATAGACGATGAACGACCTTTTCCGTAGGTTCTGTGAGGTCCGTATCGCGATTGGCAGTGTTTTTTACATTCGACGCCATATCGATTCAATCGATTGAGGTCCCTTTCTATCCATGAAATCAACAAATACCTTCAGATCTATTTCACGTTACGGCTATCAGTCAATCAAAACTCAAATTAAGATACTGAAAAAAGCTCGATGTGTCCTTAGAATTAGCTTGTAATATTCTCTCACCTTACGTGACTATCAGCTTTGGAAAAGTAGCAAACACAACATTCCTCACATCGTTTGCCATTTTTTATATTGTTCTGAAGCATGGATAGAGATTACGAACAGTGTTGAGCAATTGTGAGGCTAAAAACCACACAACCTAGGGCTATGAGGTGAGAGACTATCTTTTTGAGGACTTGTACGAAGAGTAACCTGTTCGGCAGCGGTGGTGTTTCGTTGGGCGAAGACTTGCATTGAATAAAGCATATTGGTTTAGCTTTGTTCGATCTCCAGGCTGCCGATGGCTAGAAAACAGGGGGTAAAGAGAAGAAAAGAAAAAAGCTAAAGTGGTAACGTTTTTGAACACTTCTACGCTTGAAAAAATTATACCGTAGTAAGGCTTTGAAGAGGGGATAAGCGAGTCTTGTTTGCGATTCGCTGACGACTCTGTTTACAAGCACCTTTTTACATGCGAGGTCATGACGATTTCAATAAATAAAAATCTTGGAAAGGAGTCTCGGACCAAGCCGGTCGCGAACTAAAAAATGCAATTTATTGAACATTATCGTATTTCCTCTTATATAACCCCGGGCGTTGCATTTTTTTAATCACCCGGGGGAAGGGGCTTGTATTAGAAGGGGGGTTATAATAGAGGGGGCTGATTTTTTTTCTCGACTGAATTCCTGGAATTCGGGGGTGAAATGGTTGGATTTGGACCAAAACACAAATTTTTCGCTATGGGAAGGTTAAAATCACTCAAAATCGCACAGTCAAGCAGAAACTTCACCTTTTTTGCGTTTTTCGGCTCCAGTGTAATCCACACTATTAGAGGAAATACGGTAGATCGCTACAAAATTAGGCTATGTCGTAGAGTTTCTCACTTTTCACGACGATCAACTTTAAATTATCGGGCCGTGCATGGCTTGATTGCAATGACCCTTTTTGATCCATATAAATTATGTCTGCAGCACCAATGATGCAGCAATTGAAGCGGGTTTTTGTGAGTCCGCGTTTGTGGAAAAATCACCCAAATTGAGATCAGGACCTAGAAAACGTGTAAAAATTGGTAAAAATCATCAGAGAATGCGCCAATTTTTCGAAACATATCTTCTTGAGGAATTGGCAAAAACGATAGCGATTTGAAATCTCTAATCAATGATAAAACGGATCTAATGAGACAAAAATCAGGAAAGTCGCAACACTTTTGCGCCAAAAAGCCCTGGGGCCGATGGCTTTTTGTATACGTTTACAGCGGCCGGGCGGACGGCACGAACGGCCGGTTTTTATCTAGCAAAAAAGTGTTCCCCCCGGGCTTTTTGGAGACTAAATATGTGTTCGAAAAACTATTTGTAACCTAGTCCACGTGAAATTACGTCGAAACCCCGGAACAATTGTTTAATTTTGGAATTCGAGATTTGGATTGAGAAAGGTCGGGGCACAACCCGCCGAAAATACAATTGGGGTTTGTAGCTTGTAGATCTTTTGGATTAGCGGGGGAGGCAGTGGGAATTTCGTGGAACCGAAATTTTTTGTATAAGAATTTTCTGTTTGTTTTACTAAGGTTACAAAAAACTAATAAAACTATTAAAAGGTGTTTTATTAGTTTTTTTGGTAATATAAAAATGCAATCAAAAGCATTAAAAACAAAGCGAAATTTCGGTCAAGCTGGCTATTTTTTTGCCGAGAAATCAAGATTTACTCTTACTTATTTTTTAGACTTTGTACATTGAGAAATAGTAAAAATAGAGTCTATAAAGATTTCCGCTATTTATATTTAAAAAAACGGATGGCACAAAAAAACTGCTTCCCCGCCCCCCGATAATGCGAAAGAACCGGAATTTACGACTAGCAATAATATCGAAAAAATAGCCATGGCCGTCCTGAAGCCAAACCAAATCAGCAAACCGCGAAAAAATTAGCGATAAACCTAAAAATCCCCATAATAGGCCTATAGATAAAAATTTAGTTGGGGGATGCGGCCTACTAGTTTCTTTGTGGACTGATATACGTTAAAAAATATTTATTATAGATCACACTCATCAATCAGCATCAGCATTTTGATTAATTGCAATGTTGCAAACATTGCAGTTTGGCCAGTGCTTTTTCTGATGCGAAAACAGTAAGGGATGGTTTTGAAGTAAGAATTGCGGTGCTTCATGGCTGACAGCGTTGATATCTCGGTCAAAGCCTCGCTTTCGCATTCGCCACATTTGTCGGAGTTCTAGGGTAGTTCGGCCCTTAAAAATCAGATTACATTTGCGAGAAATGGGGGTTTTACCCCTTAAATTAATTGCCCTCGATATTTGCCTATTTTCTGGGGCATTTATCGCGTTCCTCGTGGTCAAATTCAGGCGTCAAGGCTAGAATAATCCTTATAATTGTTCGTTGACTTCATATTTGGTAGATTTTTATCCATCTCGCGACTGAAATCACATCTTGATTCCACGATGCTAGCTAGCCCTGACGATCCTTGTTTAACGTTGCAGACTTCTTCTATTTCTTTGTTCGACTGATTTGGATCCTGAAAAAACTTACTAAGGTTGTTATTGGAATTCGAAAAATGCCAAAATCACTAATTCATTCTAATAGCTGTTGATTAAATTTTGAATCCGTGAAAAATAATAGACGCTCAGGTGTTTTCGCATCATCGGGGAGACCAACTTTTTCTATAAGCCCAGGAATGCTTAGGCACTTGATAGTACGGGTTCCAGTAGTGTTTTTAGTAACATTTGTTATGTTTGAAATAGAAGAAACGATAAATAGACTTAGAAAAATTTTTGATGAAGATTTTGCCAAATATGGGCTAGTCATGGTCGGAAGAATCCACATTTTTTGGAGTTTTCGAATCAAAATTTATCCATTTTTTACGTTTAGGAATAGCAAAGCAATTTAGAAACACTTCCTGTTTCGATATTAGAAAAATTAATAAAATTTAACCAGTCCCGTCCCCCGATAATTCGAAAGAACCGAAGTCAGTCAGTCGAACAACATTCCGGCTGGGGGAAAGTAAACGGTAGCCGAAATCCTCTGTCCGTGTCGTGTAATATTCAACCATTACAAACCTGTCATATCGATTTACAAATGAAGAGATACGCGTTCGTGTTAATGAACTGAAGTTAACGTCGAGTCGTTCATCGGCCTCGCTATTTGTTTGGCAATTTTCGATCATGTCTCCGAGTGCGCGCCGAGGCCCATACTTTGGCTTTTTAAATCTACCTTTGAATTAGATATCAATTTTAACAATTTTACAAGCCTGTGACTTTGGTTTTTTAGACTATCTGAGATGTAGATACTAAAAAATAATCACTGGAGCAGATACCTGTCGCTGTAGCTCGGCTGTTGCTCAAATATAATTGTGGAGAAGGCTGTTTTTGGGGATCTATTTTCCGAGTTTTGCAGGGTCTTCTTTAAGCACAATATTTGCTGATACTCGTTTATAACTTGTGCATCAAAGCTGCCAAACGGCATTTGCTATAGATTCCAGCCTAAATTCATGGCATA